>CM068835.1:62149718-62749718 GCA_028554795.2 Sinohyriopsis cumingii
CGAATACAACAGTCCTTTTTCTCGACTTCACTATCTGGCTTTAATCCAATCGTGCTTGTTGTTTCATTGTTTAATGCTTCGATGACTAATGGAAGTCGATTTGATTAATGGATGGGGTGTTGGCGGATTTAACCTGTTGTGTACCATCACTTTTTGTCCGAGATTGCTGCACTATGAAACTTCCCTAATAATTCCTGCTAGGACTGATGACCGAATAACCATTCTGCAAGTGTGCGATTAAATCGTTCATCAATGGCCTGAAAAGAATATATATTAATATGACCTGCACGAACTTGCACATGGTCTTCTGATAACAGCGCAGCAACACATCTGAGAAATTCTTTACTAGGATTCACTTGTAATATGTAACGATAAGTTATTTCATGGTATTGATGCGCACTGCCTTGCAAATGTTTATTGGACATGTTGTGCCGCTCTCCACTCGTAGTGTAAATTTTGAAATGTTGGCTTGGATCACTCAGGACCCTTATGGTTTTCCTCACCATTGTTAAGACTGTAACCTGCGGTCGCGATGGAAAATATCGCGCGGGTTCAGACACAAACGTGAACGCTAAAAATAATTTAAGAACCAATACAATTACATAAGATGTACGACAGTGTGAAGAGCGGCGCGGAAAAGGTACTCGTAAACACCAGGAATTAATTCGTATCAGTGGAACAAGTGGCAATTCAAAGGTAAAAAAAGAAGAACCGGGTAAAATTTGTAAAAAAGCTAAACGCACCAAGACTATAAAAGAAGCCACAAGAGCAACTGGTAAGGTTATTACAAACTCGCCAGAGGTGATGGCTGAATCAAAGATTCGTGCTCATTGAACGTTTTGAAGGTATCATTATTGTATAGTACTACGACACCGATATTGAATTCTGAGGCGATTTGCGCAGGGTTAGTTCGATGATCATAATCTCATCAACGAGATCAGACTTCAGTGTACCCATTTTGCACCTATTGCTGCTGGTACATCACGCATGACTCAAACCTGAGACTACATTAGCGTCGCTGTGAGTTTGTAACAGTTGGCCTATAGCCGTTTGGTGTTCTTGACGCGAATAGAGCATTTGTGGTTTGAAAAGATCGTGGAATATCTTAAATATGGTTGAACGTTCGACAGGTGCGTATGATATTACTTCAATCAGTGAAGAATGTCCGTGTTAACCGTTAAAGATTGTATTGTTTCTAATATGAGCCCAAACTAATCTCCGTTAGCATAACTGATTCTCGGTAATATCCGGTTCACATTAGCTAAAATATTCTCTCGGTGTATGGGCTTAATATCAGGAACATTATTAATAGAAGAAGTAAATATGTTTATTTAAGTCTAGGTTTAGGAATTTCCTAAGTGAATTATATATAGTCCAGTTTTTTTCTCCGGTTCTGTTTTGTATTTTGTAAACATCAGGATGGTTCTGGAAGGTTATCGTTCCATTAGGTACTTGTTCTCTATTTTAGAAAATGCTAATTGCGACCTGAGGTCAAGTGGATATCTATATAATCTTATAACTGTTGGGAATTTTTCAATTTTGTTTTAGAGCGAGCACTTGAAATTGTAGTATATGCTGTGTCCAGTATTTCATTTCACGATTTTGCAGATTTGGATGGAAAAATTGGGCGAGCCTGTCTTGTTGGAGCGATGCAAATGAGATTTTCAATATTATTCATTCCCGGCCGGTGAACCCAATCAATTGAAAAAATAATTATAAGTGCAGGACAAGTATAAGTTCTCTCTTCCATATGAAGCATTCTCGAGAGGAAAAAGTGTAAAGAATGATGCTGTTGATACCGGTTATCCTACCAACACCAAATTTGGCTTTGGTAACAACGGAATTATGGCATTATTCAAAGTGCAAGTTATCCCATCGATGAAAAGGAAACCGAATCAATTCTTTACAACGTTGATATTTCCACAACAAATGTTGGTCTGGCTAGATACAGCGATGATTATGCGAGCACAGATGGCTCAAGTATGATGCTTATCAAAGATACATTTGATAATGATGAATCTGAATCGTATACAATTAGTCGATATCAAACTCATGCTTGCAACACTGATTCAGATCTACAAGCTGTAATTGTAGCCCCTAACGTCACTTTTAAGAAAGAATCTGCTGAACGTTAAGAACAACTTCGTGGAGCTTCATTAGAATGTTCGTATGCAAGTCACAGGTATGTTGCTGATGGTCTAATGAGGTTCCTTGATGCGCCTGTGGGCAACATACACATGCATTGAAAGTGTTACAAAGTTAAGCAATAACACATATCGCGAGATGTGTGTGATTTGGATTGTTGATGTAGCTTTAAGAATGTTCGGGTCATATCGTTACTATATCTGCAGTTTGGCAGTTGATAGCGATGTCCAGTACTGGGGCATCCTTCCGCAGCCATGTAGCATCATATCCCAGCCAGTCGCTTATCCTGACACCAGGTCGATCAATCATAGCAGGAACCTCATAATGCCGAGCGCCAAGCGAATCATATCAGAGCACCATCATTGTAAGTCTTTGGTACAGGGTTCAAACCTACGACCTCCCGTATCTGAGGCGGACGATCTAACCGATAGAACACTGGAGTTGTCCCTCTCATGAAGTAAAGATCAGACTTGGTAAAAATCAGCTGCGAAAAATAACAAACGCAATAAAAAAAAAAACAATTGCATGGTCATATTGAAACATTCTGCAACAGAATTGGCTGGAATTGCCCAAACACACATTGCTCAGCTTTAAGCAGCCAAACACAATATCACCAAAGTGATATTAAAATTCCGAATCACGGGTAATGCTAATACAAAATACGTAAAATAAAATATTCCATTCCTTTCAGCGGCTCTAGTAGTTGCAAATGAAGCGGTGTTATGGGCTGTTGATCCGGCACGGCTCTAAAAATGGAGGATGAAGGTTGCACACGAATAAGAAAAGGAAAATGCCCTCATTTACGAGGAACAGGTCGTTGAATACCATCATGAAGATGTCTTTGAATACCCGGTATAGCATGCAGAAAATGACTAATCTTAAATTTCGCACGAAGGCAAAATCAGACAAGTGTTTTCGTGTCGTCTTTAGGCGTAATGAACATACATAGTGTCGCGCACACGTGAAACCGGCAATTTCAACCTGGCTTTGACAACAAGAATAGGCTCTGGTTGTATGTTTTATGTGGTGACACCTCATCATCGTTTGTATTTTGACTTGTATGGACTTGCACAAGTAGTTGAAGTTTTCGATTATTTAACGAAGAACGATAAACTTGAACGACAGACTCGTTTACCACTATTTTATTCAGTATTTTATATTGGATGGACAAATATACGGTTATGTTCTTGCTAAAGTGTTGCATGCGCTGGTGGGAACCAAAGTTTCCTTACAACCAACACCTCAAATACTTCACGATTTCACCTTAAGTACGCTTAATATTATACAAACTGTATATAAACATGTACTCTGTTATATAACCCGACGGCTCGTTGGTTAAGTGGACCTGAGTAGGTTTGCCAGGAAGGCGGATTTGACTGAGTTTGCTAGTCGTTTTGTTGGGTATTTTAAGCAGGTGAGCTTGTGATTTTTGAAGATAAATCTAGTAAACATTCACAATATTGTTAAGTTGAAATGCGTTGTCGCAAAGAACCTGACTGAGTTCAAATATACATGGGGAAATCAGAGAGTATGGTGTATCAATAACTTCTATCAAAGATGAAACTAATGTTGCAAGAAAACAATAAGTGGATAAACAAATTGCTAATGTGGTATCTGCATGACGTGTATTAAAGTCTTTGGGTGTTTTTCAATTAAATTAAACAGTAAAGGAGATATCAAAATTGCAGACATATCAAATGGGCTACTTGTGTTCAGTTCTGTCCGGAATCGCTTTGATATTCTTAAATATCACTTTTTAACGGTGCTCGAGTATGGTTGTATTATCCATTTTAGTTTAGTGGCAAGTGTGGTACATTAAATATAATGATAAATACTGTTATGGGGGTAGGTTGGGGTGAGCAATCAGTAAAGATTAGTACTAACGACGATATTATTAAAATAGTTATTATATTAAACATTGTTAATATTTACAAAGTCAGTGTCTTTTTTCAGTGGTGATGAAATTCAGTTCGAGGGACTCAACATCTTTCCAAGTAGGGGCGCTTAACCGTTTTTAGCATTGTTGTTACAGCTTAGATTTATCATTACACATACGTCATGATTTCCTTTGAGGTTGCAGAATGTTGAATGACCTAACGAAGGATCTTAACATCGATCGCGATTTTGTTACATGTGTCGAGGAACATCTCCTTCAACACGGTGTTACCAGACCCTCATTAAAGGTCACATAAAAAGCAACAGTTGTGACACCCTGATTTGCCACTACAAACTCTAGGGTGACTTGCTGCTGAACTCACCCTGGTTACGTTTAACAATGACTGTGTTTCACCAAGATTGACTCAATTGAAACAAAAAAGATCTGGAATGTTATTCAGCAAGGACTCGCATATCCGTTTAACCGTTAATGGGCGACGAAGAGGAAGATCATTTAATACACTAGGCGCAGTTTTAATCGGTATATGGAATGAAAATGGTTCTAGAACGAATAGTAGTTAAAGATTAAAATTTTCTTCAGACAGAGGCTGTCTATAATTGTATGACAGCTGTAATATTCAGAACGTGTAATCGGATAGAAGTGCCGACGCTTATTACGCCTGGGCATGATCATTTCCGACCATTCCTGCAATTGTACTACTCGATTGTATTATTAATAGAAGAACGATAATGGATCCCAAAAGTTACCGACGTAAAAATAATCGAAGAGGAGCAACAGCTGCAAAATGAAATCACCAATAAAAGCGCGTTGATTATAAAATACAAACTAGCGTGTTTGGTTTCATGTTTTATTTGTGCTCTTGCCGCTGCAACAACTGTTGGCCTTGGTGTGACTGGAATGGCAACCACGAGACAATCATAGGTGCACCAATCGGAATTATTGTCGTGGTTATCGATAATAATCTGTGTCTATTGTAATGCTAGCACATATGCTCATATGTGGCTTGATTGCCAAAAAGTTTTAAAATCATGGGGAATGGAGGCTGTGATGTATACCAGGAAACAAAAGGCACGAAGTACCAAAATGGCATAATGTCATTTCCCCAGCAATTCATGACATTGATCATTGACAGTCATTGACAGTTATTTGTTGAATTCAACATAACTACTTTTGACATGATTTGACTTTCTCTAGGCTAATAAATGTTACAAATCTTGCGGATATAATCTCTGTTTTAAGTTGTTCACGTTGCTTACGTTATATATTAAAAGCTGTGTTTAATAATGGCAAAGTTTGCTTTTCTCTGTTTCGTGTGAAAGACGAGTTAAGTGATTAGTTCATATAGTTGCAACATATTCAAGAGTGATTATTTGACTTGCTTTCACAGGTTCAAAATCAGAACAACTTCGTTATAATTGAAAGCCCATTTTTCTATTTAACTGCGAATTTTCCTCTATATCATTAAAATTTAAAACTGTCGTCGGCTTCAAAATTGAGACTTGTGTTTATTCAGAGAATTAAAAGTTTGTCTCTACTTTCCACAGCGATTCTGCAGCATACATATGTGACGTCCCCACATTTTAAACGTTTGCATGAAAGAGAAGTACGATTTAAAATAAAGTGTTACTTGTCTCCTACTTGAAGTAAAGGAAGTAACAAATCATTACTTTAACTGCAACCTTTCCTATTTCAAAGGAGTTTTCGTCAGTAGTGTCCTATGTTGATTGATGAACTAGAGTTTCAAATCCCCCCAATTCATTAAAGAGTACAAGTTTCTAATTAATTACTGCTCTTTGTATTTTAACATCACTCTAGTTTCACAATCGTTGCTTCTTTACAGTAATTATTATTCTCAACATATTGTTTATTTTTTCTTATATCTCTGACTTATATTCTTTCTATGCCTACATCGTCTATGTGGAGGTCATAGTTTTGACGTCCATGGAAGACGTTGCAGCATCAGACGGATTTGTTGATGTCTACACGAGAATAGACAGTGCTACGTGTTGGACTAAGTTAATGTTGCTTAGCTTAAGATTTGATATTCATTTCACTCCATCATTTTCTATGTTATTTCTATTAAATAAATGTCTCCCAGATTATCGGTTTATTTGTTCTCCATAGGCAGTTTATTTTGTAAACTTATTGCTCCTTTCTTTTGCTCTGTCATACGTTCTGGTTTTCTCCGCTTGTCGGACGTGATTATAAAAATCACCAAAGTTGAATCGATTTGATTCGATTTGAAATTTATTTTTTCTGCTGCGTTTAGGTATCATGAAGAATGGAGTATTTTGAGAACTTTCTAACCTTACTTTCTAACCCATGTTCTAAGTTACTATAAATGGTTTTCAATGGATTGTTTGTATCGCTGTTAATTTGAATTCATATTATTCTATGATCAAAGTCGATTCTTTTCTCAGCTGGTTTTTTATATATGTTCTTCCTCAAAATTAATTAAGTCCTGTTCCCGTTTACGATCCAATGCTTATAAACATTGTTAACGTATCAACTTTTATGAAATTTATATGACGAATTGTTTCACGAAAGAGAAAATGTCAACCAATAAATTTGATCAAAATCAAAATATTTGTGTCTAAAAGTTATTGTACCTCAAAAATTGCTATAAACGTCCAATACTTACGTCCAGTATTGGAGAATAGTTTCCACTCATCAACCAACACTGCATTACATAAAGGCAATGACATGCACCAGGTATGAGCTAACAGCTATTGATGGTTACATGATTATGTCGAATTTGGTATTTTGAGAAACTGAGAAACTGACGTTTTGTTGAAGGAATTGAGAAATGCACTCTCACCACTCCACCCACCCATGCAAACGCGGAGAAGTGAGGGTGGGGGAATGAGTCACTATCTTTCTGGTCAGATACGAGAATGCAGCATCAGTCGGCATCGTCATTATGATTGGCGTCACCTAAGCGTTACCAAAATTATCAAATCCTATCCTATAAATATAGATTGAAAATAATTGAAACAAAGACAGTGACAACAATATCAAAAGCCGACCAAATTAATTTTTACTTCATATGGTTATCTCAAATAACAGATTCTTTGTAGTAATCATTATAGAAGTCGAGTGTACACAAATTATTGTTTAGAAGTTGCAGGGTCCCAGGAGCAAAGAGAGGTATTGTAGATGATTGGTGTATTGACATGCATTATTATCATTATTTTGCAGAGTAACAACATTGGCCAACGAAACAACTCTGCCTGGACTTGAGATTACTTGCAACGAATCATGTGTTGATATAGGATTTGGTGTATACTCTGTGACCGGCGGAAGGGGTTTCAACATTTCATTCAGGACCCAGGAGTAGTTACCAAGGAATTCTGACTCATCGACTGTAAAACTGAGTTTCAGAACTTTGAATCCCATTTAATCTTCCTCAGATAATAAAAGCGAGACATATCACAATTTCTACATATTCTATAAAATAAGTATGCCACTAGTTTTTCTCACAGAACATTGAAAATTATTACGTCACAGCATGGTAGACTTTCCCTTTAATTGTTGATAATGTTACCTAATATGGACAATATTACAACAATCTTTAGATGAAAGCATAAATAAATTGAAGAGCTGTCATGGATTTCATAGCTTAAATCATTGTATGCTCTGCACTACTTTTGATATATTAAGTTTTATTATCTTTACAAGCTAACGTAACTATATATATAATATGTGGTAAACTTGTTGCTACAGCATTCATCAACTGCAGTTTAATTTTGAATCGTTGGCTTCGGATTCCATTTTTACGAACATCTTGTCTTTCTAAAAATGTTGATACTATCAGATGATAAATAAAAGACGATTAGGATGAATACCTTTCTGCACAGTTTCTTGGGTAAATACATACATTAATTACATTGGTCGCAGCATAGAATCATTGCCAGGTATTATAGATGATAAAATTCTTTGCAAATGCAAGCAGACTAACGAACATAACAATATCTACGGTAACAGAAATGTATTTGCTATTTGTGAACATACTTAATAAACTTAGTAAAAATAACTGCGTTTGATGATAAAATGCTAAATACTTCATATTGTCTCTCCTCCCCCTCTCTTTATCACTTACATGGTCGTGTTCAGTCATATTTTCAGGTTTTTTGTCAGCTTTGTTTTCTTAATCGGCACTATATTTTCTGAAATGCTTTCGTCTAATACGTCTTCTTTCTCAGAGGATATGTTCTGGTCTCCATATATTTCCTTCTGTTTGTTTACATTCAACCTATTTCTATGTATTCTGATCTTATACCTTGCAACGCGAATGTTCCTTTGTTTCTTATCGCGTTCATTGTCAAAAGTCCAGTTCTTTTAGACCTTAATTTATCCATTCTGTGTTTCTTGTTTTGAACTGTGTAATAACATTTTGTCGCCAAAAATGAAGACCTCACTCTTTATCTTTGCATTATGGTATTTCTTCTTTTTTGCATGTTCAGACTTGATCTTAACCTGAACAAGTTTCCTTGGAGTATGACACCTGCATGAAGGTATCATATATTCGCTTAAACACCAAAACGTCCTACTCGCTCTCAGATACTGTAGATATATCAAGTTCAATTAGCAAGCGCGCCTGTATGCCATAAACGAGGAAAAACGACATTTTCTTTTCGATGCATTATTGGCCGTTCTGTAGGAAAATATAATAGGTGGATGTAACATATCTTATAAAAACAAAATCTCATGGTGGTAATAAACCAGGACAGGAACGAATACAGAAAGTGCACGATGAACTTGATAAACTAGCGGAAACAATACAATAGTCTTACAAAAATTCGCAGAATAAGAGCCGATTTTGCTAAGCGTCGTAGATTGCGTGAGTTAGGTATGGACGATCCTAATACAAACGTTTTCTGATGTCGCATATTATCATGATGATGCCAATCTACTTGCGACGGCGTACCTTATACTGGTAGATACTTTTACAAACAACGAATATAAAATCATTCTTCTGGTCAGATAAACGATGCATTAATAGCAAAATCTGATATTGAGTCTTGCAGCGATGCCGATCTAGATCTTTTCTATCAAACACTTAGTGATATAACAAGTATTAGTAATATTATCAAGCCTGCTGATTATGATATATTCGATTATTATCTGACCAGAAAGATAAACGTGGACGTCTATCTTTTGCAACAGCATATGAAATACTTGCACAATATCTGGTACTTAATAATTTTAGCATAGGAGATTTACGTTTTGTATTAGGTTATATTAATTACACAAAAGATCTTTATCAGGATAGCGTGAATGATATCAGTGATATACCAAAGAATTTTGATCCTGCTCTTAATCTGATTCATAATATTTTTATGATGATGTCAGTTATGGAAATACATCATCTAACGTATATAACGCATATCAAATTTTATTGCTGATCCTGTTAATAGCAAATTTCATCCTCAACTGGATAAAGCTTCGGCTGCTGACAAAACCTTTACTTTTGATCAATATAATTACTGAACCAGGCTCAAAATGACGAAAAGGAACATAATTAAGTTCAATCACATATTATCTAGTATCTCAGCGAACGAAAGGCATGAGCTGATGAAATAATAAAATGATTGTCATTGAAAAACTTAAAATGTATTACTCGGTCATACTCGCCAGAAAATATTCCAGCGAATTAATAGGTGCGCTAAACTACATTCCAGTTATACTAACAACAGCTAGAATAACATTAGCGGTTGAAAGAGCAAATCCACTAATGTTGATAGCATCAGGAACAGGTATAGTATTATCAGCAATAAACGAAAGAATCGAGCACAAATAAGAGAATAAAAATACTTCGTGTCAAATATCAATAGCTACCTACAACAAGATACTTAATCGGTTTCAAGCTTATCTAACAGGGAAACGTCCATTACGTTGGATCTGATATAAGAAATGAGATTCAACGATGGTTTGCTCGTTGATATGATAAAGAACAGAGTATTGAAACACGAGAAACGATACTCTGTACATTTTATGTGAAATATGAAATATGAAAGATATTGCAGCAGCGGACACTAAGTTAAAGATGAAAATAATTCTCTTCCGATTTAAACATATGACGTTTATGCTCAACGATGAGAACTATTTTACATATTATAAAAATAGAAACAAGATAAAGTTGTGTCTTGTTTGTGAAGATGATTCAGAATATTTTCATAAAATAACTTTGGTCTCAAACTAGCGTTCTGGTGTTGTTGATAATCTTTACAAATCGATATCCCAGGATCAATTTACTAAGATCACAGTTGATGAGCTAAAATGATGTTATGTAGATAAGAAAATAGTCTCAAATGGAAATGTTATTAAGACGCTGTAACCTGGTTATCCTATCAGTGGCACAATGAACTTGTACCTGTTCTAGCATGCTGATGAAAGTTATATAATAGCAGAAGCTGAGACGTTAAAAATATCTCGACAAGTTACTGTGTAAACCTTTTGTGTGAATATCAAAAAGAAATCATTACCGATTTCATGCGAAACCACAGCAGTGTTATGTAAGGGGATTGTTTCTGGGCAAACGCTATTATGTGTGATGACGGCGATGATTTTCCATGACGGCCCCATATCGTAATCGATAATGAGATCGATTTTGTTGCGTCAACAAATTTGTTTTCAGATATGTTTTTATAAACCCTGGCGGGGTGTGGGGGGTTTGGGATGGTGGAGAATGATAGAGTAATAAAGGTGTTGTCGTCCAAGTATAAAAATAGGGTTCGGTTAAGACACCCCTTTATATAAGACTACTCGTGTAGCGTGCCAAGCAGTGTGCTAATTGAAATGCATGCTCACTCTTGGGTCAGATAAATCGTTGTCGCACAGTCGTCACCAGCAAATGAAGATGTTGTAACGTTATGATCTGCAGGATCAATAGTCTGAGTCACCCTTTTATTGCATACAAATAACTTACATGAATCGGAAGCATTCTTAATATCGCTCTGACTTTATAAAAAATTGGCATGAATCTTAAACAAAACAAAATTTTGAGCAACAGGGATGGCGAACAGACCACTTGCGTGAAAGTCCATTTATGAAGAAAAAACTTATTACGAAGTAAAGGTAAAAATACAAGCGTAATAACGTCAAACCCAAGCTTACAAGAAAAATCCGGGAGTGTATCTAATTTGCTTAGCTCATATTGTTACTTTGTCTTTGTCGTTCTTGTTTTTCAAATTGTTATGCTCGTTGCTTTTTTAATCTTTCGGACACTCATTCGGAATCAAGGAATGTATTTGAAAAGGTTATAGATGAAGCAAAAGAATGAATGAAAAAATACCACGAGTCAAAAATGATTCTAATAAGAGTTAGACAGAGCTAGTCGACTTATAAAGATTCTGATGAGAAATCTAAAAATAATGACAAACTAATGTCTTTCTTAACCAAAGATTTAATCAAGACCTATGCGATATCGCGACCGACGATCATGCACATTTATTGTTATAACTCCGTGTGAGGTACCTTGTTCTTTTGAAAAGACACTTTTGGACTTAATCATGTCCACATCCCCTGAAAACCAGATTTAGTGAATGTTTAGCAGAGTATGTGTATCAACTTCATTGAACACAATTAAACTATTACAGTTATCTCTAATTACTTTAGGTATTTGTGTACATCACTGGTAACATAAATCACGTCTGTGTTTTTAGCCTACCTCGAGGAAATATCCGATAATGGAATTGATTGGTTGTCCAGCATTACATCATGGTATACTACGAGATTATTAATAAATCTATCGAGGTCATCTACATATGGCGCGTCATCATTGAGAAAATTATTAATATCATTACCATCCTCGTCAAACAACTTTGCATTTTCATTACATTTTTTAAGCAGATCGTAGAATCTCTGATCATCCATAGACGGTGCCACAAAATATAACGTATCCCACTTGATCCATATCATTATCAAATTAAGCAGATATTGTGTTTTACCAGTTCCGGATGGACCTATTATTATCATTCTTATGGAATTCGGCAATGCTGAAATGTTTTACTGGGTCTTGTTTTCGTGCTGCTGAAAAATCAATGACATCCGTGTTGTACAAATATAATATATGACAGAGATTAACGGTAATAATAACTAAAATTAAAAAGCGTGCACTTGCAGGTAAATGTGTAAAATGTGGTACAAAAAGATATAAATTTATGTGACTGTCACAGTCAGTGCACAAAGTGTCTGCTGGTGATATTGCTGATTCGTTAGGAAAATTACCAAGATCTCCATGGGCTAAGTATCCAGGAGAAAAACATCTTCCTGGATATAATTATTGTTGTCCTAAAACTCAAATTGATATCCGCATTGACGAGCGTAATCAATCAAGACCTGGAGAGTATCCAATAGACATTTTGCAGATGTGAAGTTGATTGACGTGTTAAATTCTATAAAAAATTAAGTCTGTAATAGAAAAACTTGCTAGCTTCTTAGTAAAATATGCGATGAAAGGTAAACTAGTATTATGTGCTATAATTAATCAACTGATTATTATTATCATAATGGAGTCGATTTATTATAGTCCAAGAGGATATTGGAGGGGTAGAACTGCTTTTAGTCAACTTTCTGATGCAACAAATGTTACACGACAGGCAATATTACAAATTTGCTACCACCACCTAGATAGATTCAATATGCTGAAATTGAAGTTCATCAAACATATATTTTATTTTTACCAGAATATACCATTAAAATTGGTAGACGTTAATCACGTACATACAAATGCACATTGACTGTCGTTAGCGTTGCAAGTAGGAATAAATAAGCAAAACCACTATCAACTAAAAAAATTATTGGAAGTTGTATCTGAGTTTGAACGAATTTATCAACGAGGACTTCTGCGATTGCCACAGTTGCTACGTGTTGATCCTGGCAAGGAATGTCTTAGTGCAGTATCATCTCTGATGAAAAAACAACGTGAAAATCAGACGAGAACATACCGCAATTAATCGCGATCAGGCAATTGGTGAACGATTTCACCGAACACTTGCTGAGCGGTTATTTGGATATCAGTATGCGAAGGGAGTAATTAAAAAACACAATTAATCTCGTGAATGGGTTGCAAGACTGCCAAGTGTGATTGCTGCATTGAATAATGAAATTACATGTGCGATTTCTATGAAGCCTACCAATCCAATCACCAAATAACATATATCAATACCACGATATGATTTTTCAATACAACCAGTACTAAGTAATGTGACTATGAGGTATTTATCGGAACCTGGTGAACTTGAAATTGGTAAAGAAAGAACCACCGATTACATTTGGATTATTACAACACATTCATTTTTCAGCGTGCTAAGATCCACGGGTAGACCTGCAATCTACAGATTAGATTAAACTATTCCTCAACGTGGTTTTTACGCGAACAATAAGTCATTTCTGAAGTCACACAATTACCACCGCGTTCACTTTTGTATACTAGCACCTCGACATCGATTACATTCAAGACAGGTCAGCATCATATTTTCGCGTGTGTGACCAAAATTAATATTACTTCTGTCTACGGTAAATTGTCATGTATTATTATTGGAATACTGCCACAACTTTACTGTGTTACAGCTTCGACAATAATTATGTTGCTGTTGTGTCATCCTCATGATAAATTCAACATTGAGATTAAAGTCACGTTTATGTGTTTCACATTATTTAGAACTTACTATTTCTTTTCTTACTAATTCATTGTCAATAACAGTATCGCTATTACCAGCAATTTCTGTAAAGTCTATATTAACCCTTCGCAGCTAAGCCATTGTTCTTACTCGAGACACTGAGAGACGTGATAAGTATGAGATTCAACTCCTCTTTCGTGCATTTCTCTTGCGAGTCTATGTGAAGGTGTTAAACAATCATATCAACATAGTTTGAAGAACTCTGACGAAATAACTCAATCTCACGTATTGGTTTATAAAATCCTCCCGGTCCAATGTTAAATAATGGATTAAAAGTAAAATTTAAAATCCTTATAAACAACTCGAGCTTCCCTATTCTGCTGTGGGACTTAATGCAATTAACATATCAAATCTATGCAAAGATCTTGATATTAAATATTCGATAACTTTAACTTTCTGAGTGCTTATGATGAAACCTATTTATAAGCATAGATGCATCATGTATGACAGATTCCGAGTCAGGAGATATGTTCAGCAAAGAATATTCCAAATTGAAGTCTCTTTCTTGAGTTACAACTAGAATATGTTCTGAATATATTCAATTTACTACAATACATCTTTTATTATCAACCAATCCTGGTCAGACAAACCCAAGTATGCTCTTTTTTATCTTCACCAATTTAGAGACTGTTTCCCATTGTCCCATTCCATAAGTATGGAAAGTCATATAGCTTCTCTCATAAACGACGTGAAGCTCACTGGCGAAAATGAAAATGAAATGATATTGTGGAAACATGTATATTTTCGGTTAGGATACAGAAGATGACCTTTATATTGTTATTTACAATCTTAACTCTTGCTTGACATCTTTAGGAGTTGAGCGAATAAGTTGTCAATTTTGTTTTACAGCTTAGGAACGTACTTTTCAAAGGGTGATGTAATTGATACATTTGTGGAGGTACGACAAAGAACCTCTTTAACAAACTCTCTCAACAGCATCAGACAAGATTATAAAGTTACTGGCCCGGAGCTATTTCTTGAGTATGAACACTTTACTGTGTCAGCAATACATACTAATTTTAAAAGGGAAATTATGAAATAATATTGGTAGTAATACATATCATTTATGTTAATATCATGTATCACGTGAGATAATGCCAATTTTTAGAAGAAGGTGTAGCCATACCATAGGCATTCACACTCGCATTTCTCTAAATGATATTAACGCTTCTACTACACCCTCTATATTTGGATTAAAATAGGATAGATCGTCATCCAATACAATCTCAATAATGCTTGATGATATAATGTTGATTGTAGTTCTCTGCTGTAAATTTTTAGTTTGATATGATGTTGATTTTGACTGTTGTTGTCCTGCCCATTATGCTGCTATTTCTATCAATCGAAATTAGTGCATTATTAGTAGAGTGCATATTTATACGCAACTATTCAACAAACACAAACATAGAGTTTAAAGAGAAAGAATTGTAGTGAGGCAGCACATAGTGAGATGATATATGAAACTATGAACGTCCAAATGTGACACGTTCAAATGAACCATATGTTTGAAACCTTTGAGGAAATTGTGTACATTAGTAATAGTAATTGTACATGTTATATGGTCTTTATTTGTCTTGTTAATAGCTGCAAGACAAATTATCTCGAATAAAAACGGCATTTAAGACATCGTTATTACGCTCATGAAGGTACTGTTTCTTCAGGGAATATATTCAGTGTGAGTATAATATAATCATAAAATGCGATGAGTTGATTCTAGCAATCAACATCAGTGCAATATTATCAGAGTGCACATTTAAGTTTTCCCGGGAGGACTAAAATAGGAGTTTAATAATTGTGCCATGGGTGAATATAATAAAACCTACTGAATATTAAATATCATATAGAGCAATAGTGTAGTGCTATTTGTGCTTCAACAATAATTAAAATTAAACGTGTGAATGTGTGTGTGTGTTTATTTGTTTATTTGTTTGTGAGTGTTTGTGCTTGTTTTTCTCTGGAAGATTGGTTACTATATCTGATGTGGTCCAACAACAACACAATAAATCCGGACAAATGAGTGTTATCGGTGTCAGAATAGTTGTCTACCTGACAATATATGCGTTGGGATCACCAAATGTATTAAGGTCTTAAACAGTTAAAATTTCAAGTTGCCAACAAAATGAAATCGTACTGACGAATTATTTAAAATCAGAAACATTATCGTATGTGATCGTGTTTTTGCACATCGCACGAATTTGAGGGATATGATAGAATGCATATGAAGAAGAGTATATATTTGATTAAAAAAGACATATACAAAGTTAAATGCAAATTTTAAAGATAAAACTGACATGTTAAACAAAATGAACATGATCCAAATTTTTATAAAATACCGAAACGTAGAATTTAATTTAAAAAGTGGAAGTCTACCAATTAACATTTGCAATCTCCTGGATTACATCTTTAGAACACTGCTAGAATGTAGACCTTTAAGTGCTTATAAACCTGTAAATAAACACATATTAAATGTAAACAACCGGTACTGTATGTATTTTAGATTCAATTAGATTTTGTTACAAATGTGAATGTCTTATGGTTACTTGTCTGGGCTTTGATATTCCAGTTCTAGATATCAGTTTAAAATGCCACACTGCAGACATCGTAGCGATATGACTAAAGTTGCTAAAGCTACTTCACAAATCACGCACACAAACACACACACACATCTGTCCAACTTCTGAAAGGTCTATTAGGCCTTGGCCGGCGTTTATCATCGTAATGACTCCTCCTTTATGTTAGAGAACTTTGAACAATTCACAAAGCGGACGACCATAAGGAATGTAGCTCTATGATAAATGTTGTTTCCGAGATCCGTGTTATGATATATTGCCTGCATTCTGCAGTTAAAGAAGTTTTTAAGGCTTTTCTTTGTTTTACAAACACGCGAATGTTCCATGTGAAAGGGACATACATGTGTTTGATGCATTTTAGGTTTTCATTTTGGCTTGTTATTATCTGCTAGACAGACACTGTCAAACATTAATTATTCTCATGATATTCTTCTCCTATTTTATTTGACCAACAGTGAACGGTATTTGCGACATCATTATTACTATCTTGAAAGTACACTTTCTTCAGGGAATATATTCAGTGTGAGCATAATATAATCATAAAATACGTTGACAAAATCGTTATCATCTGAGGCTACTTGGAGATTGCAGAAGAAAGGACAAACAAGAGAAAGATTACCCACTGAAAGTTTTACTTTTGTCACTTTAATGATGTATTTTGACAATGCCATATATCATCCGCAAGGCTGGAAAAGTTAAAAGACGACAAGGTAACGCCATGCATAATGGCTTTAGAGAATGATTGACCTCAATGTAGTTTACGTAACTGCTGAAAGATATAAATATTTAATATTTGTTCAAGTCACTCAGTCAGAGAGATGTATGCAGTGGAAATGCTTCGTGTAAGCTTGTAAGCTAGAGCGTGGAAGTATTTTATAATATAAACTAACTTTGATTAAATCACTATATTTAATAGAGGGATACAATCAAAAGACATTAGATGAATATAAAAAAATGTAGTGAAAGGAATGAAAAAACCGAGTGAATGATATTTATCAGAATATTTGTCTGTTTTGCCGTATCTGCGTTTGGATCATCAAGTTTAATAATGGGTGATAAAGTTAAAATTTCAAAATACAAACATAATCACAGTCTTTGCCGAAATATCTAAAGGTAGACATATTTTCATCGGTGATTTAGGTGTTTACACATTGAACTACTTGAAGGGATATAAAATACTAGGCATCGTTTACGATAAAGAGTATAGTTTTAATTGAAATATCACGTATAGATAGGAAAATTGTTTTAAAAGAAAAACGAATGAACGGTAAAAGAAATGTGATAATTAAAATGAATATGTTCTACATGGTTTCTAAAACTCAGAAAAATATATTTGTATTTGTATGCTTAAAGCAGACAAATTAAAATCATCATTTTTGGAATGTTATACTGTAACACTGGTAGATTTAAACACTTTAAGGTCATTTATCTTTATCCAATCTTATAAACAGACATGCATGGTATGATATTTATTTTGGATTAAGTTTTACTTTAGGATGAATGTTAATGTGTACGTTACACCGTTATCATCTTTGTATATAAGGAGTGGATATGAGACAATTGTGCTAAGCTAACCGAATAGACAAAAAGGCGAGAAGAATACAAATCTTGCCTGCCCGTGTATACCCCGAGTTCAAGTACAGTAAGAGTAAATCATTATCTAGTCTCCGATCTTTTGAGATCGTCCACATGAACGTTCGGATTTTTAACGTTTAGACTAGCGATGTACACACATGCATGGTCTAAGATATGTATGTATGAATGTATGTATGTATGTATGTACGGATATATGTATCTATGTATGTAAGGTATGTATATATGTATGTATGTATGTATGGATGGATGGATGGATGGATGTATGTATGTATGTATGTATGTATGTATGTATGTATGTATGTATGTATGGCCGCCAATAAAATTCACAATTTGCACTCAATCCTATTTTTGTATTACTGATAAGGAGGCTGGAATAGAAGAAATATATTTGAAAATTGTGTACAGCACAAATTATTACCTCTGCGACCAACTCCTTGTATAATTAAAGGAATAGTCTATACCAGTCAATTGTCGGAATTAAAATAAAAGGAGATGGAAACAATATATACATTTATTTGTTAGCTTCAATATCCACGACATCTGCAATCTTTCTATTGAAATTGTATAAATTCTCTCTCATTGCATCTAACGAAACAAGATCGATCTGTTCCACCTCAATAGTAAATTAAAATTGAACTGCTGTGTGCGTGTATGCTTTTGGGTGCTTGTGTGCTTGTGTGATAATGAACGCGTATAACACAATCCATCAGACACAAATATGAGTAGAAAACAAATTATGTTTTCTCTGTGTTAATCTTCAGTTGCAAAACAATAAGAATAGATCGCTATTTGGTCTCTGATCTCTGGATAGCGTCACATGAACTTTCGGATTTAGGAGGAATAAGAGGTGGCTGTATTCATATATAGAGGTATACTACTACTACTACACACACACAGACACAGACATACAGACATACGTGTATTCATATACTTTTGAGGACCTTGACATATGACTACATTTCGAGGACCATAAGAAGGAATGAATATAAATGTTGGAAATATGAAAGGAAGATTAACTGTAAGCCACGCAATATAGGTAACACTTCATTTTTGCCGTATACTTCTTTAAACATTACGAGGACTACTCCTACCTTACCATCATTGAGAGGACTAATTACACACAATCAAAGACTACCATGAACCTGAGAACCTGAATGTTTTTTATTATTGGGCAATTCCTGCAAAAACATGAGATGATATTTATTAAAAAGCTTAGGTACTAATTATCTGCAATTAAGACTATAGACAGACAGATACACAAGCTTAAATGGTCAAATCTTCTTACCATATAAGTTTATGTTATGTTGCCCAAAAAAACCTCGTGCACTGTTTTGCAACTTTGTAACCTCTTTTACTGAAACAATAAAAAATTACCATCCGGTTGGGAAATGTGAAATAGCATTATAGCAAAAATATACACCAAGTCTAGATAGTGCAAAATAAAAACTTAAGAAAATCAAACATATCTAAATTGTCAATTGTTATATTCAACAAATGTGATTTCTAAAAATATAGGTTGACACCAAATCAACACAAATGTCATAAGTCAGTTTGTCCAAAGCAAGTTCAATGGAACTGAAGTTTCCTTTGGGAAATATGTGCTTCACTCATCAGATGACAATATATGACAACTAAAGTTTCAATAATTGGCAGAAGAAAACGTCAAGTTAAGGACATTGCGTTCCATTCGTTTTACAGTTAATTTTTATTTTGTTTATACCTTAAAAGCATATGCCCATAATTAAAGTTATCAAAAAGATGTGTGCAAATAATAAATAAAGATATTTAATAAAGGTTCCAAAAGCAAATCAGATTAACCCTTTGGAAGCAAAAATAAAAAAATCTTTCTGTTCAATGTATTTTACCTAGCCCTTGCTATCTATACTCTGTCAATTCTAAATTTTGCGAAACCATTATATATATATATAATGGTTTCGCAAAATTTAGAATTGACAGAGTATAGATAGCAAGAGCTAGGTAAAATACATTGAACAGAAAGATTTTTTTATTTTTGCTTCCAAAGGGTTAATCTGATTTGCTTTTGGAACCTTTATTAAATACACTTTTCTACGCCTATATATGTTACCAGATAACATGTACAGTAATGAAAGCTAGACTTTATGGAATAATATTGTTTCTTAAAACTAAATGATTTGAGAACACTGGCTTATCCATTTGCTTAACAATAACCATCTAGTGACCATAAAGTTGGAGACATTCAATTAAACTCTCTCTGTCGAGCTGACATTTGAGAAGGAGTTAAGTACACGTACACGTATTTTAATTTGTTTACTTCTTTTTCAAACAATAAAGTTATCAGCCTTCTGTACCTTTCATATAAACAATTATACAATGGGTAACAAACACGGGATTGGAAACCTAGTGTTTACGTTGATTGATTAAGCATTTAAAGAAATAGAAATGGCTATAATAATTATGGATACGTGCTTTATTAAGCATACCTGTAAAATGAATGTCACACGAGTTACATTATTAACATGTACATGTATTACCTAATTACTTTTAAATCGGCGACATGCATCAAAATGATTCTTGAGAAGCCGAATGTGTAGGGTCTGGAATTTCGGCATATAATGTAGCCCGCAATCTTTCCATGGTTGTGTTAGTGCATTAAGACCGCATAACACGCGATGTATACATTTTTCATTAAAATACAAAGAGGCTTGTCGAACATCCTTTAAACGGAAAATGTATACGAGTGGTTAATAATTGATACAGCGTACATATTGTACATATATTATATTTATATCACATGCAAATACATTTGTTTGCACTTTGAATGGAGTTTAAGATTGACCGAGTGAATGACCTACTCCCATCCCTACCGAGTGTATCCACTACAAAATGCAGTATGTGTCTTTTGTTGCTATTTAAAATCCACCATCACAATTTTATAAGTTGATTATTTTATTTTGAGTTTCTACTTTTTACATTGATAAAATCATAATAAGACACATTTGTGATTTAAAATTGAACGATTGTATTAATGAAGAAAGTAGAGCACTACAACACATGATTAGCTCAGTCATTGACATGAACGCTCAGCCGTTCACGGACCAGCGTATAGACATTAGTGTGGAATGGAAACCAAGCGAAATGAGGTAAAACAAGTGGTAATTAAAATATTTTAATATATTTACAGTTAATCTAAACCATTATTCTGCTTTGATAACATTACTAACGAACATAAGCGATCTCTGTCTCTCTCTCACCCTTTGGTCGGCTTGGATTAACTTTAACCATCGTTCATAAGTCCAGAGGGATGACCCAAACGAAACATCTTCCTGTTAGCTCGTCGTTTCAAATATTTTAGTCGTATCTTGCTACTATAATCCAGAGAGAGAGAGAGAGAGAGAGAGAGATAGAGAGGAGTGGGGTGGGGTAGGTGGGGTGGGGTGGGGTAGGTGGTCATTTTCATATTTAATTAATAATAATCGATTTTAGAACATTATAATATGTTTATGAAACAATAACTAAACATTAGATACACAGCAGTATGGACTAGTGGTTAGTGCATCCGTGTCTGATGCGCTAGGTCGTGGGTTCGAACCCCGGCTGAAACATACCAAAGACTTATAAAAATGGTAATGCTGCCTAGCTAGGCGCTCATCATTAAGAGGTTAGTGTTAGGAATGGTCGAACTGGTGTCAGGATAATATGAATGACGGGGGACGCCGTGCTACATGTCTGCGGCATGGTTGCCCAGTGCAAAACATCACTATAAACTGGCACACTGCAGATGTAGTAAGAATATGACTGACAACTTGCTAAAGTTACGTTAAAAATTCAGATCACAAACAAACATCATAGTACATGCATGAGTACCATGTAACCAAACAATTTACCGTATAATGTCGACAGGGATTGTAAGTTTCTATCTTTGATTATATAAATCCCAAGGCAAGTGGACACATACAGTTACAACGAACCATATTCTTTATTGTTACTTGGTTTAAGTTCAATTTCAAGGTTTTCATGCATCCCAAATTCTTTATCTCTATCACTCTAGGTTTCTGAGTACGGAAAGCAGAAGGGATTGCGATGAAATTGTGTATTCATTTAGAGAACGGGCATAATTAATATTTTCATACGTCACTAGTGGTTAATAAGTGGACAGAACACAGTAGCAATGGCGCCGTTGCAAGAATGTTTATATATGCATATTAATGCTTCATTGAGTGGATTATAAATTGATATACCAACAGTATTGGTATATGAAATTGCTTTATACCAACAATATAAAAGCTATGTGGGGGCGCTCACCAGTTATTCTGTACTTTCTGAGAGAGTGACGTATGTAAGGTGTAGTTATTTGCATTTAAAACAGTCACAATTGAATGTTGGTATACCTCTTTGCTACCATAATGTAATGTGGATGATATTTCTTTGGATATTATACTTTTGGAAATTGTACATTATCTAAGCACACTGCTAACTAAAATGACTACTCCTTTGTGCTAAAAATCAGCATTAATTAATCTAAAGTACATTATCCATAGGAGCTATTAAAATAAGGAAAATGAATTTTGCCAGACTAGGCATTACCAGCGTCTGAAAGTGCAATTAATGAATTACCAAATATATAAAATATAAAGAGAAAGGTAACGGCTCTTTTTTATACAGTTTACCTCTGAAGTTCAGGAAGTAAAAATGTCCAAATGGAGCTAGCACTTTTTTGAAAGGTACACATCTGTAGTGTGGCCTAGCTGTATACTCTATAACCCATATTACACCCTTGAATCATACACTAAAATAAAGGAATTAAAGATTCATTGAATTATATCTAAGATTTACAAGTTCTTTAGTCAGTATAACCAGTGAGAAAAGCAGGGGAAATTTTGTTTCTTTAACATTTTAACGCTATGCAAAATGCGAAACTGTAGAGCGCAAGCTTAAATATATCAAAATAACTGACAAGATACAATATAAATATATAGTACCTGTTGTCAAAACTTGCTTCAAATATTCATGTTATGTCACGGATTACAAAATGGAAATTGTACACTTTAACATAGATAGACTGATTATAGAAGCTGTGGTCCATTATGTAAAGAAGTGTGATATATTTACTTATACACAAAGGTGCTGATATATGTACTTTGGGGAGATCTCAAAGTATGAAAATTGCAAATCATAAAGAATTACTAACTGTACACAACCTTTCTTAACTTTTTTTACCTTGCCCACGGGATAATGCCAGATACTAATATGAACTTCTTCCTGGCATCAGGCAAGTAGATTCTGAAAGTCCTAATAACAATAATGCCAGTGTTTATTGTAGTCTGCATCAAACTGATGACTTGTGCTTGTAACTGATGACGAGAGTTACAGGTATAACAATTGTAAGAGATAGGTGACGGAGTGAGCATAAATTCAGATTCAGTTATTTTTTATTCCTACTTTTTGAACATCTAACATTATGAATATTCAATTGTTCACATGTCATATTGCACTGAAACTGTTTCAGATCACATATCGTAACAAGTTCATGATCTCTCCTCCAAGAAGATCAGACTGATAGGACTTAAGCAACGCTGTTGTGTCCATATTAGACATCAGATCAGCTCCAATTTTGTTTAGAACATAATAGACTTCATACGTGTTTTCTTGAAGATCCGATGGCTATATAACTTTCTATTATGGGGTAGAAAAACGATTTTAAAGACGCCTACCATGGTGGCGATACTTAATATCAGATCGGCACCATTTTTATTTAGGACCATGACATTACATGAAGTCTGTTGGTGAGAACCTCATATTGGTGTGAATATTCACTGAATCTGGTAAGGCAAAAGGCAAAAAATCTATATGTTAATAGAGAACTAAACAATACGACAAATATCATAAAATCAAGCAAATTTATCTGTACTTTAAGCTTCACTTGCACTAGTATTGTCCTAGTGTATTTCAGTGCACAATTCTGTAAGAATATTTATCGCTTTAGTGCCTATTCATCTTTCACAGGAACGTCGAATGCGACATTGTTGTTGTGGGGTGTAACGCCATTTTTGAGCATAAATTGGGCTATACATGGCGGGCAGTATTAATGGTGGAGGAAGAACCCGGGAAAACCTCGGAAAGAACCACCGACCCACAGGAAGCTACTGGCATGCTTTCTCACACTGGCTGAATCCGAGACTCGAACCAACGCAGACAGAGGTGGGATGGCAGTGATCCGTACCGGAGAGCGCTTTAGACCACTCGGTCACTCGTGGAACCACTCGAATGCGTCATACAGCTGAGTGCAACGCAGCGAGCATACTAAGCAGGGAAACAAACTAAATCCGCGTATTTAATATGCTGAAGACATTGTGTCCACGGTATAATACATTTTGAGCAAACTTACTTGACCAAATCGGTTTGAAAAGGTGAATTTTGACCTCTCTAACCCTTACTTAGTGATATGGGGCAGTGCGGGTGGCGGGAGCAGAGGTCTGCATTGCCATACAATTAAAGATATCCTTGAAAGTGTCTGACATTTGCACAATATATATATATATATATATATATATATATATATATATATATATATATATATATATATATATATATATATATATATATATATATATATATATATATATATATATATATATATATATATATATATATATATATATATATATATATATAAGTACATTTTTAGACTTATGATTATATTATACATAAATACTTCCATACATATCAGTAATAATAATAATAATAATAATAATAATAACGGCAATATTATCAACAATAATGTTCTTCATTAGGGACCTTTTAGTGAACATAAAATATGTAGAGCTGAAATTGGTCCCTATTATTATTATTATTATTATTATTATTACTGAAATTATTATTATTATTATTATTATTATTATTATTATTATTATTATAGTCTCTATTCTACAACGGAAATTAAAGGAAACTTTTCTCATCCATTTGATAAGGGAGAAAATTTCGGAATATCAGCGGGTTTTAATGAACCATCTAAGATGTGGCTTGAAAGTATCAAGCACATTTTTTTGTAGCATATGGCTGTATTTACAGCATGGTTCTTGGGGAAATCAGCCTAAACCGCAGAATCTCACATCACAGAAAAGATCCTTACTATTTATATCATCATTATCATCAGCATCATAATCAAAATCATCATTCTGAGAGATACTTATGTAATTTGGTTACTTTTGATTTACACCGCTTGTTAAATCCAAGGCGAAGGCAAATTTGTATTCGTCAGTTTTGTGTGTTTGATTTGACATTGTATTATTTTCCTTCTATGGACATTCATGTGTAGTACTACCTATACCACTTTACTGAAAATGGACTTGTCCAGGAACCGGAAATGACTGACAAGCATGGTCGTCTTTTAAACGTTAAACTTCGTTTGAACTGATATGCTCATATCATTACTGTGTTAGGGCCACCCTGTGCATAGTCAGCTTTTAAAATTATAAATAAATAAATGAACTGATTACGTTCTGAGCATCTCTGATGTCACTGGTGCCTCTTGCTTGTTTTAAATTGGAGGGGGTTACAAACAAACGGGTAAGTATATTTAGACTATAGTTTAAGCTAGATTTAGTAGAACTTGCCGTTGTTATTTAATAGGATGGCCATGTCAGCATGTGATATGTCAGAGCACATTCACATCAACACGTATATTCACGCAGAAAAGTAAGTCTCAAATTTGGAAAACTCTGCATATTGCTCTTAATATTTCTACACCTCCAAACTAAGCCCTAACGACTTTTATTTGACTTAGGATTATCCTATACGTATATACAGTAGTCAACAGCATCGCCATTGCTATGCGTCAGCTGTGAGAATGCAACTATAATTAATGGCCACCATATTGCTTACATCAACGTTGTGTTGACAACAGCTGTATTGGGTATATAGGTCTTTTGTAATATGTGTTTTTTTACAGTGATACAGAGTAATGGACTATTAAATGTGCTATTTACTAGCTATTATTAGCACATGGTTAATATTTGGCCTAGACTGGACATCAGAAGACGTCACTGTCCTGTGCATTAAACATATATGCGTGATACAAAGCTGAAGGAAAAACAATATATTGATAATTTATTGTCATCTACCTCGTGTTAATGGGAAAGCTGGATAGAGAAGTCAGTTTGGCATTATTGCTATGTCAAGAAATATTGAAATTTTAGTTATTATAGGGCTCAAAGTTTATGTGACACGTTCAATTGCCCATTTGAACGTTGGTCCATGATGAAGTATAAGATACATATATATAAAGAGAGAAAGAGAGAGAGATGTAAATATTAATTTTGTTTATAATAAGTGGGATGATTCATTATAAAGCTAAAACATATATTTAAACGACATATTACTTGCCATTTCAACCATAGTACCCAGGTCACAATCGTAAAACACTAGTAATGTTTGGTTTAAGTGATATTTACTTGCCATTTCAACCGTACGGCCCACGTCACAATTGTAAAAGATTTATAATGTTTTGGTTTAAATGTTTCGTTTCCTTCGGTTTCTAAATGATCACGTTTCTCCACACATTCCAGAAACAAGAAAATGTTATTCAGACGTTTATTCAGTATGCAAGTTACCTATCAGTGTCATAATTATTCGAGACTACAGCATTGTTGCTAAGACAATGCGGCCATTGCGCGAAATTCACCAAATGGAGACTCTACAAAGTACGCATGAATATAAAGTTTACCATATTTGAGCTTTCAAGAAAAAAAGACACTCCGGAGAGTGGCTTTATCTGTATGTGAATCTTTATAGAGGTCTAAGTATTATTATACGCTCATTTTTTCTCCGTTAATTTTCCATTGTCATAATCGTTCAATATTTTACGATATATAGTACACATGTACTTAATATTGCACCCATAAAGGAAATACTTTATATCGTAAACAAACAATGACTGCAAACGCGAGCATTTTTATTTGCAAACAAATCACGTGCACTCACGTAGCAGGCGCTGTATGTTTTGGTTGATTCAATTTGTTTCTCAGTGAACATAAGCAGATGTTTCGTGGACTGCTACATACAAGCTGCTTTGCTACATTCCTCGTTAACGTTTTTGATACAATATTTCGGATTTAGGCGGGCGATAGACGCAAGCTTTCATAAAAGTGCTGCGTACCTTAAAATCACATGCAAGAGGCAAGGTATAAACTGTCCATTTTAACTGGCAATGATAATGGCACAAAATATACTCACAGTTTTACATCATGAATTTCCTCAAAATGTACTTTGTTAATTCTGCAAATACGAATTACATGAGCCATGTCATGGGTTCTCAAGCTTGATTACACATTTCGAAATTGTACTGTCATTTCGAGTATATTCCTAGTACAATTACATCCTTCTTACTGCACTCAGAATGAAATAAACATTATATTCCATAGCGCGTTTTGATAATTGCAATTGAAAAACGTCATATTTGTCACAAAATATGATTTCAAACATTCAATAACAGAACAGAAACACACTTGCAGATGTCAACACGTTGCTCCGTCACCGCTGAAATCCGATGTACATCATGTTCAATTGACACTGATAAAGCCAGTCCAGAATCACGAAATGTCGTGAAAACGACAAAAATACCAAATTATATTCATTCAAGATGAAATGAAAAAGATGATTCAATGCGCATTCATTCACAAAATTTCAATTTTAAGAGGACCAAAAACGTCATTTACTTTAGAACGTTATGTCTAGCGCGCGACTAATTTCAAATTTATTTGGGCGGACGTATGTGCGCATTAATAATGTTGTTGCTGTGTAATGAAGAATATCAGCTTGTGCATTTAGTTTGGAATACCGTATACATTCAGTTACTTTGTTTCCTGCAGGGTATTTTTGTTTACATAGTTAAGCCTTAGGTAGAATAAGAATCTGACCATATAAAACAAGATTACTGCATTTGCATAGTAAAATATAAACTAGTTTTCTCGGATGGATATACTGCACTCCCAAGGTCGTGCAGTGTTTCCATTCGAAAAATTCATTGATATTTTCCCATACAAATGCAGGAACCTATATTTACTGGCGAAATGGGACATTTAATCATACTCGCATTATGTAGATAAACTGAAGCGTTCTTTCCGTATAAATTGTACTGAATCTTAATGCCACCAAACAACTGATCAATTTGGGTCACTTGTGTATTGACATATTGTCAAAGTTCAGCATTTGTCATCACTGTGTGAAGAAGGTCATATACACAATTAGCCAAACTACTCAAAATATAGTGCATTTTAAGTTCTACTTTGTAAATACCTGATTAACTCTCAAGTACACATATAGTTATAGTTGCTCCTCCCCGTTACTTAAGCAACAA
The DNA here is from genome assembly GCA_028554795.2 of Sinohyriopsis cumingii. Lineage (NCBI taxonomy): Eukaryota > Metazoa > Mollusca > Bivalvia > Unionida > Unionidae > Sinohyriopsis > Sinohyriopsis cumingii. Next base: position 62,177,946 of record CM068835.1, read on the forward strand.
CCATTTTTACCTGTGAATTTCCATTTTGAATATACGCTGATTTTGCTTTGAAACAAATCGTCTTGTAGAAGTGGTCTGACCAGTTGGAACAATATTGAAGTGAAGCATATTATAACGTTCAGGTGATGAGTCAGAACGCATTACGAACTATATTTCCAGGTGTTATTTGTGCTACAAATGTGTGCTAATCCTGTGAAAATGGGTACAGCTTATCTTGCCCGATGAATTTATTGTTTGGGGAAATTAAAATTAGGTATAATTCTACAATGCAGAACTCACCGAATATATTAAGTGTATATATTGTGTGATGAACTGATGAAATACCAAATTAGGTTCATTAAGTATGTATGTTCCCTTTCATTCCTCACGACATTTTCCTAAGGAATATATTGCACAAGATATTATGACAGTTATCTGAAATTATTCAGATGCACACTTCTTCTAATAAGTGATTCTTGTGAATTGCCAATTAACTTTAAAAGGAGCAATGCCGTATGTCACAGACGTTAATTGGTAATGCACATCTTTTTTTTATAAATATTTATTTAGCTGTTAGCCTAGAATACGTTTGTTACTTCTTCATCATCATCTTTTCGTTATCATTGCCCTCTTTTCCCTCCTTCTGTGATATTAAGGATGTGCGACTACTACACGAACCAGTTAGGTTAATCTGGTTTAAACCAGATAGACATTTGTTGCAATTTAATATCTCGAATCAGTACACAAGAAAATTTTTCCGTCGCTTGTGTCTTTCTTGTTTATAATTTCTTATGTTTTATAACGCAAAACTACTCCAAGTGTTCAGGACCAAAGTCTAAACTGGTGCCATCTGCGCTACTTTTACGTTTTCAAAACCGATTATCACTGTATACGTGAATATTTCTGAACCACTCCTACAAGTATCACAAGGTTCATGGTCAATGTAGAGATTCAAAATAATGTTTGCATCGCGTATTAAACGTGTAAAAGAATAAACAAGTCCACGAAATAATTTATTGGCAGTTCGCTGTTTTGGACCTGTCAAATTATTGTTGACTAATATGAAATTTGCATACAACATACATATGAATAGAATTCAGCTGGCTGAACGAAAATCTTCGTGCGCTAGCGGGTGAAAGTTTGCATGGTTGAACTGCTTCACTAGAATAACGTCATTTCAAATCTCAGTAGAACTGATGATTTCTCTACACCTTTATTGTAATCTGCGGTACGAAATATGTTTTACATACAAATGGTTAACATGAGTAACTAATAATTACAAAACAAGGGTGGTATTTATAGCAAGGGCTGGGTTTTAAAAAATGACGTTGTATGCACCACGTTACATAATAAACTAGTGTTATAATACTCATTTTAACCTGATCTCGACTTGCTTGCTGCATCGCAGCATCGAAAACTGTGACGTAATACCCTGTCTTAACTAATAGAATGGTTTAACCTTGCCTTTTACAAAACATTACATAAAAATTGAGATGCAAGCACAAGTAGCATGCATAGATTGTGACGTAATATCCATTACATAAAAAGTAAAAAGTATAATTTGATTTGGAATCGATTTCTACGTTACAATGCACAGAAATAAAATGAATGTTAAACTCATATAATCATTCGACTGGTCTCTAAATCATGGTACACAAATATATACGTGGTTGCATAATGTGAATAATTGCTAAAGATATCTTAAAATGTTTCTTGCTTAAATTAATAAAAATAAAAATAGTGAAAATGTCGTTATTATTTTCAGTATAGAAAACTGCGAAATCATATTTCTAAATCGTTATTGCATCATATGTTTTAAATAGTGAATGATCTTCTTCGAATTGTTCTGTAAGGTATACATTCTTAAAAAGACCAAGAAAGTGTCCAAAAGAAGTATGCCATATTGCATTTGTCTCTCAGGGAAAAGAACTGAGACACATAAAATGACGAAGGAAAATTGAAAACAACATTATAACGAAACGGTTATGACATTCATTAATTCGTATTTTACTCGAATAGTGGTTTACGATGGTGCCAATCAGAACTTCACTGGATTTTGTAATCACATTGTAACATCTTTGATGGTGATCATCAATAACAAAGACATTTGGTTCAATGAAGTACTATTCGGAGGAACTATCATGACGTCAACTCAAGAGTGAGTGCAGGTTAAGTATAGGCATTGTGACAAGAAAACAAAGTCTCTAAATATTGTAAATAGTGTCAAAATGATAAATGTGAGTGAACGTTTATCAACACCTCATGAAAAAGGCGCATTGAAAGAAAATGGAGACCACCTGAGATACCCGCTGGGGACAAACATGAAAATTTTAAGATATTGTTTGCTGTTAGGAAATAGTTCAAGAATCATTGGGTTTTATTCCTCTAATACTAATTTTAGACATATCGTCAGTGGACCATTGAAGGTATTACAGATAAACTTCTTTTCAATGAATATTCCATGAATAATCTTTATTGATTATGTTGTTGTTTAAAATATAAGGCATTTAAGTACCAAGAACTAATTTCAAATGAACTCTGACTAACAAAAATAAGGTAAGAAAGAAGTACATTGGAAAAGCACTTTTAGCATGGTGGTGGAGTTCTAGTTCTCTTGTCCATACCTCAAGATTTTCTTCGTGATAGTTTATGTGACTTAGTTTATCTCATTAACTCTCCAGGGAGGCAGCAGCAGAAAGAACCGTGTCATATAAATATGCTAAAGAAGTAGTTTGTTATATAGAGACCAAGGTATCATTCAATCCGTTTAGTTGTAAGGGTCCTAAACAGTGAGGATGAAAACTATGGAATGCAATATGACCGTATTGACTCAGGTTTAACCAATCCGTGGAATTTAAAGGTATTACAGTTTGGACCAGAACCTTTCACATCTTCATATTGTACGAATTAGAATGGTACTAATGTAATGAATACGATTCCGAGATATTGGGTTTGGTTGGTGGAGACATAAAGAAAGTCTTCACAGTTGGACAGATTACATGCATTCATTGGCTTAATAATTTCTGTTCAGCAAGGAAGACACGGATGTATTAAAGGCTTGGTTCTTCCCGGGGTTTTCCACGGTTCTTCCTCCACCATTAATACTGGCCCCCATGCATAGCCTATCGTGTGCTGAAAAATGGCGTTAAACCCCACAACAACAACAACATATATATAAATGGAGTCGGGAAGGGTTTAATATGTCATATGTTATACAGTTCAAAAATACTAGATCACTTATGCATTCTTTTCAGTCTGAAATAACTGGTTTAACTGAAATGGATACATACTGTATGATCCTAGCGCGATCGACACCTATACCTGTCTATCAGTCTGTCAGTCTGTCAGTTCTGCCTTCAGCTTTTTTATATTATTGAAATACATGCTGGAACAATTACAATGTATACAATCTTATGACACAGTTCATGTATTTTCCAATAGCTTTTCATTAGACTGATATCTCACCTCTGTCCACGTGTATCCTAGTCTAGGGCTCAGCCAACGTGGGTATGCGCGAAAGCTTGCCAGCATATTTCCGTGATCGGTGGTTCTTCTCTGGTCTTTCCCGGTTTCTTCTTCCATCAGTTATACTGGTCACCTTATATATCCTATCATGTGCTGAAAATGGCGTTTGACTCACAACAGAAACTACTCAGTACGGCTGTAAATTTTAATTCTTCTTATTTTGAGTAAATAAATCTCCACAATCCAAACAACCTTCATAAATAAAACGACAAGCAATTAATACAGGAGAAACGTCTTGATTGCATTGAAATTAAAAAGAAGATGAATTATGGCAACTCCTTTAAGACAAAGAGATAAACTGTCACAGTTTTTAATACCATATTTAGCTTTTATCTGATATACAAGTGTTTCAAGTAAAGTATTTGAGAGAAATCATATAATAATTATATGTTACAAACTGCGTGAGGAAAAATGTGCTCTTCCATGTGACCGAGATAGAATATAAGTATATTGTTTGACTTTATCCACTGCACTTATGTACATCTTGATTTACAGGAGAAGAATAGCATTTTAGGGACGGGAATTTAATTGTAATACTATGGTGATAAATTAAACAAATGGCTACTGTTACTCATTCGTCTTTGTAAAGTGTCGAATTTTGAACAGTATTGAGCCTTAATGTTTAATGCATTGAGCATTAAAAATTATCTTAATTAAGCAAGAAAGCTCCTTGTGACATGTCACTTTAACCTTTTTTCCTTCCCTCCCCCAATGTCAGTGTTATACTTGAAAGGCCAGCATCCATAACTCATTGAGACTTGACCGAGGCATCGCAACGCTCTCTTGAGAAAGTATACATTTGAGCTACCAATCGTAACCGCTTGATATGAACTCATAGAAAATAGTCATTTTCAACTTAAAATTGATATGCAACGTAGTTGAGATATTCTAGGCTATCTAAAATTTAACGAAATAAATGATTATCTTGGGAACATTTAGGAACCACTGCGGACGATTGGTCAGAGTAATTAGAGCATACACTTTGGAAGTAATGTGATTTTATAGTGACGACGAAAAATTATTTGGTCCGAAATTTCCTGAGAGAGGAGAGGTTTGGCTGCAATGATGCCTAAAAGAAAATGGGACCAGGTGGCTTTCTTGTAAGAGAAGACAGGGTTTAGTGCTAGGACCGAAGTAAGTTAGGGATTGCTCTGAACTAGAATTTTGTGAATTGTGAGCGATACTAATCGATCATGTGATAATTTAGAAAAAGAGATACGGTAATGTAAGATACATTCACAGGTCAATTTATGTTAGGTCGCTGTGAAGCGAGAGTGAAACTCTATCGAATCAGGTCAGAATTTATGCAGTGTTTGGATAGCTAGTTATGCTTCTGAGTAAAGTAAGAGAGGAGATATTGTGTACGAATAGGAAGTGATATGTATAGAGATTTATGTGTAATTTTGTAATTTAAAAAAACAGCTTTCTCGGAGAGAGAGGACAGTTAAAATACTGAAGACGTGTTCAGAATAAAGGACTAGGAGGTCCAGGAACTTGATGACTCGTTCAGAATATGAAGAATATAGAATAGGAAGACGTGATAACGGCTCACGAAAGGATGGTGGTGCAATCAGTTGTTGACATTGCGCTCTTTTCACCACTCGTTATTATGATGCAATTGATCCAAATTAGACACTGCTATTAAATTATGTTAACATAACTTAGACTAAATTGGACTTGCCTCTTTTAATTGTTATAGATTAAATTTCGTTATTTTTTTTGTCTAAGGGGGATTATGTTAACCACTACATATATATTATTTTCGCAATAATTAATTGCAACATTTTTCAACGTATTATTATATAATTGACGTATATTCGATGATTATATGATCTATTTATAGTATTCTCTTCGAGAGTAACAGTTGGGATAAATTGACAGTCCTTAAACACCTGTAAACATTTTTCTCACATAACTTGTCATGCTCTCGTTTCCTCCTTGTATAATGGAATTTGTATTCCGTCCAAATAAGATCAATATTAACATATCTTCTTCTGTAATTTCTCGTTATGTTACTTTAACTAGTCTTATAATGCTGTCTACAGCTCCATTTACATACATGTTGTATTTATCTTTAAAGTTCCCAAAGTCGTCTATTTTAAATGGTCATGTGTGAAAGAGTGTTCAAATCTGATGAAGTTGCACTGGAACGATTGTCTCTTCCTCACATGACATTTATATTAATTATGTTGAAAATATCATTCTATTATACCAATTCTTTTACAATTTTACATCATTCATTTGTTTTTTTGATTTTTAAATCCTATAAATTCAAGTTGGATTATAACATAACAGAACTCTACAAGTTTTCTATCTATTATTTTTCTCAAGTATGGTTCGGTTTCATCAGAAAATAAATACAGATATCGATCGCATTCACTGCACAATATGCACTGGTCTGACGTTCTTTCAGGCCAGTCCTTTAGATTGTTTTAACGAACTAGTTTTATTATACAAGACGTCATTAATTCTTTCCTTTGTATAATATTTTTGACTATATTCTGAGGTGATTCCACAAAATATTGGAGCAATCGTCATTATATTTTCCATTCTCCACCTAAATAGTCTTCATGAATTTATTTTAGTGTGCATATTTTCAACTAGTATCCAACTGTTAGAATGATCAATATATACTTTCCATTTTAGTAGTAAATATATTTATGGGATTTCTTTCTTGTATTATTGTTTTGTTCTTTTTCGTTCTTTTTTATCTTGACGATTTATATTTTTGATGGTTTATTACTTTGATTTTTAGATCATTTCATTCTCGAGCACAATATCATGTTCCATGCGTGAGAATATCTCTTCCTCAGAAGAGTTACTCTCAAAATATCTTCCGTAAAATTAAGAAGATAGACTTTTGCAAGAAGTTTTTTTGTAATATTTGAGATGCAGATCGTCTCGCTTAGTTTGTGTTCTTGCGTTTCGCGAGTATTAGTTATCCATCAACCCAAATATTTAAATCCAATCTATTTTCTTCTTTTCTTACTTAATTATAGGAATATGAATTGTCTTCTAGGCATTAGTATATCCATCAGTGACTCGGGTATTTCCATATTCAAGTTTTTTTTAAGTGTTATATTAAGATTTTCTTGTATGTTTTCGTCCATCTGAGTCCAATTGGAAAGAATTCGGTATTTTCCTTCCTTAATAATTTCGTAACGCTGCAGTTATGAAAATATTTCACTTCATCAAACTATACTTTGTCTAATCTTCGCTTTTAACACATTTCTCTAACGGCGTCGTGTATGTCGTCTCCCGTCGTTTGTTTCACTTTTCTAGTCAAAGTTTATTCTCGTAAGAAATATATCACTATTATACACGAGTTATATCCGTTGTACTTCTTTTTAAAAGATTGCATGTTAATAAAATTTAAGTGATATTACATTCCAACTTCAATGCCATAAAACCCTTATGCTAAAGTGTATTTTATCGTTTGCTTTGCAGTGGGGATGTAAATTTTTCGGTTCTTTTTCTTTAAATTTAAGTATTGTATCTCCTTGCAGTCCCGTTTAATAATGTGTCCAGAAATATATTGACCTTTGCTTAAGTAACTGAATTTTCGTAATGTCAGTAAATATGACTAAAATGCTTCCATTTAACATTGCACAGTCTCTGTAATCTTTCGTCTTATTTTGAAATTGCTAAATGATAACAACGATGAATTAGTACGCATATTTTCTGAGATAGGGTATACGTCATCGATATATGTATGTGAACAAAATACGTATTTATCTTCAAATATTTGCTGAAGCTAAAGAATAGTTTAACATATCAGTATAAAAAAATGATGTAAGAGTGAAAATAAGCATTTATCTGCAAATCTCCGGACCAAGAGAACTGTTTATCAGTGCTTAACATTATTGTGAGATACGATATTTTTGTGAGATACGATGAATGTAATAATTTTTGCATTCTACACGAAATAAACCTTCTAATTTCTTTTTCACCTAATTTTTGTATACTACATGAAATAAGCCTTCTAGTATCTTTATCATAGCTTATAAAGTTCTTTTAATGATTACTATGTTTCTGTAGAATGGCTCGACAAAAATAAAAACAAAAAATCGAATTTAACAAAAATGATACGGAATTTACTACTTTAAAAGAAGATATTATTTCAAAATTTTGTTTAATAAGCACAATTAAGTACATGCAAAGAGCATTATATGACATTAATCATATTAAAAACATTAATTGTTCAAGAACCTCAAAGGAACCATTCTTCTCTTGATATTCTAGGATCACCTGAAGATGAACTGTCATGGATAAAAATGTTAATTTGTCTATTTGTACCATTAGAATATTTCAATATATTTATATTTAATGTATCCGACGTATAGCTACTATACATGGTTTATTTAAACCTTTGCTAGAGCCCAACCTCTGTCTCTTGTGTGTCAATTTCCATGAGGCTTTTGATTAATCTGGCTGGCTGTTGTCTAGATTCGTTCATTTCTGACTGCCTTTCAGGGTGGTTGTCCCAGCAAATTTATTACGTTAAATCAATCAAGATATCGCTACACGTACTTCACTTTTACTGTTGAATTCAGCTCCATCAGAGTTCATAAATTGCAATTAAAGACTGCCAGATTCACACGGAACCTTTAGACATGGGGACACATTTCTCAGACATATGAAGTGGACCGCAGGATATTATCATCTTTAAACCCAAGTTATCTTAACTCGTTCCATTGTCACCAGTTTGGTGTCGTTTCCTTTTTAACGCATGATTCTGACACTCACCTACACCATCGTCCACGAGACGAAAGTAGGTTTGCTCAATTAACAAATAACCTTGGCACGCCTATGATTATATCTTAGCAGAAACTTTAAGAGTAGATGGGATTGAAACTAACGTGTCTTTCACTTTACTACAGATGCTGTTGCAAGCATACTTTTACAAAATACTCTTCTATCAAAGCTTGAATCTACAGGATTTAATTTACTCTTATTTTTCTGATACAAACTATTGTTATAATATGATTTATGTTCTTTATTTTTAGTTCAGAACGTTAAATAGCTAAACATATACATTTTTTATTTCTTTCCAATAGAACACGCATTTATTCATTTTGATTCAATAATTTTTTTTTGAAAAAGATGTATGTCCCCGAAGAGGTTACTAACTTCTGGATACATTTGAAGACTGTCAGATCATAAAATAATGTTTATATGTAAAACAATTATTCAAATGACACTCCTCTTCTCTAGGTATTTTAAAAAGAAACATGAAATACAAATGTAAAAAAGAGAGAAACATTGGTGTGGAATTCAAATATGACATAGTACGTATGAAGTCAATATTCTGCTGCTTTCCTGGAATCACCAAATAATGTTTTTACAAATGTTCGGATTATTTAGCGTGATCACTCTTCTAAACAATACTAAAGGATTCTGTATAAAATATATTAACAAAATTAACAAATCACACAAGAATTGAAGATTATGAAGATTATATGTAAAACATATGTAAATTACAATAAAGTTGTATTATTCTCCTTTGACTAATACACTTATAATGGACGGCATATATGTAAACATTTAGTTTCCTCTCCTATTTTTGGTGCTCGTGTATATTCGATAAAATTGTATTTCACTATATATGGGCCTAGTAACCTGGTTACTATGTTATGGTCTATTTAGACGTGCAAGTGATATATAACCACATTTTTCTTCGTTGGCGTTGAGATTCGAGAGATGGATGCTAGTGTTCTGTCAGTTGGTAACGGTTGCAAATATTTTTATTGTGGGTATTGTTCTGTGGCTGGCAAATAAAGGTGTTGGTAGAGGGGTAGGACTGCTGTGTGGATTATCTAGTTAGTGAACGTATTTGTCGTTTCTTATTAATCATAAGGGCTTCTCCACGTCCGCACCAGGCTCGTGTCTGTTAGAATGTATTTTGTGTCCATGCTGATAAATTCATTGTTCTTTGTTAGATATTTCATACACTGCATCTCACAAAGATGGACCTACCGGGAACTGGATCAGCATAAAATACGAACACCCGTTATTAAAGAGTTATTTATTTACAACATACCATAAAACAAATAGGAACACCCGTGAGCAGTTTCAAACAGCTGCAAAAAGATATTCATGTGCATATTTTATTCTGGTACACAATACACACTATGCAATCATTTTTAAGGAAATGGTCTATGTATGTACTAGACCTTGTCATTCAAATCATGAATACTAATTTAAATGAGGCATTCAAAAGTGTTTCACATGTCTTTGCTAATGTTTCTTCTCTTTCAACAGAATGTGTTCACGTTGCATTTTCGACAATATGAAATTACTTTCTGCACACAGAAAGCATGTATGAATTATGTTCAAACAATACTTCGCACTAGGAATATGAAAGTTCGCGATTGGCAGCTGTTTAAACCACGCTGCCCAAAGAACAGTTACTAAATTAGTATGGTTCGCACATAACGTCGGACGAACCAATGACTTATACGCAAAAGAAGCTGAGTATGCCATCCAACGTTGATCCATCAGACCCCATGGCGCTGAAATGAATCGGACATGACTTTAGGACAGCCAACAAACAAATAATTACACAACCATCATTTCTACGCTAAGCGTCTTGAGTTCATCTGATACAAATGCACTGAACCGTGCAATAGATGGACTAGAATATTTAAAACGACACAATACGTGTCATGTATATGTGCAAAAGAAATGACAATAAAAAGCTTGTCTACGTTCTGAACGATTTATGCGATTGTGCGATAACCATGTTTACTAGTAAATCTGTTTACATCAAGAATAAAGTATGAAAAGTTACAAAACACTGATATCATGCTCATTATTTATAACATATAAGATTCACATTTCCTGCCATTTTGTCAAAATAGAACAAGGTAAGACTGCAAACTGAAAACAGACAATTAAATCTAATAGCAAAGTGCCGTGTAAAGTTTGACGAACAAAATAAAACTCTGGGACAAAACAATGAAATCTCTAATGAAGCAAAATACTTTTCTCAACGCGGATGATAGAAAAACCTGGTAAAGGTAAATTATTTCATACCTCATCAGCATAAATATCTATCCTGGATGAGACGGCATACTGAAAAGGCTTCGTACTATATAATCATTACGGAAGAACTATTCACTCTTTCAAAGCACGAAACATTAACTGAAATCATAATGTTTACAAGATTTCCGTGCCGCAATAAGTCTGAAAATGAGTGAGCATATATCTGTCGTTGATATATGCATGATTACACATATCAGGACCAATGATATATTTATATTAAATTACAATACACTGGCAATATGTGCACATGATTCCTTGACATTTGAAAATGCCTTAGATATAAAAGCAATGTGCCGTGTGAAATTTGACGAACAAAATGGAAATCTGGCCGAAAAGTAAAAAAAGAAAAATACTCCTTCACACACTGATAATAGAAAAAACGGGAAGGGATAAATTATTACATGCCTCTGAAGGAAACGACACCTGATAAAGCTTTGCACTATATGCTTATAATGAAGGAAAAAAGCAGTTGTGCTGTCTCTGACCATAGTACCAAAATATCCTTGGCTTTTTATGAAGTGCTCTTAATGAATCTAATTAATGTTCCGCCCTGATTTAAAACAAAGGCAGTATCTGGGATTCGGCCAATTCACCCTGTGTATATCAAATATATGACTTTTTTGGTCACGACAAGTTTATTCATTAAACTGTATTCTGGTGTCAGCTACAACTAGCAAACTTTCATAATCACGTCAGTTCAAAAGTCTGCTTGCAGTATTGCAATCCTTCTTTTCAGCAGCCCTATATTACAACATTTAGTCCTCTCTGGCATTCATCAGCGTAGATTTCACAATTATTTCACATTACAATTATGTAGTATAAACAATGAATTCAAATGATAATATACATGACGTTTTTTTTCTCTCTCCCTCAAGCACACACAAATAAATACATACACACAACTGGAGAAAATATACAGAAATCTCAAATACAAATGAAAGGAATACAGATTATTTCAGATATAAAGTTCTATAAATGCTTTTATATAATCTCGTGTAATTTCGAAATGCAAGTAAGAAAATACCAAACCACACCTTTATCCATCAATAGGTCATTGTCATATATCGCCTTCTTCTCTACTCTGATATAAGCAATAGCTACTTTTCAGACTGATCTGCTATTGTGCTTGTTTACGTCTTCTGTACAGTCTATTATTCCGGTCAAATACTGTAAATATTCGGTCACAAATGCATTGCAGTAAATGTGGGAATTTCTGCATCCAGTAATCCTATTTCACATGTACATCTCAACAATGTAACGTTTAGTTCTGCACATGACATTTTAGGATAAACATGGAATCTAGGCCTACTGTTTGCCGTATCAATGTGGCTTCAGATCGCATTAATCGTTCGATTTTTAAAAATGATTTTGTCGGTATAAAATATTCTGTTTGTTCGGATGAAAGCTTTTGCTTTGATTTGTAGTTTGTAAAAATGTACAATCTACGTTTACTAGTTCAATTTTGTTTGGAACTATATTTTGTGCACAGAAAATGAAAGGTGCACCATCTGTCAGAATGAACGAAATTATTTTCTACCTAAATAAAAACCATGGGATCAAAAGAGTCTCAATTGGGTAATGATTGAATACTGCTAAAGCTACTTCACAAACCTCCTTTACAGCAATCCTATGTTATAACGTCTTTGAATAATGTCCAACTTTTGTTCGACAAGGCTCGAAAAAGCTGGACACTATTTAAATAATTTCATGCATTCATTATTAAACCGTTATCCATTTGAGATCCTCTATATATAGTATATTCACGTTCCTACAAGCAATAGAAAGCAGCTTGGAGCTGACCTTGAAAAATATCCCCTTATTGAGACTTCTTTGCTGACATTATGAGCCACCTTTACTTTAGGTACGGTGCCATACTAGTGCCACTTCCAGCTGGAATGTTCACATATAGGTTTGTCGATTTAGAGAGAAATCTATTGCGAATGCAGAATGAATTAGCGCCTACGAAGTAACGAATTTTGGCAGGTGACACGGGTTATAAACACTGACCATTATATTAGTTGCTCGAGGACAAATTGCTTTCAGATATCATGTTACACACGTTTGTCATATAAATAGTTGCAACTGCCAATACAAATAATGCCTCAGCCGATCGATAGGACATATCAAGAGAAGCGGCAGAAGTGGATGCCATCTTATTTAGGTTCATGACCTTTTTACACCTCATCCTGCATGCCAGCATAAGTTTGTGGAACGTTGGTGCAGTAGAAGCATAACAGGAGCAGCTAGGTGCCAATCGGAACAACAACCAATGCACATGACAGCAGCATCAAACACACATATGTTCCCTTTCACATGGAATGTTTATAAAACATAGACAAGTGTTATAAATGTCTTAAACTCAGAATGCAGGCAAGATATCATACCACGGATCTCGGAAACTTCGCTTATCATGGAGTTACATTCGTACTGGGCGTGTGCATTCTAAATTGTTCAAAGATTGCTATCATAAGGGAGGTGTCATCACGAAACCAGCCGACTGTGGCCGACTTGACCTTGAAGAAGTTGCACAGATGTAGTGTGACAGTTTATAATGATATCTAGCTATGGAATATCAAGCCTCAGACATGTAGCATCACGTCCCACCCAGTCACATTATTCTGAAACCAGGCTGACCAGTACTAACACTAACCTCTTAACGCTGAGCACAAACCTGCGAACCTAGCCAGCTGCTAGTAAATGAATTGTAAGTCTTTGTGCATAAGCGAGTTTTGCGTGATTCAAGCATAACTGTGAAAGATGCAGTCTGGTTTACAATGTAATAAAATAGGATTACCCATGACTTGGCTATTAAAGCAAACTGATATATTTACATATTGCTCCGACTCGTTTTCTGGCAAGTTCGATAACCGATTGGTAGAGATTGGTTCATTAATTCTCCCCGGGTTGGACACAGAGGCAGGTTATTTCGTGTTGTGAGCATGCCTTACAAAATTTTAAAATATTTTCCTTCTATTCAAACGTCCTTATCACAAACCAAAACTTGCCTTGAGTCACAAATATGAAAGAGATTACAGTAGTTCCTCACTTACAACGGAAAGGCTCAGCCAAAACACGCAATACATTGAAACTTTGTCACACACACACACACACACACACACACACACACACACATATATATATATATATATATATATATATATATATATATATATATATATATATATATATATATATATATATATATATATATATATATATATATATATATATATATATATATATATATATATATATATATATATATATATGTTTGTGTGTGTGAGCTTATGTATTTGTGTGTAGTAGTAGTAGTAGTAGACTGCTATATTGGAATATATAGACCTCACAATCCTCGTGAAACTGAACGTTGATGTGACGATATCCAGAGATCAGACACCAGATAGCGATATATTCCTATTGTTTTTCAACTGAATGTAAACACGGAGAAAACATGGTTTATCTTCTGCCCATATTTGTGTCTAATGTATTGTGTTATACTCGTTCATTACCACACACACACAAACACCCAAAAACAAACACCCAAACGCAGACGCGCACATACCATTTCCATTTTAATTTACTATTTAGGTGGTACGGATCGATCTTGTTTCACTAGATGCAATGAAAGAGAATTTTCAAATAAAGATGTAGATACAAATATTCGTTATAAGCACGTGTTGTGAGATTGGGAGATTCTGGAATTACTGTGAAAGATTCAGTCTGCTTTACAATTTCATTGGAAAAGATTGCAAATGTCGTGGATATTAACGCTAACAATTTTTTATATATATTTCTTCTGTCTCCTTTTCTGATAATTCCGAAACAGATTTATTTTACTATACAAAAACTAACAAATATTTTTCTTCTACTTCAATATCCAGATGGCTAATAATGAATAGCCCTGAGTACAAATTCAAATGTTGTGTTTTTAGATAGATAGAGACATACATACATACATACATACATACATACATACATACATACATACATACATACATATATACAAACATACCTAATTGGTTACCTGCTAATGGACTTGACATAATTACAGTTACAATGATCTAGAAATAGTTATTCGACCATCATTCCGTTTCTAAAATTGCATCTAAGTATTTCCTATATTGCATGTTTACCTGGGAATTATGCTATTTCTACCTTGAACATCAATCGTAGTGTAATCATTATATATATATATATATATATATATATATATATATATATATATATATATATATATATATATATATATATATATATATATATATATATATATATATAATGGTGCAAAAATGTACGTCGTGCAATCAAACGTACATTCGAAGTATAACACATTTTTCTTAGCTACTGTGGGAACATAACCTCCCACTATTCCCAAATCAATATTGATGTTTCTATACTTGTTTGTAGTGTATTTTTCTCTCTAATGTAGGCGCATCCTTTTTCATTTTACCTATATTGGTATAGTATTAACTAGAAGAAAACAAAAATGCAAAGGTTGCTCATATATTCCGGATGTAGGACGAAATTCCCACAAGATCATAACCGCCCCGAGGACAAACCATTTAGACAATAACATATTAAATAGCTCATTTTATTCATGGTTGATAGTTATTTTGTTTGGCAGTCGTTTGACCTTGCAAAGTGTAGACGAAATCTTCATGACGATCTAGTTGAAAATTCGAGTTTAGTTTATGACCTCGGCTAGGAAAATCACATGCCCTAATTCCTAATTGGTTACCTGCTAATGGACTTGACATAATAACAGTTACAATGATCTAGAAATAGTTATTCGACCATCATTCCATTTCTGAAATTGCATATAAGTGTTTCCTATAAGGCATGTTTACGTAGGAATTATGTTATTTCTACCTTAAACATCAATCGTAGTGAAATCATGATATATATATATATATATATATATATATATATATATATATATATATATATATATATATATATATATATATATATATATATAACGCTCTTTGAGGAAGAAACAATTTACATCGCTGAACAAACAATGAGCACAATTTCGACGAGAAATAGTCTTGACTCCTACATGTTTATGACACATATACAAAAGAAGGAAAATAGAAGACAGAAAGAAAACAATTTTTTCTGCCTATACCGCTCTCCTCCTAGTAGAAAAAGAAGCTGACTGAATCTCTATTTCTGAAGCAGTTTCCGAATCTCCTAGTGTATTCTTTGAGATTTCAACTTTCACTTTGACTGTCCCGGAAACCAAAACGCATGAAAATTCCTAGATTCCATTATTATTTTCAGCCTCAAACAGTCAGTGAACCAACCCACCCATAAATATGGTCACATTTTAGACTGGATTCTTCATAGACCTGATGATAATATTATACGGTCCTCCCTGGTATCCCACGAAGTGCATCAGATCACCTATGCATTATATGCCATCTTGATGTATCAGTCCTTAACCCTCCACCTTTATCTGCTACTAAGAGAAACCTCTGTATGATAAAAAGAACCAAAAACTAATGCATGGCATCAAAGCAAGCCTAACAATTTGTGTTCCTCCTACAGCACAACAAACTGATTGCGCTAGTTGCTCGACAAACATGCCCCAACTACCAAGTGCAGAGTATCAACTCAGAAGTGTTCCTCATGGTACAACAGTGCTAGGGACCCGTTTCGCACTGTTAAAATAGACCGCCGCAAAGCTGAGAGGCTTTGGCTTTCCACCAGACTCACTATTCATAAGCAAATCTATGAAACCGATAAAGAGAATGTCACAAATATAGTCCATGCAGCGAAATCAGCCCACTACAGTACCAATATCATAGACAATTTCAGCTGCAAGGAGGTCTTCGAGATTACTAAGAAGCTAATGTCAAGAAACATATATACACCACTTCTAGCTATCTTCTCTCCCGATCACCTTCCGGACATGTTTGCAAATTTCTTCCGTGACAAAGTACAAACCATTAGAGATAAGCTTGACAACACAATTTGAATTGCCTCATCGTCACCATACAGTTCGGATACATAATTTGAGCGGCAACCATTAGCAACATTTTAACCTGTCTCTATGGATTTCGTATATACAATCCTGACGAAGAGTGCACAAAAGTCATGTTAACTTGATCAAATTCCAACATCACTACTGCTTGAGTGCTTAGATCACGTATTTCCTTCACTAACTTATGTTATTAATACCTCTCTCTCATCCGGGGAATTCCCATGATTTTTCAAAGCTAAACTGCCATTGTAAAGCCTCTGCTGAAGAAACCATTACTCAACCATAACAGATTAAAGAACTACCGCCCAGTTTCTAATCTCACATTCATATAAAAAATCTTAGGCATGGTTGACTATTCCATCTTGTACCTTATCTGAATTGAAACAGTCTTTTTAGTAATGTACAATCTGCGTATCGCCCTTGCCACAGTTCTGAATCTACTCTTCTAAAAGTAAATGACATTCTCTCTGCTTTGGATAGTGGAAAGATTACAATCCTCACCCTCCTTGATTTCACTGCAGCATTTGACACAATAGACATGATATAATACTTCACCGTCTATAGCATGTATTTAGCATTCGTGATACAGCATTACTGTGGTTCAAGTCCTACGTGGTCAACATGACACAAATTATATCCTCCAATGGAATACACTCTAGACCAGTTAATCTATGTTGTGATGTTCCACAGGGGTCTGTTCTTGGAGCTGTTCTCTTCATTCTATACACTCAGCCGCTCTCAAGTGTCATAGATCATCATCCTGTGTCTCACACATTGTATGATGATGACTTCCAAATATACAAATCTAGCCACCCACCTGAAGGTGTAGAGATGTACATTTCTGATATGAAATCATCGATGACATGTAACAATCTGCAGATGAATGCTGATAAAACTGAGGCCATGCTGATCACAACACAAAGACTTTCTCATTCACATCCTTTACATCAAACAATGAATGTCAGCAACACCAACATTAAATTCACACAGTCAGTACGTAACCTAGGTGTTACTCTGGATAGTACTGTCACATTGCACCAACATGTCATGAACATATGCCTGGCTCCATATCTTGGGCTGACTCAGCGACTCGCATCACCTCCATTCGCAGATATCTTTCAGTTGATACCACTAAAACACCTGTGTGTTCATTAGTACTTTCAAGACTGGATTATTGTAACTGAATTCTGTCTGTTTCATCTCAATATCAACTCCAGAAACTTCAAAAAGTTCAAAACACAGCTGCTTGGATCATACTTTGAGTACCACAATCACAGCACACCTCCCCGATGCTCTGTACCCTACACTGGCTATCCATTCGATCCAGAATCAAACACAACATTTGTTCTCTGTGCTTCGTTTCACTGACGTACTCCAGACCAGCATACCTATCCGACCTCATCCATGTGTACACACCAGCACGATGCTTACGTCTTTCTTCAGACAATCGTATATTCATTATTCCTACTATGAAAATGTAGTCATATGGACAACGTTCTTTTGCATATAAGGGCCCATCAACGTGGAATAAATTGCCCACTGAACTGAGACACAAAGACACAGTGATCCAATTCAAGAGTGCTCTTAAAACTCACTTGTTTCGACTGTAAGAACAAACTTAAAGACCTAATAATGTTTCCAACCTTAAATATTTTCAGAATGAATTTTATGTTTTCGAGTTTATTGATGTCTGCATTTTGTAATCGTATCAGTATATATGTTTTTATGTTATAGGTGTTGTCTAATGTTGTAAAGCGTTGAGAGCTTCTGAAGATTAGGCGCTATAATTAGTTCTCTTATTATTATTAATAAGTGCACATTACTTGCCTAGTTTGTTAAATAGACGTTAAATTATGTTTATGAAATGATTTAAATGCTATCAAAAGTATATCCGAATTACAACATATTTGTCTCAGGCACTGTTGAAATAATGGTTCCCACAATCCCAAATCAACATAAATATGTTCTTTTCAGATTTTTTTACTGTATATTTTCCACATTTTATTAAGAAAATCCTTCAACCGATCTAGCCTATATACATCTCTTTTCTTTTGCCAGAAGAAAACAAAAATGCAAAGGTTGCTCCTATACCCCATATATAGGACAAGATCTCCTCTGAACAAAATCACACCAGGACAAAGTCCCGTCAGGAGCAACATTCATTAGGACGATCTCGACGAGACAAAAAAGGAATAACCCCCAGTTTAAGTTTATCCTTTTGTAAATTTTAAAGCCATCAAAGACATACATCTTTGTGAGTCGCCCCGGGCACTTCAAACCTTTGTAAATTATTTGATTTCGTAGATGAAAGAGACCGCTCCGATAGCGTATTGGTTAGAGATGTAAAATCTTCACAGATGAAGGGGTTACGATGCCTAACCATCATTTTGATCTAAAGATTAATTGCACGTTCGTTTTCATAAGCACTGCGTTTACTGTATGTGAAGATTTGTTTTAT
This sequence comes from Sinohyriopsis cumingii, assembly GCA_028554795.2. NCBI lineage: Eukaryota > Metazoa > Mollusca > Bivalvia > Unionida > Unionidae > Sinohyriopsis > Sinohyriopsis cumingii. Next base: position 62,196,938 of record CM068835.1, read on the forward strand.
TTTCAGAAGTATTTAAAAGCTACGCCATCATTTTATTGTATAAAAATGAAAGTTCGTAATTAAAGAAAAGTTAAATTAAACTGATGATATGTACATTCTTCTTTATCTCCTCTCCGTTTCAAGATATGCCAATATATTTGTGACGGTTTAGAAAGGTTAAAACCTTTGGTGGAGAGGATTATCTCCTAGCTTTCATTTTGCGATTGCCATTTTGTTCGAAGGGGATATTGTCAGGCGGAGGCCTGTTGGAATATCCCCAGTATCCCATTTAATCCATCTGTACATGTATCTCCAAAATTTGATTTTGCATTTAGCATATTATCTAAATTCACTTTATTCCAAATCATTTGGGACATAACATGTCACAGATTGTTTATCACATTGCATTCCAAAAATATGCAGCATTGTTTCAGTGATTGTTTTCACAAAATGTACATGTATCCGTAACAGACAATTTTATTGATACAAAATTCAATCCAGTGGTAAAATTCATGTGCAGAATATAAACTGAAACCATTGTGATTTTTAGTTTATTATTATTGCAAAAAACATTAGAATATATAGGGTAAAAGACGGTATTCAAATGCAAAGTTAAATTATATTTTCAATACATTCTTTTGCACCGGTTTTAACAGTGGCTAGTAAATGTCTTTAGACAATATATTATTTTGAAATACAGTGTGAACATGTAAAGGGATAGAAACGTACTTTGCTTATAGTATTTTCAACGTTTTCATCCTTACGTTATCTGCTTTACCTTTCTTTCTTTATTATGAACATTTTAGTGTATAACAGGTAAATGTTGTGTGAAAATTGTCAGTGACCAATATAATAACTGTCTACGTAAATTCACTCTGAAACATAATCACACCCTATGTTTGCTGATTCACTGTGAAACCTAATCACTCCCCATCTTTTCTGATTCACTGTGAAACATAATCACTCCCCATCTTTACTGATTCTGTTCCAATAAAACTACTACATACATTGACAGGTATTGTTTGAACATGTAACAAATGTTGATTTACGTTATGTCTCTTAAGTTGTTGTCCACGAATCATAAAAACGATGGACAATTTAGTTCTATACATGTCAACAAATGTGACGGATATATACGAAAACATACATTTATATCACCTTTAAGGAATGCATTTATTATATATACATTCAGACAAGCATTTTTATCGAAACATATATAATTTTACTTTATATGTATTATGCCAATTATCATGATCAGTCTTAATACATTGAAATCGAAGTCTTTTAATTATATATTAGACCAACAGGAACTCAGTGTTTGACCAATAATTTTTCCACTGTATTCATGACAGCACTGGTTGACTTCTATCTGGTGCGACAGTTATGTATAGCAGCTTTGTTATTATGAATATTATTGGATATTAAAGGGAAAAGTAAAGGATTTCGAGTAGTACGCGTATACAATATACATATAATTGTATTAAAGAATATGATTTAGAGACAAACACGTCTACTATCAACCAATAGTGTCACATGTTGATAATTACGCAATCACGATAAAAGAGATATGAAATGCAGTGTGCCAAGATTATCCATGATTGGGAGAATAATACACATAATGTATTAATGGCTAAACTCTTTCGCGAATTATATACACATAATTTGTAATACTATTTCAATACAAATAAAATGCACTGCGAAGCACAAAATGCTTTTATGAAAAATTAGCTTGAATTGTCATGTTTAAAGCATTCAATTGCAAGAGAGGGAAAGATCACGATTTGACTGTGGTTTGACAACAACATATTTTTAAAACAAAATGCTATGCCGCTAAGAATTCCTTGGGACAAAATATAAATCCTTATCAAAATGTCACGTGTAATTACAATATCAATACTAAAATATTTTTATCTTTGTTATAGTACCTTGTAGAGTAAGAGAGATAACTCTGTTTACAGTTTCCGTTAAATACATCAGATTGTATCACATCAGCTTGATCGACTCGCATACTGTACTAACATAGTGGAAAGATAATACTTTGTTTTCAAGTAGATTAATTTTCTAAGACGTCTACCTTTACAAGCCATGGACTTCTCACCTCTGCCAGTGTGTGTCTTAGTCCCAACTCGGTCAATGTGAATCTGTCAGAAAGCTTGCCAGTAGCTTTCCAAGTCAGTTGTTCTTACCGGATTCTTCCACCACCAAATATAATGGCCAACATGAATAACCTATTCGGTTGAAAATGTCATTAAATCCAAAAGCAACAACAAATGAAAAAATAGTACGTAGAATCAGGCAATGTTTATACAGAATTGTGAACGAAAACTAATTATTTTATCACGCACGAGTGAACAACTGATTGTCATTCCAGTGTCATTCCAGTGTCATTCCCGAATCAACATCACGAGGTGCGTGTTCCTTGCATGATCAATGTGCGCCTTACGATAAGGTGAAATGGCACTCCAACATTCTGTGTAAAAGGAGGACACAGAAAATCTCTGACTGTATAGTCATCTGCCTTGATGGATTATCCAATAAGCCAATGTTATATCTTTGTAATGAGGCTGTCACCACATTCATCCAGAAGTTCGAGAGTGGGCAGGAAGAGACGGAGGAGGGTCTGCATGTCGTGACTGTTAATGCGATCTGTTCATATCTATCGCAATATGGCTAAAAGTGCCAGACTTAAGGACAAGAGCGAATAACCACTGAAGCAACCACTCTACAGCAAAGCATACAAAATAGTAGCATGCAAGTTTAAAGAGGAGTGTGCCGGCTAACCCAACTGCTGAGTTATATGGTGTCCGCCACAAACTGATAGCGTCGTGATCGCCTTTGCCAAAGCCATTTCGCGGATGGCAGTGAAAGCACTACTTTTCCAGAATGCACTCTTGCTCTTTACTATTCTTTCACTCTATCCATGATCATGTGTAAATATATATCAAATTGGAATATGGCTTATGCTTTAATTATAAAGGGATACTGAAAAGTTATAGACGGTACTGACGTTTTTGTTCGAAAAGATGTCATTTCTGTTCACCTCTTTTTACACATCTTACCCTGTGTGGCTATTGAACTGGTGGGTGTGGTCGCATTCAAGAGGCGTGTTTAATAGTAATTGTAGGGTATGATTCACTTGAAACGGCGTATTTAACATTATTGGGTAGTACATAGTAGATGACAAGGTGTTTGTTAGTAGGCATTCTTATATTGTTTCAATTCCCATATATGTTATTGTTATTTTCTCCTTTTCCATTCGATATTTAAGAGGCTGTATGTATGTTTGCACTTTACGGCAGGGTTATAGACATTATAAATTAGTAACGATGGCAGTTTTCATTAAACATATGGTTTGGAAGATATAGCGGTACAGGGATCTTAATTTGTCCGTAATAAGATAATCGGAATATTATAGGTAAAGAAGAAAATTAGTTTTGTTTATAAGGGATTTAAATTTTATTTTATGCCACTTCGTTTAAAACACTACTCGGTGGGTTAATTGTACATATGATGGTCAAGACGAACATTAGATAAGTTTTGTTATTAGACACTTAAATGACGTGGTAACTGTGGGGCATTGAATAGTAAGTACATCACTTGGAATCAGATAGTGATGTTTAGGTTTTTAAAGTAAATAACTATGGACATTGTTTAGTATTACATTTCCTATCTTGACCCTGCAGAGGACCATTATTTTGAACCTAATGAAATTCTAATGGTTACATTTCCACGTTTGTCCGTAAATAATTTAGCATGACGGTTTAATATTGGCTTAATATTAAATTCCCCCTTGTCCCAAAAATGATAGTAATAATAAACTTAAGCTTCACGCCAATTTCTGATAGAGTTTGACATTGTGGTAAATTAAAAGTTCACTCCATGTACAACATCTTGACTGGCAAATTGTAAATTTCTAACATACGTAACATTAAATATGCGTTCGTATGATTTACGTCTATTGCGAAAGCTATCGTTAGATCAATATATCGGTTGCGAAAGAAACATAGAGAGTAGACATACAAATAGATGTAATAGTTTCAATGGTCTTTCAAACATAGCTACAGTATGCATCCTTTCATCGACCTTGAAAGCAATCCAGTGCGTTTTTCCCACTCAATGATATTTTGCAAAAGATGGATTTATAGATCTTTTTATTAATGATATGTTGTCACAAATTGCGCAACCTACCAAATTGAATTTCTAAGAGAGATGGAGGAAGAACGTGTATGTCAACTTCTATGTCTACATTCAATAAGTGTACTTGCGTGCCTAGCGGTATATTTCTATAGTTGTCCCTCCTTCCACTTTATTGGTAGGTGTTAGGGATTATAAGGTGGAAGAGATTGTATATTGGTTTGAAAAAGGATGGTTGAAATATTATAGGGAATTGTAGGCTTCACATTGTTTATAAGAGAATCTATGTGACTTCCGATACTTATGGAATGGGACAATGGGAAACAGTCTCTAAATGGGTGAAGATAAAATTTAATATACGTGGGATTGGCTGACCAGCATCGGTTGATAATAAAATATATATTTTAGTAAACTGAATCTATTCAGAACGTAGAGACTTCAGTTTGGAATATTCTTTGCTGAACATATCACCTGACTCGGAATCTGTCATCCATGATGCATCTATACTTATAAATATAGGTTTCATCATAAGCACTCAGAAAGTTAAAGTTATCGGATATTTAATATCAAGGTCTTTGCATAGATTTGATATGTTAATTGAATTAAGTCCCTTAGCAGAATAGGGAAGCTAGAGTTGTTTATAAGGATTTTAAATTTTACTTTTAATCCATTCTTTAACATTCGCGTATGTCTAATTAGTATGTGTGTGGATGCTCTAAACGGCATAAACGGAATAATACATGTGATGTATTGGCCAATTAGGCTTGTATGTATATGGGATAGTGGATAATAGGTGTACATCACTTTTAACTGTATATTTTATGCATACACTCTTGTTTTTCTCTTCTTTCACTCCGTGCATGATGGTACGTAATGATATTTGAGTGCATAGCGGGTATATTTACAATGGGTATGGTACGGAAGTTGTAGGGGGTCAGGAGCTTTACTTTGTTTTGAAAAGGATAACATAAAGGTTATCAGTAAACTGAGAGGATAGTTTTGTTTATAAGATATTATAGTTATGCTACATTCCCCATTCTGCTTCGTATTGTTTTTGTACAGTATACAAGTGGGTGCTGGTGAGTCGATAACGCATACTAAATAGTCAATGTGAGTTTTTGGTCACTCCCAAACGCGTAGTCAATGTGGGGCATTGTATAATAGAACGCTGGGTGTCTACTAGCAGATATATGGGTTTTGAATGATAAATGACCTGGATTTGAATAGTAGATAATTATGGACACTTTTAACATTACATTTCCCCTTCACGTGAAACTATTTCACCCGGGAGGCAAAATGTTAAATTCTGTTGGTCCCCACAGAGACCCAAATAGTAAAGCTATGGACATTGTTGTTCTCCTTCCTGTTTAACGTGTGCTATGTAAACATCCGATATCTCAACTTTGTAACAACCATTAGCATCTCGCGAAAGTCTTATTTAGTTGATAATGGGCCAAAGTGAAAATCAGCACACAATTCTGTACAAATATTGACCGATTATATGGAATACTACTTTTATGTTTTGTTGTTGTGTGTGGGATTAATAACATTGTCAGCAGATGATAACCTATTCATGGCGGCCAGTATATTGGTGGGAGATGAACACAGGAAGAACCATCGATTCTCTGAAAGGTACTGGCAAGCTTTTTCACATATTCACGTTGCCCAAGCCATCACTGAAACCCACAAATACAGATGTGAAATGTCCGTGATCTGTAATGGCCAAGTTCTTAGACCAATGCGACCACAGGGGCTCTATTTACAACTTTTGATATTGAGCAACGTTATCGTATTCATAAGCTTGCATTATGTCTTCTTCTCCATAAATGCACCATATTATCAATTTGCCACCATAAAAGTACACTATTAACGTATGAAGTCGATCAATTTCATGTGATACAATTTGATGAATTTTTACTGAAACTTCGAAAAGAGTTATCTCCCTTCCTTAATACAGCACTATAAAATATAATAAATGTGTTCTAATAGTTTGATTATTCCAGCACATTGTAATTTGTTTTAGTGTATGATCAGCAGGATCGCACAGTTTTTAAAAAGTATTCGTTAATCTACAATTAGCAAAGAACTTTAGTACAATTGTACTCTCTTTCCGCGCAGTTAAAAGGTATGAAAATAACAATTTAAGTTTTCAAACAAGTATTTTGTGTTTCTCATTGAATTTTTCTGTCCTGAAATAAATACTGTGCTGATAATTCACTAAGCAGTTTTCGCCATGAATACGTACAGCCACATACGTTCTACTCCCATTCCTGAATTTGTGATAATCAAACGCGTCCAATTACAGAGTATTTCATACGTCCACTTTCGTTGCAACAGTAGTTAAAGAATTATTAGCATGTATACAATTGGTAATATTGCTTGTGTTACGACTGTATGTCACAAACTTAGTAATACAAAAGAGCAAGACCAACAGGTCTTGGAAAACTTATCAAAAATGTAATTATCAGAGTTATAAATGAAAATGTGAGAGGGACTTAAAGGATTATGAAATGAATACAGCATGATGCGGTAAAAGCTCTATGACGTTCTAAATGGGCACTTCTGTATAAATTTAAAGACAGAAAATGTATTTGTCCGCCCAGAATCTTGACGTTGTCAAGATGACATCATCCAGAACGCCTCGAATAATTCTCAACTGTTAGAGAATAATATTATAGTCAAAATAATGAGCGCTTACTATTTGTACTGATCAGTCCTAACAAATGATTGTTTCACTCTCGAATAATATCTGAGTTCAACACGAGGATGACACCAAATCCCGAATCAATTTGATTGACCAGTTCGTTCCTTATATTCACCTTCTACTGAGATTAAATTTCACAATATCTTACTACACATTTTGTCCCAAACTTGCATATTCATGTGACTTTGCCCAAACAATGGAAAGTTACTGAAATATTCTAGAAACATCGAAATACATAACACTTGATCACATAACAATTGGCTACTTAGCAGATAGGTAAGTAAAATCAAATGCATATTATATGTTGTTACTACTAAAATATATTTTATTTTCCCCTCAATACCCCCTCCACAAACTTACCTTGATATTCTTAATAATATACTGCCATACGCATGTGTCACACCTGATAGCAGTCTTCTACTGCTGGCATAATGTTATGGAAAATACTGATAGTTAAACATTTTTCCTGTTGTCGTCTGTATAATTACATATATCAGTATTTACAATAATTACAGTATCAGTACTGATCATGGTAATTTGTATAGCATATGACACCAAACAATTATATGTATCTATAAAATCAGATATGTATATATCAAATATATTAGTCTGAATGTATCCATAATGAATGCGTTCCTTAAAAGTGATAAACATGCATGCTTCTATATCGTTTTCCTTTTTTTTCTCGTGAAAGTGTCTGTGTCTTTGTGTGTGCGTGTGTGTATGTGTGTGTGTGTAGGATTCACTCAACCTTCGTTTATGATAAAGTAAACATAAAGTATGTACAAATGGAGAAAGACAAAGTAAAAATAGAAATATTCTACGTTGCTTTAATTTTAAACCAATATTACTCAAGGTGCATCTGTAATTAGCAAAGATTGATAATCAGTATGATGGATTCACATGAACAGAACAGTTCCCAATCATACATTAACAAAAGAATAATGCAACAACTTTGAACATCAGACAATTGTAACAAAAGAAACTTGAAATATTCTAAGAGCAAATTACGTTTTCTTTAAAATAATATTTATTCAGCTGTGATTAACTCCTTTTACAATTTGGATTTGGTACGCCAGGTTTAGATATATTGATATCAAACAAATTCATTCTTACTGTAGAATCGTAACTGTAGCGCCAAAACGAAAGATCGTATAGTTTCTTTTGGAAGATAATACATTTATATTTTAAAGATTTCGATCAAAGTACCTGCTCATATTGTATGAAATTGTGCAATCACCAAGCACCTGAAATTATTAACAGACCATAAACGGTACGTGTAGCCGATATCAATGTCATACCTACGCAAAGAGCGTTTGCGTAAATTCGCCATGATATTTGTCCACCTATGGCTTCTTAGTCCTAGTTTGATGAAAATCATTGAATCTACTTTACCGTGTTCCACTTGAAAGCATTGAGACGGAAATCTTTAATTTCAAATAGAAGTTTGCATGTTCACCTCCCAACCATGATAGGCAATGCAGCTTATCATGCCTGGAAAATATGTGAAAATATATTACTGAGGCTATATTATATTATAAAATATAAATGTTTAACAAGCAGTATTAGATGCAAGCATGTTTACAGGCATTTTAATCATGTGATTGATTTCATTATTTCATAAATTTGGAATTTTGTTTCGAATCGTAGAGAATATTATGTTTAAGAGTACATAAAGTCTGCATGATGCGAGCGAATTCGTAATTCTGCAAGTTGAAAGAAAGTGGCAGGCGCCAGTACTGTTGAACGTGTGTATAGATCAATCATGATGGAGGTTCATTTCAAAATATAAATTGGCCAGTTATGTAAAATATGGGGAAACAGGCATTAATTACACTCTGTAATAGCGAGAAAAAGACGCGGGAGTATTCGAACCAACCCTGCGGGTTATGATATCGATGCATTGCTGTCTGTACCCACAAATACATACGAGGAAGCCGCCATGTTTTTCTACTCGACGATCTTGGCGTACGGCATAATGAAACGGCTTTGTCAGCCACAATGGCAGCATCATCGTGTAAAATCCAACGCAAAAGTACAATGATATTTCCTACGATTGACGCTTGCACTCCTCATTGATATCCCTCTTCTACCGTAAAGACGAATACTCAGTTAGGGACACGCCAATATAAAATTATATCATTGACTTTTCTCTTCGAGCGGAGGCATACGAGTTTCATAAAATGGACAGTATCTGCAAGCCCATTTTGCACACAGACACATCAGTGTCCCACCAGTTTGTTTCCAGATCCAGTGATATGTAGGAAGGGTCGAGAGTGCATCAGAAAAGTACGTCGTGCAATCAAACGTATATTCGAAGTATAACATATTTTCCTTAGCTTCTGTCAATATTAATGTTTCTTTATTTTCATATTTGTTTGTAGTGCATTTTTCCAAGAAAAACTTACAACCCCTCTAATTTAGGCGCATCCTTTTTCATTTTACATATATTGATTTAGTATTCACTAGAAGAAAACAAAAATGCAAAGGTTGCTCATATATTCCGGATGTAGGACAAAATCCCCACATGATCATAACCGCCCCCAGGACAAACCATTTAGACAATAACATATTAAATATCTCATTTTATTCATGGTTGATAGTTTATACTTTAAGATAAAGGTCATTTTTGTTTGGTGAACATGTTGTTTTAGTCGTAAGACGTTGCATAGTATAGATGCAATCTTCATGACGATCTTGTTGGAAATTCGAGTTTAGTTCATGACTTCCGCTAGGAAAATCAGATGCTCTAATTCCTAATTGGTTAGATGCTAATGGACCTGACAAAATAACAGTTACAATGATCTAGAAATAGTTATTCAACCCTCATTCTGTTTCTAAAATTGCATATTAGTTTTTCCTATAAGGCATGTTTACCTGGGAATTATGTTATTCTACCTTAAACATCAATCGTAGTGAAGTCATTATATATATATCGGTCAACGAACAATGAGCACAATATCGACGAGAAATAGTCTTGCCTCCTACATGTTTCTGACAATATACAAAAAAGAAAAAAGAAAATAGAAGACAGAAAGAAGAGAAAAGAAGAGAAAACTTATAAATGGAATAAAAATGGTCAATCTTCAAATATATGTGTTACTGACACTAATTCAGCACAGTTGTATAACAAACGTCAAGGAAGGGACTATGTTGCATATTAATCACAGAACCAAAATATTTATATAACGGTTTATAATTACCATTTTATCCGTTTGGACAACTTTTCTATCTCTATATTACTATGTTCAGAAGAAAAATGTGAAGAAGGAAAACGATAGTGTTAGAGCAAAGGAAGAATTATACAAATATATTTCAAAACAAATATATCTCAAAACAAATATTGTAACATTATATCCTCTATCATATAGCTGTTTGAAATATAAATGTGCTGTATATATTTCATTATGTAATATTTAGTCATTATATTCAAAGATGGAGGAAATACGTGAACTGTGTCATACAACGTTATGCATTGTACATGTACCTTCATGTATTTCAATAATGAAAAATTAAAGTTGAATGCAGGACTAACATATTGATAGATATGTAGAGAACTGGTTTGAAAGCAGATATGTTAAACTCCACCCCACCACATTTATAGATCTTTTCATTTTGGTATTTGCACACTAAATTATTTGTCAGATATTTGTTATTTTTAATTTAAAAAATAAACAGATAAATAAAAAGAAGATACATAAATAAAGAAAAAAAAAGAGAAATCAAATTGCGTATTCTTTTGTTGTAAAGGTTAGTGATGATGATGATGATGATGATGATAATAATAATAATAATAATAATAATAATAAGGGAATATTCTTTGGATTTGTAATAACCAGATAAGTAAACAAAAGATGTAAAGAAAAAAAAAACCAAATTACATACGAATCTCTCAAGATCAGGAGGAAGTTAAATTGTCAGGCTCTGTTATGTGATGTGTGATTCTGCAGTTTAAGCTGATTTCCTCAAATTCAACCGCAACCTCCAAAAATGTGCAAGATATTTTCAAGTCACATCTTTCATCTGTCTTCGATTGTTCACTAAATCCCTCCGTTATAATAGCAACAGATATATATATATATATGTTATGATTATTGTTGATAATATTTATATTATTGTTATTATATTTTGCATTAATAGAATATTTAGGATTTTAGATTGCATTCGCTATACTGAAATTTAGTGTTAAGTTTTCAATTTGTATTTTAGGCAAATAAAAAAAATATTTGAATTTTCCAAAACTTGATCATATTCGAAGTTTGTGGTTACTTTATACTATAGATAGGTAACATAAGATATCTGTTTGTGTCTTACTCTCTTACATTATAGCGTTCGTAGTGATGGTAATTTTGTTTAAAAAGAAATGGTTGGTAATTTATAGGTGGCTGAGTTCTTTGTAAATATATAATTGGAAAGTTTTAAATAAGTTTTGCAGCTAAGGGATTTAGATGCATTTTTCGCCACTTCCTTTATAACGATCGCAATGTGGATAGCATATGAATGGGTAAATATCATTCCAAATGGCGTATTTAATAGCGATTATGGCATATTGGCCGCTCGAAAGGTCCTTCTGACAAGCTATTGTTGGGTGGTGGAGAGCATATGACCTGGTGATTAATAGCAGATATAGTTTTAACAGTATAATTTCTGCATGCACTCTTGCCCTTTTGTCTTCATTCACTACATGAATGATAGTGCATACGTATGTTTGAGTGTATAGCGTTTATATGTCTACCCGTTGCTATCCTTGCAGTTTACTGGTAGTTCTGTTTAAAAAAGATGGTATGGAAGTTATATGGGATAAGGGCTTCTCTTGTCTTTAGAAAGGAATAATAAGCATGTTGAATGTAGACAGATGTTGGTCATGAATATAAGGGTTTCAAAGTATATGTCAACTTCTCTTTACCAAATAGAGGTCCATAATATTAAACCCGGGGATATTGTTGAAATTAAATTTCCCGGTGGAAAACAGAGAGCCTCATCATCTTCAAACTGTGCTAGGATTAACCAAACAAGTAAGCCAATGTCTGTCCTTGTGTATGCTGTTTCTCTCCATCCGTTTTAGCACGAGCAATGCAAACCTTCGAAATCGCAAACTTCCAAAAACACTTAACTTGCCGCCAAAGTCAGATTAGTTTGCCAATGTGGCAAGGTTAATGATCAGTCCGTATACTAAATTTATTGTGTAAAATCGTAAATTTGCAACAAACGTATGAACCAAACATGACTCACGAGGACGGCAAACTAAATAATTGATAGACAATTCCGAATTATGTTGGGCTCCATTCACGATTTACAACTTATTTGTTTCTGTTTTAATTGGAATTGTAGTTGTAGTGGATTGTACTTTTGTTTTAAGTTGATGGTACTGAAGTTATGGGGGGTATGGGTTTTGCTCTGTTTTAAGGAATAATAAAGAAGTTACGGTAGAATAAAACATTTAATTTTGTTTTTTCGGGATCTGCCTTTTATTCGCATTATTTTACATCCTAAGCATTGTGGTCAGTATATCAGTTTGTGTTGGTCACTCCAAACGACGTGCTGAAAAGTACATGTTGGATATTGAATACTAAGTAGATCGATTGGTGTTCAATAGCAAATGTAGTTATAACGTTTCATTTCCCGTTTGGGACTGTAGAGACCAAATAAAATGTTTAAATGGGCTAATATCGTATCAGTGTTAAATTCCCGTTGGATACCATAGATCATTTCAAACCTATGGAGAGTTTTAACGTTACAGTTCCCCTTACATGCAATCGTGTCATTGTATAAAAAAAAACCTTAAATTATCTTTTGAGGCCATACTGTAATTCGAATGTGAAAATCCCTTTAGGTCCCGTATTGATATTCCGATGCCATATCCGTGTTAGTTCCAGAAAGTCATTCCTATGTTAAATTACCGTTTAATCCCATGTTAAGTTTTCATTAGACCCAATATTGCCATGCCCTTTTTTAATTTCCATTGTCCCGAGTGTGAAATGTTTGTCCACATGAAATTTATATTGTCCCGAGTGTGCCATTTTTGTCCATATACGCTACCGGTTTTAACAAACGCTAGCCCTGATTTGGATCATTTTTGGCGGGGGTCCATGAAATTATGCGCTGGGCCCCCTGTATGCAAGCATATGGACATAAACGTTTAAACAAACTTTATATCATTTGAACTTAAAATGTTCTTCCATCGCTTTAAAATTACTTTATATATATATATATATAGACATTACTCTCCTTAAGAAATTCGCATTACCCCAAGATATCATTGCCATATCGTAGATATAGTCTGCTGTCTTACGCTTTTCTAGCAATATATTTTGCTACCTTTAGACTTTAAAATAGGAAGTCTTGAATGTATCGTGTGATTTAGTAAATAGTGCAATCTTGTTTCGAATACATGCTGCTTTAATCTATAACCAATGCTAAATGGTTTACGTTATTTATAAAGCAGTATTTTGGAATATAATGAGTAATTGATATCCTTTACATCATTATCTAATTTATATTTTGTACCAATCTGTGATAGTACAAAGCCATATATGTTTGTACATAATGCACAAGCAGATCTGGATTTGCCATGTCTATTCTACCAATGCCTTTAAGGACTTACGGTACTAACTGAACTCCAATAGTAAACATATGGAAACACTATCATATTCAAAATTTAATAACTTAAACTTTCTGGGTGCTGATGATGAGACCTATGGACAACTAACCATGGTGCAAGCTTATGTATGGAGAACACCATATGAGCCGCGGAATTTTGTTTATCTAGATGTGCATGAAACACACATTATTGATTCTGCACCAAATGAATCAGGTGCTACTTTCATTATTGATAAGACGATGCGGCCATTTCACGAAATGTGCTACAGGTAGACGCTTACTAAACATCTGTAAAGTACGCATGAATAGCAGGGTTACCATATTCGAGCTTTCCAAAAATAGGACACTCCGGTGATTAGCTGTATCTGTATCAATCTCTGTATAGAGATTTAAATACCGAAAAGAAGCAACTGTCCCGGGCAAAAAGGATGTATGGCAACAATGTTCATCAAGTCATATTACTGGCAAAATGGGACATTTAGTCATAGTCACATTTCATAGCTAAACTGTAGCGATCTGGTCGGATAAATTGTACTGAATCTCGATACACCAAACAACTAATGAATTTTGGTCATCTGTGTATTTGTATGGTATCAAAATTTGGTATTTGTTGACATTGGACAGGTATGCCATCACTATTTGAATTAGGTCATGTAAAGAACTGGCCGAGCTGCTCACAATATTTTAAGTTCTAATATGTAAATACTGGCCGCATAAACTCTCAAATACACATAAAGTTATAGTTACTTCTCAACCTGTTACTTAAGCAGCAACCAGTTTTACCAGTGAATTTACATTTGGAATATGAGTTTACTTTGATAAAAATTGTCTTGTAGTCGCGGTCTCACCCGTTGGAATAGCATTAAAGTAAAGCATATTATAACTTGGAGCTGATGAGTCCAAACACATCTCTAACTGTATTTCCATGTGCTTTTTGTGCTAGAAAGGTGTGCTAATCCTGTGAAAATGGACACAGCTCATCTTGCCAGATGAATTTGTTGCTTTCTTGAAACGAATGGAAAGTCTGATTTTACGATGTAAAACCAAACTGATTATTTTAAGTGTAAATACTGTGTCAAGAACTGATGAAATACCAAAATAGGTTCATTAAGTAGTTATGTTCCCTTTTATTCTCAAGGAATATATTGCACCATATATGACATATATCTGGAATTATTTCGATGAACACTTCTTCGAATATGATTCGTGTGAGTTTCGATTTAACGTAAAAGAAAGCAATATTGTATGTCAAAACATTTATATGGAATACACATCTTTAAATATTTATTTAGCTTTTAGCCTAAAAGACGTTTGTTCATATATCATCATCGGTTCGTCATCGTTAACAACTCTTTCTTTCCTTCTCCTGCGATGGTAAGGATGTGCGATCCATTTGCTTTAATGTGGTTTAAACGAAACATTTGTTGCAACTTAATGTCTCGTATCAGTGCCCAAGATAAGGTTTGCACCGCTTTGTCTTTTTTATGGGTTCTTATGTTTTGCAAAGTACACCAAATGTCCAGGGCTAATGTCTAAATGTGTGCCCTCCAAGTTATGTTTGCCTTCTTAAAAGCGTTTATCCCTGCATACGCGACAATTTCAGGACCACTCCTAAACATACAATATCGCTGGTCACTATATAGGTTCAATAAAGAATTTAATTGTTTTAGTGCTGAATCACTTTGAATCTTTGCATCATGGTTTAAACATGCACAGGAATAGACAAGTCCACAAAAAGTTCTTGACTCGTTGATGTTTCTATTTTTGTACACTAATATGAAATTGTCCATGAGATATAAATATCAGTAAAATACAACAGACTAAATGTAAACTTTCGTGCAATAGCAGGTTAAATATGCTTGTTCGATTTGCTTCACTAGAATAACATAATTTCAAATCGCAGTAGAACTGATGCTTTACCTACACGTTCATTTGATCTGCAGTGCATGATATGCTTTATATACAAATGGTTAATATACGTAAGAAACGATTAGGAAGCAAGGGAGTTATTTTGGGCAAGGAACTGGGTTTTAAAAATAAAAACGTCGTATGCACCGCATTACATAATAAACTAGTAATATAATGTGCATCTTAACATGATCTCGACTTGCTTGCCGTGTCGAAACAGTGACGTAATATATATGGTTAACTCATAGCTCTTTGCAGAACAGTACATACAAAGAGCGATGCAAGTACAAGTCAAAAGTATAATATGATTTGGATTTGCTCTCTACGTTACAGTGCACAGAAACAAAATGTATGTTTAACTCACAGAATCAGGTCGATATCGTCTCTAAGTCACGGTTAATATACATTTATTTGGTTACGCCTGTAACGTAGTGCCATAAAGAAAAATGAGAGTAGTTCTTAACGATGTCTTGAATGGTTTCTTACTTAAATTAATGGGCAATAGTTGAAACGTTTCTTAAGTAAAGAAAACTGTAAAGAAAACCGATCGTTACCATCTCACGTGGGTTCAAGTCACGGGCATGGCCAACGTGGGTATGTGAGAGAGCTTGACAGTATCTTCCCATTGGGTCGGTGGTTCTTAATGAAGTATTCCCTGGTTTGTCCTGCACCAGTTATAATGACCGCCAATTCAGAGCATATCATTTGCTTACAAATGGCTTTAACCTACAAAACAACAACCTGCCACGGATTAGATCTTTCGAATTCCGTACGTAAAATAACTATATCTCTTACGCAATGTTAGACCTTGAATCAAAGTGTTAGAAAACATCTTTTTTACCACTTTTAAGCGTGGAAATAAAATCAGGCAGACAAAACATGACAAATCTCATGCACACAATTTAAACTAAATATACATAACGAGCGTAACTGATACGCCTATAGCTATAAATGTACGCTTCATTTTGTACATTTGTAGATGGCTTTGGTGATAATAATATTGAGATTTTCATACAATGTGTTTCCTTTTAGAGATTTCTTAATGGTCGCTTCAAGCCTGTGTGCGAGACAGCAAACATTTTCTTCTGAAAATGAAACGTTTTCCTGCCTCAATGCGATCCCTCCGATCTTCTTGACTGTTTTCGACACTGGCCCAGTCATAAACATAGGTTACCATTTTATTTTCACTGTTCGGCATTGATAAAACACAGTAGACCTTCCAATTACTACAAATATGTCGTCTGTATTAGCCTTGTCAACTGTCTGAATGAAACAAAAAGAAAACTTTCATTTTTCGTGCCACGGGCATTCTAACATAATCAGTATAATTTCCTAAATGAGAAACATCAGTGGACTATTAGAAAAACACTTACAAACATAGCTTTTAAAAGATCGTCCTCAATATTTTAACCTGTGCCATACATCTGACAAGGTTACCACACTGTGTATCATTGCACTGTGTCATGCAATCATGTACTCCAGTCTTTTCTGCACACCAAACACATAATCTTTAAAATGTTAGCAATACATTTGAAAAATACTGCCTTATTAGCTTATGATGGCTTAAAGACGGCATCATACTTCCTCAAGCTGACTATGGAACTCGTAAATGGCATGTGCCATCAGACAAAGCAGTTTGATATTTGCTGAAAAATTGGGCCTCGGGAGAAAAGGTAGACCACCTGAGGTACCTGGTAGTGACAAGTGGCCAATGGGCTATCACATTGTCATTTCAAAATCATAACGACATGAAACTCTTTGTCAAACCAAGAAACTCCCTTGGCTGGACATTTAGTGGTCAATAAGACTTATCACAAAATCATAGAAAATTTGTATGTGCCAAATACTAAAAGTGGTGTTTATAAATGCTGTAGGTCTTGCGACAATTATCAAATGGTTGGAACACCCAATTAGACGATACCTAAGGCTCATCTGCATTTTACGAACCTTTTAGAAGAATGAGGTAAAACGTGTCGGTCCCTAACCTAAGACCAAGTCAGGTAATTTATACTAATTAATCTTATTGTGTGCCTCCACAATGTTTCTGGATCCAATTCCTTTGACAAATAATAACTCTTAAACCATTACAATGCTTTGATAACGATCTGTCACACATTCTAGCCTTCCAGATTTGTCCTGCCTAATCAGGGGACAAATATTGTTATGGACGTTTCCACAAGTTATGCAAGTTATACCATTTAACGGCTCAGCTAATCTGCTGCCATCCTGATGGTAGATTTAATACAACTTTAGAGAACATAATAGTGTCATATTATGTTTATACAGGAAAGGATTGATAAGTTGTTTGCTGTTAGGACATAATTCAAGAATCATTATGTTTATCCCGTTAGTATTTATTTTAGACATACTTATGTGAACCATCAAAGGCCTTCAAGAACAACTTCTTTCAAATGAAGATTCCATGATTAGTCTTTAGTGACTATGTCTCTTGTTTCAAATATAAGATGTCAAAGGCATTTTAAGTAGCAAGAACTAAATTCAGTCTAAAATGAGAATAAAGTAAGAAAGAAATTGCAACTTGATGGTGGAGTTCTTGATCTCTTGCTATGCTCAAAATGCTCTTCGGGATAATTTATGTGACCCTTACACAATCAAAAGAAAGTAAATAACTTAGTTTAATTCATTAACTATCCTTGGAAGCAGCAGCAGAAACAACTTTGTCATATAAATATGCTAAAGAAATATTTTGGTTTATAGAACCCAGTTTATCATTCAATCGGTCTGGTTGTACCGGTCCCATACAGTGAGGATGTAAATGATGGAATGCAATATGACTGTACTGACTCAGGTTTAACCAATCCATGGAATTCGGAAATATTACAAAGTTTGGACCAGAAACTTGTACATCTACAATCACAGGAATGGAGTGCATTAAAACAGATATTAAGTGAAATCGAGCATTCATTTCCAGCTGTTCCAAAACGATCACATACAATCCATTATAACGTTGAGATTGTAGAATATACACCTGTGAAACAACATCATGACAGGATGAATCCTCTAATCCGGAATGATTGATAAAAATACAATATTTACTTGCGAACGATTTAATAGAAACAAGTAAGCGTATCTAGAGTTCACTGTGTATTATTGTGCCTAGACCAGATTATATAAATCAAAGCGGGTCAAGAAAACAGATTTGTTTAGGATTCCAAATTCGAATAGATGACTGCATTTACCAAATCGGAAATGCGAAATATATCACTAAGTTCTGGAAAATTGCTCTTACGGAAAGAAAAACAATTTCGGCGTTTGCAGCTCCAGAATATAAGGTCATGGCATTTGGTATGACCTATTCTCTGCCAACATTTCGGCGTATAATGAACATGATAACATCTGGTCTGGATACTTGTTACGTGTACATTCTTTGATCTACTATAAGATACTAATTTGGAAACGTTAGTTCTGCGGTAATTTCGTCTCGCATTTAGAATATATTGTAAGGTAAGGTTGAGTTAAGCAATTAGACGTTAAGGTCAATGATATCTCTCAATTCCTAGTGCATGTTCGTAAAAAGCATCAGTGGATATTGTCGGATTTGTTAAATATAATTTAACTTCAATTGTAGAGCCTATGACATAGATGTTGGGTAAGAAATTCAAATTGCATTGATGTTACAAATAACATGAATCATTTGAAAATGAAAGGTCGTACTTAAAGGTACACAAGTTCTTTAGGCCTCAAATTTTAGCCAATTGTTTATGATACCAGTACAATAAGTACGATGCCTAGATAGCTGGTTTTGTGTGTGGAGGCCATCAGAATGTCGTCATAGTTTGAAAGATTGACATGTATGCATTAGCTCACTATTTTCTATTCAATATGGAAGCCATGAGTGGCTTAAGAGCCTAGTGCGCTCGTCTTTCCAGTTCTCATTTATCACTTCTGTCCCCGTGTATCCGAGCATAGGTCAACGTAGGTATGTGAGAAAGTTAGCCGTGGATTTCCGTGGTAGATGTTTCCTCCCGGGCTTTTCAGTGTTCTTCCTCCACCACTTATACTGGCCACTTTCTACAGCTTATCGTGTGTTGAAAGTGGCATTTAACCCATGACAACAACTATTTAGTACGGCTCTAAATTTTTATTCTTCTTAGTTAATGTCGATATATCTCCACAATCCAAACAATTTTCAGAAATAAAACCTCAAGTAATTAATAAAGGAGACATTTCTTGGTTTACAGTAAAGTAAGCATTGAGTGGTAAATATTCCTTAAAAGCTGTGCGGGTGATAGTAAATAAATGCAAATCTATCATACATGACCTTTTCTGAACATTGGAGATTTATATCCATCCTTTTCTCTATAAACGCTATTGAAACTGTTCTTGAGGTATGTAACGTGGGATCTCTGATCACGAGTGAAGTAATGGCTAAAACGTTAAGAGAAAATAAAAAAATTATACATTTAACTAGTTTGGAAATACCTGTTTCATTATAAGCTAGTCGACTGAATATAGCCATATGGAAGTGTGCTTATGTTAACTACTAAATACATGTTGTATTCGTAATAATGAATTCCAACATTAGTCAACGGCGTATTTTATAACTGATGTATAATTGATGCTTATATGATCTATTTATAGTTTTCTCTTAGAGATCTACAGTTGGGATAAATAGTCCTTAAACGTCTGTAAACATCGTTTCGTTGTCACATTATTATACATGCTCTCATTTCAACCTAGTGAGAACGCAATTTGCGTTCATTCAAGATAAGATCAATTTCTCTTTATGTTACTTTAGTATTATAATGATTATACAGTTCCATTTTCATCTTTAAAGTTCCCAAAAACGTCTATTTGAATCGGGCATTATGAATAGTGTTCATATATAATGACGTTATACTGTAACGGTTGTCTCTTCCTGGCTACACTTGCCATTTATATTAATTATGGTTGAAATATTATCCTGTTATAGTACTCCTGTTATACCAATTCATTTAAAAGTGTATGTCATCAATTATGATTCTGGTTTTTAATTGCTGATATTAAGTTGGACTATTACATAATAAAACTCCACGTTTGCGCATAAATATGTTGAGTTTTGTGTAAGCAACTGAATTTTCTTCATGGTAGTCAATATGTCTGAAGTGTTTATATTTATCTTCCCTTACACAGTCACAGCTAGCTGTCATATTCTTTTGAAATGACTGTCACGTTTAAAATGCAATTTATATTAAATGATAAGAATGAAAAACTTGTATGCATACTTTCTGTTCAAAGTTCATACATCAGTGATGTCTGTATCTAAAAGAAATATTTATCTTCAAATGAGGGTGAAGGTAAATAATAATTTAGCTAGCAGTGTCGAAAAATGTTATGAGGGGCAAGAAGCATTTATCTGCAAATCTCAGAATAAACAGCGACATTTTTCAGTGCTTAATATTATTGTGAGTTACGATGAATGTAATAATTTCACATTCGACAAGAAATAAATCAACTAGTTTATTTTAAAATCTATCACATGCCTTCATATTGAAACTTAAAGTTCTTTTAATGTTCACTGTATCTCTATATAACGACTCGACAAAAATATAAATGAAAAACTGAATTTAACAAAAATACTGCTGAATGTACTACTGTGAAATAAGATGCCATTTCTAAATTTTGTTTAATTAACAACATCATGTACATGCAATACGCATTATATAGAATTAAGCATATGTAAAATATTAATTATTCAAGATACCCTTCGAAACCGTTCTTCTCTTGATCTGCTAGATGCACTGTCAAGTATTACATATTTAATTTGTCTATTCATACCATATGAATATTTTAATATTTTTCTATTTAATGTATCCGACGTATAACAACTATACGTGTTTTATTTAAACTTTTGCCAGAGCCCAACCGCTATCTTGTATGCCTATTCCCGAAGATAACTCTCTCTGAGGCTTTTGATTCGTCTGGCTGGCTGTTGTCTAGATTCATTCCTTTTTTGACTGCCCTTCAGGGTGGTTGTAACCGCAAATTAATTACGTTAAGTCAACCAAGATACTTCTTCAATTACTTTACTTTCACTGTTGAATTCTGCTCCATTAGAGTTCATATATCAAAACAAAAGCTTCACCCCTAATCCCACCTTTAGACAAAGGGATACAGTTCTCAAATATGTGAAGTGCACCGCAATATGGTATCCTCTGTAATCCACTCACATGTACCATCATACTTCAACGAGATGAATGTAGGTTTCCTGTATTAAGAAATAAGTTTGACACATCTATTATTGGATCTTAGCATAACCTGTAAGAGTAGTTCAGATTTACACCAACGTGTTTTACACTTTGCTACCGAAGCTGTTGAAAAAAAAACTTTAAACAAATATTCTTCCATTAAACCTGAAATCTGCAGGATTAATTATACTATTATTTTTCTAATACATATTATGGTTACTATATGATTTAAGTTCTTTATTGTAGTTCGGAAATTGAAATCTCTAAACCGATAAACGTTTATCATTCCAATACAACACGCATTTATTCATTCAATTCAATACACTTAAATGAAATACATGTATGACATCACAGAGGTTACTAACTTCAAAAGTTTTCCACATGTCATTCTGAAATTACTTTCTGCACACACAAAGCATATATTTATTATGTTCAAACAATATATATGATATTAGTGTGTTAACACAAGGGGGATATGAAGTTCGCGATTAACAGCAGTTGAAATTACACTTTTCATATAATAAACACGACATTGTTATATTTCGCTCGTAACAATGGACAAAAAAATGACATCGAACTCGACTTCCAGAAGAAGCTGATCATGCCATCCAAATTTTATCCATCAGACCCCATTGAGCTGAAATGATTCGGGCGTCACTTTAAGACAGCCAATATACAACTAATTACAGATCCATCATTTCTGCGCTAAGCGCCACACGCTCATCTGATACAGATGCACCGAACCGTGCAATGCATGGATTATAATCTTTCAAGCGACACAATACGTGTCATGCATATGTGCACAAGAACTGACAATATAAGCTTGTCTACGTTCAGAACGATTTATGAGATTTTGCGATAAAACGTTTTACTAGTAAATATGTTTACAACAAAAAAAAAAAAAAATTATGAAAAGTTACAAAATACTGAAATCATGATCATCTTTTATTACACATAAGATTCGCAGTTCTTGCCAGTTTGTCAAAATAGAACAAGGTAAAACGGCAAACTGAAAACAGACTTCATTAAATCTGAAAGCAACGTGCGTGTGAAATTTGACAAACAAAATGGAAATCTGGCACAAAATCACGAAATTTCTAATAAAGCAAAATACTCATTCAAACACTGATAATAGAAAGAACTGGAAAGGATAAATTATTACATAACCCTGAAGGAGACGGCATCCTGAAAAAGCTTCACACTAAATGCTTATAATGGAGGAAAGAAGCAGTCCATACTCTTCAAGGCACGAACCACGAACGAAAACCACGCAACACCATAGCTGAGTTCATATTGTTCTCAAGAGTTCCATGAAACAATAAATCTGGCAATGAGTTAGTAAATACCTGTAGTTGATGTGTGCATGATTACAAACGGACATCAAGACCAATGATATATTCACATTAAATTACAAAATAATGGCAATTAAGTGCAAATGATCCCTTGACATTTTCAAATGCATTATCTGTATAGTTGTAATAGGTTGTGCTGTATCAGAACATAGTACCAAATATCTGTGTCGCTTTATGGAGCGTTCCTGATGAATCTAAATTTTTTCACCGTCCTGACTCCAAACACTGGTAATTTATGAGATTCGGCCAATTCAGTCTGTGTATATCAAAATATATGTCTTTCTTTGGACACGAAAAGTTTATCCCTACAACAGATTCCTGTTGTCAGCTACAACTCGCGAACTTTCATAATCACGTCAATTCAAACGTCTGGGTGCCATATTGCAGGCCTCTTTTTCAGCCACACTATAATACAACATTTAGTCCTTTGATGCGTTCATCAGCGCATATTTCCAAGTCACTTCACAGTTCAATTATGCAGTAAAAAAATGAATTCAAATGATAACATATATGAAGTTTATTTCCAGTCTCCTCACACACACCCACCCACCCACACACAAACACACTCTGACACATACACTGACACACACACACACTTGAGGGGAAATAGACGGATGTCTTAAATACAAATGAAAGGAATAAAGATTACTTCAAATATAAAACTGTTTAAATGTTTGTATGCAGTCTCGTGTAATTTCGAAATGCAAGTCAGGAAATACTAAACTCCATCAATAGGTCACCATCATTTATCGCTTAATTCTCCACTATAATCTTAACAATAGCTACTTGTCAGTCTCTACTGCTACAGTAGTCGGTGCTAGAATACATTTGATGTCAACATTCCGTGAACTATTTGTAAACAGGTTTTACGTTATATCGTGTTTTGTTATTTATTCTAAATATATTTATTTGCAAATTGTATTGAAATTCATTCATTCGAAAACCTTTTATGATGGTCTCCTTTGACAGGTTGATATATTTATATTAATCAATATCACGAATATATGTGTACAAAATGGAAGACAGGCTAACAATACAATGAAAATGAAAAGATAGTTATTAAGGAATCCGAAAAAGAGGCTTCAGAAGTTGTATATTTGGGTTTTGCAGAAGTGTCCACAAGGTTAATTTCGAAGCATAAAACACAGTCGTCTTAACTCGCAAGGGCAACGACACAGACGCGGTTTGGCATAGTGATTTTGAAAAAGAAAATAATTGTTTTTGTGTCGAAATTGAAATTATGAATAACCTTGTTATCTGCCTAACAGATGTGTTTGTTATAGTAGAAAAGGTCTGGATGTGAAATGTTTGTCGCGCCTAATACAGACAAGATACAAAATGCCACTGGGAAACAGTTTGTATTGTAGTGATGGTGGTGGTGGTGGTGGTGTTTAACGCGATTTTTCAGCACACGATAGGCTATGTATGGCGGCCAGTATTTATGGTGGAGGAAGAACCCGGGAAAACTCCGGGAAGAACGACCGACCCACGAGATGACAGTGATCCGTAACGGAGAGCGCTTTAGACCACTCGGCGTTTGTATTGTAAATAAACTCCCAACAATGTATAAGCATGTCGACACGTGTGCCGTTACAAGATACGAATTGATTGACTGACAGTTGTACGTGATATTATAACACATTAAATCGCATGAAGTTTCGATGTGGCTAAGCAATCATCAGTAATTTTTCGAAGAAATTTTGCTTGACTTAGAAAACAATCAACTGGCAAGTGCATATCGCATGCTGTGGTCGTGTATGGACAGGTATTTAAGTACTTCATTGCATGATTCTTAATTTATTAATTTTATGGAAACGCCTGGATTTGTTCAAAACTAACCGTGCTCAACACACACTTTACTGTATATATATATATATATATATATATATATATATATATATATATATATATATATATATATATATATATATATATATATATATATATATATATATATATATATATATATATATATATGCCTTGTGTCAATTACAGGTTCATTGTTGTGATCCTCTCCGATAAACTTCCGTTGTTAGAAGGCACGGATGAACCGAATTATGTAATTGATTTTCAAAATTAAAGTATGATCGTTCTTTACTGATACAAAATGGATTTTTGACCCAGAGTAGCACGTGATCCAATGTTTACAGAAATGACGTATTGTTTGGCAGAATTACCCGACGCGCATAATTGGCCGACGTCGTGGTATTTGTTTATTACTTCCCAAACCTTGCCTTATTTTCATGCATCATTTTTCACTGATTTTGGGAGTATAAATAAAATCAAAAAAGATGCATTTTTGTCTTGAATTTCATCCCTCTGATAGTAACCATTGTCATGATAAGTACTTCATATCTTTTTGTCGTTGATTGTTATATTTCTTTCAAGCATTTAGTAAATCCTCAATGTAGTAGTAAATGTTGGCATACAATGGCAGAAAAAGACACACCACCTATCGTAGCATCATATCTGCACATAGACGGCTGTATCGTGTGTTGTTAGTGGCCAAATGAGGCAGAAGACTTCACAGAAAGTTGTCAGACCTGTAGGGCCTGGGAGAAGGGTCCAGCCTCTTACTCTTATTCTCAGAAGGATCCACTATACTCCCAGGAGGAGCCTATGTCAACTCCGGTTGTATTAAGTCACCTCCTCCAGCAACAATACTTCCCAGTATACACCACACTAATTGAGAAAAATATCCAGAATAAGGACGTTTAACTAGATATACTATGAGAAATCTGAGAGAGGAATCTTTGACATTTTCCTAGCAAAGGGATGTTGCCAGCCACAGTGTCCCACCACCGCTTTCCCATGCAAGGGAAGTGCTGTGAATGTACCATGCTAGTAATCCTCAAAGTTGAGGAAAGTCTTAGTTGTGAGATATAAAAATAAAATAAACATAGGCTCCCCAGTAAAGTGTACATCAGCTAACTGTTATTCTCTGGTCTACAGGTAATGTACCCATCATCAGTGAAGATATGCTACTGGGCATCATTCACCAAGCTCTGGGTCACCAAGTACCAGGGACTGGAATATGAACAAGAAGGAAAGTCACCATTCACCAGGTATCATGCATTAAGCATCGGCTTTGGACAATGTAGACTGGTAACAGAGCATCGTTCCATTTATCAACTGTCTGTCCATGGACAATATCATATGTGCTCTGGATGCTGATCACTGAGTATTGATCTCTGGACACTTGGCAAATATGACCTTGTATGATGCATGGTGCCAATTTTCCATTTTTGATCATGTGTCACTCTTCATAGGGCACTGATAGCCAGTCCATGAACCGAGAAAGTCAGGTGTAGAATACAAAACACAACATACACTGGGCATTAGATACCAGTCTTTGGACCTGGTACAGTGTTTTGACTACTGGTCTAGAGAAGGGAATCGTCTTGGCAAGTTTTCACACTGACCAATCCCACCATTCAGACCAACACAGACAGAAGTGAGTTGACAGTGATTGGCAAAGGTGAGCACTTTAGACCACTTAGCCAACCAGGGCCCCTCCAGCCTTGTTCTTAATGTAAGGAGCTAGGGCTGCCGCCGGCAGCAAAATAGAACTGTTCAACTTATTTATCCAGGGAGCGTCGGTCTCTGATGTGGGAGGTCATGGGTTAAAATCTCTGTCGAGTGTCATACCAAATACTTATAAAAATGATAATGTCATCTGCTTCGCTTGCAGCTCAGCATTAAGATACTAGTTTTAGTACTGGTCGGCCTGGTATCAGGATAATGTAACTGGGTGGGATATGAAGCTACATGTCTGCGGCCCAGTGCTAGACATGTAAACTGACACACTGCAGACGTCGTAGAAACATGACTGAAAAATTGTTAAAGTCAAGTTAAAAAGGCAAATCACACGCACTCTCCAAAGAAACAATGAAAAAGCTAACATTTTCTTGAGTACAGACGAGATGACACATTTCAAGTCAGGTAGTCCCTTTATTTCAGGGAGTGATATGATGAAATAGTTCATCTCTGCCCAAGACTGAAGACAGGATTAAAGACCCAAATTTTTTTACAGACGAGTTCTCATCATGCGTACGAGTTCAGATGATGGAGGAGGAGGAGATGTGGAATGTTGATAATGCAATAAATGAGGTTTGTACTGTATTTTCCTCCTAGATATTTTTTCACAAGACTGCAGGATCGTCAGATGTTATGATCTTTTCCAGTTATGATGAATATGGTGAGGAAGTGTATAGTTTCCATCATATACACTTTAGCCATGGTCTAAGTCGATAGCTACGTGATTCCTTTGCCCACTTGGCCCCTTAAGATCTCATAAAAAACCCAACAGTTGGATTTAGGGATTTTTGCAGAGGCTAGAACCTGTCACTCTGCTAAGGCATTTGGGGTATTCAAAATGTGTGGTTTGACGCTAGTTACTGTAGCTTCACATGCCGATCTTTTTTACAACCTCTTTCAGTCTTTAAGTCTATATAAGGAGGGATCCATGTCTCCAGCCTTGCAGAGACTGTTACACGTTATGGCTAAGCCATTGAGACACGTCTTCTCAATGTCCGTGGCACTCTCTGCAAAGTTTCACAATAGCAGATATGTGGTCATAGAGACATCCAATGTTTTTTTCTGGATCACACCAAAAACCTTTTTCCCTCTGGATGCAGAAACATTATTTCAGGGGCTTATACCTAGAGTGGCTTCCCAGGATTTAAGTGATCAAGAACACCAGTCTCTGGCCATAGTACCAGGCCTAGCTAGACCATTGAAGAAACACCTAATACCATGCATCATTCTTATGATGGAGGAGGAGATGAAAGGGGAGGAAATATATAGACATCTTCTCCTTCCCTAAGGATGAAGGTGATCTATTGAGAGTCTCACCATCTCCTGCAAAGTTCATTTCTTCCTTTGCTCCATTCACTGCCAGATTAAAGCTTTTTGTATGAGGCTTGGCCAGACATGTGAAATGACGCATGGGGCCTTTCCAAAATATTCGAGGGTTACATGCTTAATTTCTAGGATACTCTACTCTTTCAAGGTCCCTATTCTTTTGCAACAGTCTCAAATAAGGAATGGTAAGGTAGATGGAGAAGAAGATAAGAAGTCTGGGATTATATTCCCACATTGTCTTAGCTTCAAAAGAGGGGCACAGGTTTGACTCATTAATATTAACAACTTCTTTCTAGAAGAGCATTTCAAGACGGAGATAGCAGCCTCACCCAGGAATGCCGTTAGGTCAAAAACATGGTCAGTCTCCATAATTTTCCAGGATGCATCTCTACATTGTTATCTTAGCTAGCAGGAGATAGAGCACAAGAGAGAATTCCGGCAGGGTCAGTGGTCTTGTGAATAAGCTTCATCCGCATCAGCAACATATAAATAAGTGGGTGTCCTGCATCAACTAAACAGGGCAATTTTACATCAAGATCACTACATATAACATGTCAGTTATAACATGTTTCAGATGCTAAAGGGGAATTCATGCCACTTCTCGCTGCTTGAAGTTTGGAACCTACTCTTACATTGCCACATTCCATAGAAGATAAATCTTATTTCTGGACAGTTTTTCCACAAAAAGGGACGGCCAGTGAAGCTGAACATCACGTTTCCTCTTTGTGACTTTTTCAGCACCATACCAGATGGCATGGTCAGCATATACATTAAGTCTAAGTTTGGTTCAAATTTATGCCTGCACCTTCCCACCGTTCACAGAATCAGGACCTCCAAGTCCCTGCCTAACAGGTCCCTAAGACCCTAGGAATCTTGGTTCATTGTTCTTCTGAACTTTTTGGTCGATGAAACAATGGAACTATCTCTGAGGAGGGATCAACTGTTGCAGCACAGAGGGTCACTCATGTACACTACTCCTCAAATCTTACACCTTCATGACAGGTCGATATCAGATAACATATTGACAAGATCAGATTTTAAGCAAGGTTGTTTTCATTCCCCAGGCTAGACCGCTCTGATAGCCTGGTGTTTAGAGGATCAGCCTCTAATGCGGGAGGTCTCGAATTCGAATCCCGGCTGAGTCATACCAAAAAATGGTACTAACAGCTGCTTTACTATGTGCTCAGCATTAAGAGTTAGTATTAGAACTGTTCGGCCTTTTGTTAGAATAATTTGACTGGGTGGGACATGATGCTAGATGTCGGCAGCATCATGCCCCGACGGTAGCCATCACTATAAACTGCCACACTGCAGACATCTTAGCAATAAGACTGAACAATTGTTAAAGCCACATTAAAACTGAAATCAAGCTCACCAGGCTAGACAATCAACATCGACGCTTTATAACGCCAAGTGTCTGTAAATGCTGCAATATGAAGTGAATTGATCCAATCTGTCCCTGCCGCTGCCCTATTTAACTGCAGTAACAGCGTTTTTGTCATTTTCTCTTCAAAGAAAATTATTTCTTAGTATCCACGCATACTTCTGATATTTTAGCATCCATCACCTTGAGGTGGATTGTTTTGACTGTTAAAAGAGCTTATCAGTATTTCACTGATCTCTCTCTCTCTCTCTCTCTCTCTCTCTCTCTCTCTCTCTCTCTCTCTCTCTCTGAATCTCTCTCTCTCTCTCTCTCTCTCTCTCTCTCTCTCTCTAAGCATATGAGGCTAGGAATAGTGCAGTATCTTGGGCCTTCCGTAAGCATTAATATTTGAATGATGTCATGAAAGCTTCTCTCTTGGATTCTTTCTCCACTCTCTCGTCATTTTATCTTTACTGATACTCCAGAGTGCGGAGTGTAGTTATCCTATGGATCAAATTTAACAGACCAACAAGTAGGTCAAGCCACCGTGGCAGTAGACCATCCTATAGACAAAAATCAGCTTTCCCACTGGGTTGACAATTTAATAATAGATACTTTAATTTTTTTAAAAAGTTGGAAACTAATTGTAATTATGCATTACTGTCCTGCTATTATTCAACAATGACTCTTCCCTTATATCTCTCTCTCTGACGTATTTCAGTCACGGTTAATATCAAGGTAGGAAGATATTCCAGTTGTAGGAAGTGGACTAAGTTTTGAAACAGCGACCAAGCTATTATTTTTATTTTAGACCTGCAGTCTTTCTAATCGGAGAATGTAATAATCCCGATGGACTATGGACTATTGCTAGGAAAACATAGACAAAGGCAACGATAGCAGGTAGACACATGTATTACATCCCATATAGATGCTCACATATAATAATTTGAGTCAAAGTGTGAACAACATTTACCACAGCATAATGTGCATGCAGATCAGAGTATGTGTTATTTGTTCTACTGATCACTCGTAACAAACTACAAATCGAAATATGCCGGCACATTTTGTTGGATCTAGGTCTGTGCAGTTTGCAGTTTTGCTCATTTTATGAGCGAGTACATATGATAATGAAAATTAGTTGAAGCCTTCCGATAAACTACAAGTTCTCGTGTAGAGTTGTATCTAGAAGGGTTTCATTTAAAGAATTATTGTGATGAAACATTGGTTCTGAATGAAGATGGATATGATCTCCCAACAGGCCCACCAAAGTGGTTGTCATTCACATCTTGTTAAGACTTTTCTCCTGAATGGATTACTGTTTTATCAACACTGGGTTTTCACTTAATTAACTCTTGCAATATGGACTTGTTCCCACATTACATTGATGTTGATCTAACCTCCAACATTGCTGCTTAATATCTTGTTATAGTTCTGCTTCTCCAAAATGGTTGACATTTAAATGACATCTTTTTAAATCTTATATCAGACTTCCAACATGTCCATGATTTGTTGAAAAGTTGACCTACTTGACCTTTCAGTAACGTCAGAGGATACTTCATGTATTTTTGTACTTTACGGATCTAATAAATACATAGATTTGTTCACATGAATTTCGAACAGACTTTGTATTTTCTTGTATTTAATAAACAAATTAATAGTATTTTGATCTTGATTTCATGGTCAAAGGTCTCAATTCAAGTTTTTACCTGTGATGGTATGTGAACCTGATATTATGAAAAGGTGTATAAATGGATTTTTCATCAAACCTAGTTTGCAGATTTATTAATAAAAAATAGATCAATTATTGATTGAACCAATCTTAAGGATGTACTTATATCTTGACGGTATGATTTATCAGTGGGCACCAGTTTGTATATTTTCAGGAAGTTTCAAACCATAATATTAAAGACCAGACAAACAATGTTTCTTGTGTGGAAACAGATGGACATCATCTCCATTTCTTGTCCACAGATCTACAAAGCAACAAAAGTACAATGAATTCACAATACGTGAAAGAATTTTATTTTATAACAGATTTCTGTTAAGGAAATATACTGCATTTCTACTCATATTTTGTCCTCTTCGTTTATGGGGTGAGTAGAATTTCCACAAATGTGTTGGAGATGATGAAAGTTTGGACAGATCTGAAAATCAAGAAATATTAAGGGGAAACTAGTTTAAAAAATGGAGACATGTATGATACATTTCAAGAGAAGACGGCAAATAATGTCTGATCTGAACGTGCAAACCCTCAGAACATCATACTGGTTCAAGACACAATGGCCCAATAGTCAAAACTCCATTTATTGGATGGAACAGAAAGCAAATTGTTTTTTCATGTGGGAAAACTTTTAACTTGCCACTGGGATGAAAATGGCCAGAATATTAAAGCATTAGTACTATATAGTCTGTACTTTTTGTGTATTTCAAAACAAATTCCTTTATGTAAATTCCTATAAAATTGCTATATGCTATTGATCCCTTCATGTTATTAATCGCTTAGTTTTTATTCTAATTTTTACAAAATGCCCTTAATATCAATTGTACATTTTGGGGAGAAGCACATAACAATGGCGTAGAAAAGAAGTATTATGTAAAGAACATAGATTGATGGATATCATCAAAGGTACCTCAACACACTCACATCTCACTAGACATCTCAAAATCTCTTCTTAAATTAACTTTTTAAAATATTGTACTTGTTGCTTGGTAACAATGATTTTCTCAAAGAACATTCAACAGGCATCAGGGAATCAAATACAGTAATAATGTCATAAATTCTCTTGCTTAAAGGAATTCCTCAACAAATTGTCAAGAATAAAAATGTTTCCACACACTCAGTTTCAAAACTTAAAAGGCAAATATGCATCTTGTCACCAATCTCTAACACTGACAAAAATATTCATCTTGTTCGAAGTATCATTTGCATGATGATGTGTAAAATCTTAGTTGATGAGAAAGTGTTGATAAATTTTGTGAAACTGAGAACCAGTTCCTAGTACACAGATGGGTTATGTGATATCATATACATTTGTCCCACGCTATACAGCACTTACTGACAGTATAAGACAGTCCCTGCTATAACAGGGGCGTAGTCATGGATTCCATTGCACTGGAATAAATATAATATATCCTAATATAATATGAACTCGACTTATAAGTTTTGAGAGGTCAATTGTCTTGAAAGACCGTATTACAGTAATTCATATAATTCAATCATTATGATTCAAGTAGTTATCATCTGCCTATCTTTTGGTACAGTGTATAAAGCTAAGAATGCTATGACCATATCTGCTGTCCAGCTGTGCATTCACTTTTCTTTATCCACATAATTCCAGTTTTAGAGTCACAAGTTGAAATCAGTGCAACTGAAAAATGGTTTCCTAGTAAAAGTGTCAGCTCTAAAATGATGTATCATCACCAGAGTTTGTTTTTGGCTTGCATGTTGGGTTAGGAAAAGGTTTATACAATTGTTGTAGGAAAGGGTCAAACATCAAGGTAACTCTGATTGCAAGACGATAAATGGTTTTGCATAGAAACGTTAGTCATATATCTTGACAAAAGTTTGTTTAGGGATTTCATTTAAGATATGGAAACGACCTATTGATTTTGGAGTGCAAAAAGTCAATGGTCAGAGTAAGCTAATGAGTAAGTTCCTTCCACCTAAAGTAGAACAAGCCTGTGGTTTTGCTATCAACCTTAAAATAAGTACTGTAGACGTAGGGTAGTTCCGATTAATGGAGTGAATAGAGTATAACTCATTCAACCAGTTTGATTGATCTTACAAATAAAGAGTGGTCTCATCTCAAACCAGAAAATGTGGCTATGATGGTGTATATGAAGTTACAGTCTTGCTCTGAGTATGTCAACTGAATGACTCATTTGTACCTACATCTACCTATTATCATAGTCAACATAGTGAAGACTCGTCAGATCAGAGTTGAAAATTCTAATATTTATATTTATAAAATATTATTAAAACTAAGCATGATTAAGTGGTTCTAGTCATGAATTTTCTGTCTAGTCATTACATCATTTACAATACAAATGATTTTACCTGTTCACCTGTTCTTATATTCTTATTATGAACAAATGAACACTGTTTTGAAAATTTCTTTTAGGTTAAAGAAATGCAACAAATAATAATCATAAATTAGTAAATCCTACTACTTAAACTTTGATGATATACCATGTAGACCCTAGCTGACATTGATGCACTACTTTGACCGTTACTGTCATGTGGCAGCCATATCTAATTGATTAATAATTAATCATTGATCTATTGGTGTAACTGATGATTGGTGATGACATTTCAACTGATTCCCAAAACAAGTAGATAGGTAATTCTCATTTAAAAGACCAGCCTTGAGTGAACTGGTTAATGTGAGGAAATCAATTTGATCAGCTGTAAAAACAAATCTTAATTTGAAAAAGGAATATATCACATCAAACTGCATATATTTCATTATGTTGCATTAAACATTTTGTCGTGTATTCGTTCATAAAAGATCGCCAGAGGCTTCTGTCCTGTGCCATCCCTTCAAGCTGACTGCAGGTGTGACCCATCTTAGTAATGTTCGCCTCAGGGTCGCGTCGCTAGGTGTTTCTTGGTCGTCCCCTTCTACGCTTGCCTTGAGGGTTTCATTTCAATGCCTGTCTGGTAATGTTGGTTGTCGACATACGTAGGGTGTGTCCTATCCAACCCCACCTTCGCTTCTTGATCTCGTCTTTCGATTTTGTTACAGAGTTCATTTATTAGAATGCTGAATCATAACATATAGCTGAATTTATTAGATTGAGTTATGATGTGTACTTATATTTATCAGAACGTGGATTGAGAACTATGCCTTATTAAACTGACTTGGATTTATGTGTATTTGTATCTATATGTTTATTTCTGTAGGGTGCATGCAATAAAAATTATTACTTATTAGCGATGGGTAGATTCCTTTGTGTGAGCAGATCAACATTTAGATGTGTGAGTGTGTTTCAAAAATGTATTAAGTGACATTTTTCATACTTAAAGATCAAAACATGTATACGTGGAATTAGAATGTGCTTAGGGCCTGTTAACATCGTCACCATTAGTGTGATGGAAGGTCCATGAGAGATTGGTAAAAGTCCAAAGAGTGTGGTAGGGAGACAAGAGTGTACGTCCCTTATATTTCGTCAGGAAGCTCCTAGGGTGCTATGAGATGTGACACTGATAGATTCCCAGTGTGCTCACAAGGGATGGAACTGAGAGATTGCCATGGTGTTTGTGAGAGATAACAATGAAAGCTTCCCAAGAAACTCATGCGAAACAGCACTGATAGATTCATGGGTGTAAATAGTGACATTGGGTAAATAAGGCGGAATGAGTTGGGAAAATAATACAGAAGGAGGAAAGTAAAGAAATCAATAGCAGATGAGTACCAGGGCCAATATACTGAACAAAGAGAGACTCTCTCACCATAGGTCATTAACCTTCATGTAATGAATTAAATGTAAAGTGGCATTTAGTTAGCATGGCCAGTATTGTCTAAAAAGAAATGAATATAAGCTTTACGTTCAAATTGAAACTGAAAATTTATTACATGCGATTATTTGAACTGATATTTAATATTTCACAAAATTGTTAGCTTTTCCACAGTGAGTTGTCCTATGAATCTAGAGTGTCAGCAATGCTGACTGGGGGTTTGAGTCCTTATATTTTAATGCACACCTTCTGCAGTACTTTTTATAATATTGTTGCAGATCCATATTATTATTTATAATACCACAGTGGGGTTGAGACATTCATTCATATGATTTTACGATATGCTTGCTGATCTAGTCATTAGACTTGTGACTAAGTACATTTTTTTTTAGAACCAACTAGACATCACAAGAAGTCTTCTGTGTCAACATGCCCTTCTGACCAGGAGGTGTAGGAAGAAGATTTTCAAGATGGCTGCCATTCAGGCCCTATTGAATGTCCGATTAACCATACTCAATGTTTCAGGTAAAACAAACCATGTTCATATGACAATTCATTCAGAAGGAATAGCTATAAATAAACATTTTCATCACTGTGGCTGACATTAGATATCAGATCAACATCATTTTCCTTTAGAACCAACTTGACATTAGACAACGTTATTGACCTAACAAGGCTGTATTTAGGAAGAATGCCATGGTGGAAGATGCTTTCATGTAAAACACTGCAATATTGGATCCAGATCCTGATTCTGAGGAAGCTTTGAAATGTTTTAATGATTTCATATGGCTCTTAACAGCTGAAAGCTCCATGTTGAACATATCATATTATTTTATGCATATACCGCATGTAGTTTTGGTTTTAATTTTGGATAACTAGCATAATATTAAACTTAATGAAATAACCCTTAAATTGACAATGTTGATTAGTTCTCAACATGTTGACACAAAGAGCAGTAAAAATGATTTCTTCCATGCGTTTATCAGCTACAGTACAACCCATTTATCTCGACATACTCTGGACTACAGTGATATTTCCACAAACGCACACATCGAGATGATTATTTGGGGTGGGGGAGGCTAGTAAAAATTTCAAATTTCGCATACAAGTGAAATTTTTAAGAGTTGACCAGTTGTCAGTACGTTGGATTTACACTATGAGAAAATATTGGAAATTCTGGTTAAATGAAGACAAAAACTAGTCTGAAATACACTTGTATATTGACACATTGCATGTGTGTAGCATATTAATAAATCTTTAAGTACATTGCGTGTATATGACAAATTAATGGCCACCACGGGCATGAGGATAGAGAGAAGGAAATAAAAATATGTGAACAAATTAAAAAGTTAGCATTAACCCTTGGAGGATTTTGTTGTTTTCGAATGAAATTCGAGTAGGAAACACATTTTGAAAGCTGTTTCTGAATACATCGGAAAATACCAAATCCCGGGTGATATTTCAATAACATACTGACTAGCTTTGTTGCTAAACGGACCCATTATTTTTGTATCGATTCCACTTTTTATTCCAAATGCCCATCTTATCTTATATTTTGCAAAGGTTCATCGCTCTGTTTGCAGTTCATACCAGTTTGCCTTAGATCTGAGACCATTAAGTCTAAACTCCGGACACAAAGTCGGATTCCGAACATGGGCCAATTTTGGGTTGAAAAAGAATCATGTCCAAAATATGAGGTTTTTCCCTCTGTATTTTGCAGTACAACTAGAAATTCCAGATTATTTAGTATCATCGTAGAGCTACATCTGTCTGTAATAGCACCCATTTTAGTGTATCGTGCATGGCCATTACCATGACCATGACGTTACAGAGCTCGGCTGTAGGCTACTACTTCCTGCCGTGTTAACTCGTAGCCAGGGGTTAATGTGCTAACAAACACCTTTGTGAAACGCTTCACATTCAATTAACTTGACAGCCATATATCTCATTTAAAAAAAAATTCGTTATTTTATATCACAGCTGTCAATGGTGAATGTCAGTCATTTTATTGCTCTTTTAGTAAACTTTTTGTGTCATGATTTCATTGCTAATTTGTATGTTTTTATCATCAAAAAGGATATCATGCGGAATTGAGCAGTGGTCAGTTGATTCCTTACTCAGAAACGAGTTAATGATCAATCAGCTATCAAAATACATGCTGGTGAACGGGCAAGAGTTTGTTTGTCAGCGTAATTCATATCAAAACTATGCCTAACCATCGATATCGTGATGAATACATTTTGCTACAACACTATAATTAACTGCACTAAGCCGATGGAATATCTCAAAAAGTATGGTCAGTCAATGCACCTCTTAAAAAATAACAGAGCGAAGTCGTTTTCACTTTCCTAACAGAAGAAGGCGATGTTTACATATTTTAGGCGACTTAGTTGCCCATTTCACCTGGTAAAGTAACCCCTAGCCCTTCACCAGAAACTATGAAATTTAGAAGAACTATCGGTTGCCACTGATTTTAATTTCTACATTCTTTATAACACAGACATAGCTCTTGTTTGGCCATCAGAGTGAGACTGAATTTTGTCAATCCAAGTAAGGATTTATTCCAAACACTAAGCTAGACATCACACACTTTCTTACTCTTAGCTACTGTCTCATCCGAACTATCAATTCTAGCAGCTTTAGAACTCTTCTGAATCTCGTTACAATCTTCAGAAGTTTGCCGTTTAACCCCCAAATACCTATCCAAGTTTACGAATGTCATTTGGTTAAAGTTTCAACATGTCTTGATTCTGAGGTCACGTACACTGCTTATTAAGCTACATTTGGAAATCAACTCAATAATGAAAACTAAAGTTGTTTATTTGATGAACTCTTATAAATGGCCACATGTTTATATATGGGTCTTTCTGCATCTGAATTCAATCAGTTTAAATATCGGTACATTTTCCCACCCGGCCTCACATCAAATCCTTTTGACTTGCCGCCCAGCTGTTACATCATGTTCTTTGAATGTACTCTTATAATGGCTACATGTACATCAAGGGGTCTTTCAGTCACTGAATTATGTCTTTGTAAATATCAGCACAGCTAATTGATCAAAACATTTTCCCACAAAGCAGGTAGCTGCAGCAGTCAGGCAAGTCTTTGAATTTTGCCGCACACCTGGTACATGCGTACGGTTGACTCCCGCCTCAGTGATTTTCTGCGTCTCAGATACAATATTGGCGTCCAAATACGGGTGATTAATCGCTTCCGAGACCTCTGCCATACCTTGTCCACGATGACTGATAACACTAGATTATTGTGGTATTTTTTGTTTCAAAATAAGGTTTGGTATGCCATATTTAATATATATTATTCAATATATACCGTACTAATATGATCTATTTACTTTTAAATATAAGACTGCAATGTCACTATAAAGCACATGAAAAAACAAGGCTGAGAGTGGAGGTAGTTAACAGCTGAACTAACATGCGAACGATTCGAACGAAAAATTCATAAAAAGAAGGTGAACTGTATTTTACAAACTTATGCAGTAATTCTGGTATTAAAAAAGAGGAATATTTATTTTCTTATACTATGCATGATGAAAATGTATTTGAAAAAAAATATGGTAGGCTGAGAAAGGGGCGGGTGTGAATCACACCGACTGCTCCGTTGATACACACATGTTCACTTTACTTCTCTAGTCCTATAGTGTAAGACATAGCACATGTTGTTTTTGCTTTATTGCTATGTATTACTATCAAAATAACAGCCTAGTATTGCGTGTTCCGATGTCTGTTGAGTAGTCAAAGTTTCAGAAATATCTCACACAATTGGCTGCCTATATCAACACTCTTCCACTAACTTATCTGTAATTAATATACTCACAGTGCTGTCTGAAAATATGATCCTTGCAAATGGACGCATTTTCATGTTCTGTTGCCATACATTTGAATTTGTTGCAATGCAACGGTTGTCTAGGCATGCCGAAGTATATGTAAGTTGGTTCTAGTGGGTCATGTGTTTCTTCCGCAAAACGAAACGTTGCTTACAGTTCTATCGTTTTGTTAAAGAATAATATTTCATCTTATCTCGATTTCGGAAATATCGGCTTTTTTCGTTTTCCAGCCAACGAATTGTAGACCAACGAAGCTTGAAAACAGGTCCATTTCGTTTGTGAAAATATGAACTTGTCAGAGAAAATACATCAGAGTAAGTAAAGTCTGACAAAAACATGATAACTTTACTTTGTAGAAAAGCGCCGATATTGGTTCCATTTGTTTGTAATATTCATGGAAAAGTGACTTTCGTTACACTGTTAGTCGATATCAAAACAGGCTACACAGCGCCGTTAGTTAGGCTGTAGAACCCTTCACCTCCCCAGGACAAAACTATTGGGTGATGTGTCTTACGTTGTAGGACTAGTTTGTTTCCCTACCACGAAGTAGGGGTATTAACACCAGGCGGATTACATAAACACATACCCCATTTCAGCATGTATCGACTAAATGGTGCTGCACATTTTGCCAATGTGAATTTTGTTTAAATCTTTTGTGCGCAAAAATAATTCGGTAATTCTACCTACATTTAGAAATGATGAGGTACAATTTCAATAAAAAATACGCGGGTATCATTTGCGATGCTGTGTGGAACACCATATTGTTTTGAAATAAACCAATATGAAGTTTGATGTGTTATTACACATTTTCGTAATAATTTTAATTTCCAAATGATAACCTTGTTGGGATCTATCTCATCCTCTTTTGTTTTCACATCTTATGTCGTTTTGTGAATTGTGTCTTGAATGCAATCGTTATTTGAAGCACTCATCTTTTCCCTCTTTCCTACGGTGCTTACCACAGCATATACATTTTGTTACCCTAACTTCTGCCATTGGAAAGATGCAGTGACCTGAAGTCACCTAACCGCTTAACCACGGGAATATAATCATCCAACATCCGCGGATTGGCTATTATAAATATACTGTGTACTACTTTTTTAGGAAAACTTACTGACCATATGAGTAAAAAGATGTTTCATTTGCTATATTGCTACTAAACGTTTATTAAAAATATGTATTTTTACTTGTAACCATTTGTTTGTTATTACAGTAGTGCATAAAGTAGTACATGTTATTATTCCGCATAGGGAGTCCCAGAGCAATATATTTCCTCGTGGCTCAAGTTGATGGAAGGAATTTAAATCTGCTTTACCATGTGCCGCGTGAAAGAAATAAACCGGAATAGATTAATTAGTTTTGGATGGAACTACTTTTCATGATGTGTGATGTGTTTGTGATGTGATTCGGATTTTTAACGTAGCTTTAACAATTTTTAGTCATATGGCTACGATGTCTGCATTGTGGCAGTTTATAGTGATGTCTATCACAGAGGCATCATGCCGCAGATATGTAGCATGATGTCCCACCAAGTCACATTATCATGACAATAGTCCGACCAGTCCTAACACTTACCTCTTAATGCTGAGCGCCCATCGAGGCAGTTGTTAGTACCATTTGTGTAAGTCTTTGGTATGATTCGGCCGGGGTTCAAACCTCATTATTTAAGAAATAACATTAGGCGTAAGCATATTTAGAGGTATGTTAAATCTAGAACTGATTTCGAAAGTTTGGATTATTTAAATTTGTATAAGTCGTACAATAATAGTCTTTTATCTACATAATGCAGTCTTATTATCAATGGTAATGCTATATTTTTATCCGTATACATGTTTTCTAATTTTGTTTCATTCTATGTTTCAATTCCATTGTTTTACATTTGGCTTTTGTGTTAAAATATTTAATCCCGGATAATGGTCTTTAGATTGTCTTGAAGTATTTCATATGTAAAATTCAGACATAGTCAAAGTCATTGTTTAATTAAACATCCTCTTATTTTAAAAAAGCAAAGTGCAAATTATATTGCAACTGCAGCTTCCGTCATTTCCAAACATACTTTTTGATAGTATAGACGATAGTTGTCTAAATAATAGTTTGCATAAATATTTTCTATGCAATCAAAGGGAATATAAAAAGGTGTTTCCGATTCATGTTAATATTTGTATGCAATCAAAGGGAACACAAAAAGCAGCAGGGCTGGTCAACAGACCACTTACTTTAAAATCCATTTATAAAAAATAAAACTTCATGCGAAATGAAATTGAAAAATACAAGCCTAATAACGTCAAACCGAAGCATCTATTTAGCACAACGAGTTTCTTTAATTGGATTAGCTGATTTTGTTAATTCATCTTTGTCGTTCTTTTTTCAAAAAATGTATGCGTGTTTTGTTTACCTTTCGTCCACTCATTTTTGGCCGCACCATCCATGCTGCTGTATTGCTATATCACTAATATAATCTCTTAAATCTATATTAGCTCGAGAACGACTAGAGTCAATTTATAAATATATCCCTGTTCGTGATACTGTCAAACAGCAACTACAAGTGCGTCACGAGTTTTGTGTGGAATTTGAAGATGGTGCAGAACATTTATTTCAACCGGTTACGAAGGCTACCGAAGGATTTACAGAGGCTACCAAAGATCTTCGTCTTACGTTGCAGCCAACTGTTAATGCAGCTGAAAAAATAGCAGAAAGAAATATTTAAAAAAAGGATTCTACCAGAGCGTCCAGGTAAAATAGCTGCTTCTCAACCAATGCAAGGAATAGTTGAGAGTATTGTTGTTGTTGATGATGCTATTGTGGGTTTAACGCTATTTTTCAGCACACGATATGCTATACATGGCGGCCAGTATTAATGGTGGAGGAAGAACTAGGTAAACACCCGGAAAGAACAACCGACCCACGAGACACTACTGGCAAGCTTTATCATATACCACGTTGACCGAATCCTAGACTCTAACCCAGCAGACATATATGAGCTGGTCATTGAGGGTACTGACCATGCTTGTGCTGAAATAGGTGATATAAAAGATCGTATACCAGAATCAGAACCAGAATAAGCAAGTGAGAGAACTGAAATTGCCAAAGAAGGTATTACCATCATCAAACACATTGACGACGTGGAAACATTATTTGAGTATGCCGTGTGCAGTTTTAATGAAAGAAATAGAACTTTGAAAACCGAGTACGTCAATGATACTGTACGTCGTGATAATTGGTATAAATGGATATTTCGTTTACACTACGGAGTTGATCAGGCCCGAAAAAGTTATAAAATATATATTGCATTTATTAATAGCATAGATAAATATTTGGCACTGATACAACTATGACAACAACAACCACAAAAACAACGACAAAAACAACGACAGAAACAATAACCACAGCAACCAGCCCAAATAACAAGTAAGGAAGGTGTAAGGTTTGCCCCCGGTGCTACTGGAAGTGGCATTGATTCAGGTACCAGGGGGAGTGGTCTTATTACTCGATTTCCTAATAACGTCATTGCCGATGTTGAACGACTAAAACTTCTGATTGGCGGAGTGCGATCTGGTGTTGTTTACACATAAATCATTAATGAAGTAGTTGATATTCGTCACTGATTATGTACAGGCGGTATCATGGACAATAATGTTTATTAGTCTCTTATTGATGAAACCTTTGATGATTATCACCGTGATTGACGGTATATAGATCAGTGACAAGAAAATAAGATGATTTTACATAATGCTCAACGTGGACCTGTAATGATCAGGGTGATACATTCACGATTACCAACATAGAAAGTTACCTACGGAGATAGACTCAGCAATGTTGTTCAGGGTCTATTTAGAAGGATAGCCCCAAAAGCAATACCGATTGCAAAGCAACTGGAAATGAAAGCTATTGACGTTGCTTGTGATAAATATATTTGTTTGTCTTTGATGTTACTAGTAACGCGTTCTCGGCAATCATGGACAGACTAGCACGATTAATACGAAGAAAATCTCTGCCAGTAAATTACACAGCTCTGCAAATGTTAGTAAATAATAAATCAAGCTGCAAATCAAAGAGTAGCAGAGTCGCTAATGTGCCCCTGTATGGAAAAGAAAAAATATAACTGCTAGTCTCAAAGCAGGAAGTGGTTTTCGTGTTAGACGATAACAATTAAAATAAAATGTTCATAAGTAGACACAGATGCGTCAATTCTCAAAGATGAATATGTGGGTGATTATCAGAATTAGTCGTATGACGCGCGTGCACTACTTAATGCAAGAGGATGAATCGAATTACAGGTTTAGAATACAAGTACATGTATATATGTTTACCCGCTGAGGCAATTATCGAAGTACGAGGTAGACTTTTGAGAGCAGATGTACCGCATACGGAATTGGTGATAGAGTTGATTTTGTTAACAATGGTGTCTTGGCGTTATCTAACAACGCCATATTCATCATTGACGGATAAAATATGGAAATATGCCTGGGAAACGTGGACGTTGCCACAACGATAATTGGCCTTGCAATATACAGCGACGATTAATCAAGATCAGTTGGTTCGTCTATGATGTTTGCAAATAGATACCACTGATAATCCAGAAAACAAACGTCACAATGCACGTAGTTGAAACTGAAAATTGGGATTCGCAATAAGTCGAACAACGTTGAACGGCCATGAAGAGTTCTCATGCGGATTTCTACTGTCTCATATCTTCGGATTTGGATAAATGTTAGAAAGATTATATTGGGTGCTAAACACACCGTGGTACTTGTCAGAAAATGATTCAATATGGCGTGATGCTGCCGTAGATGTTGGTAAATTGACACTAACAAATCTGTTGCTGTGGAAATCAAGAACCTTCTGAAGAAATTTGCTAAATTTTAATCAAAATCATGTTGTCCTTGCATATCATCGTTTGATGACATTCATGGGACTTGATCAAAATGTTGATTCTGGTTTGTAGATATCTAAGAGGGTTTCACAACGCTGTATCCGATCTATTATTTTTCATTTGAACATTTATGTTTGTTCAAGCATTTATAAACACTTCCGAGCTCGTGTAGCTCGACTGCCAGCTTGTGGGGTTAGAGCAATTGCTGTTATCGTCTCAGATAAAACCATGTTACTTGAAGATGGTTGACGAATGAGAGTCATTGATGCTTTAGTAGAAAACATGTAATTATATCGCTCATGACAGTTATAATATCATATCATCATGTTAGTTTCAGTCTAACTCCTGGTCAGGTTAAAATGCTTCATCCAAAATAAGCAAAGAACTGTTGTGTAAAAATATCACTGACGATAGATCAGATCCCAGGTGGTCAAAATAAACTTTCATTGTCAGAACGTCAACTCAGGCATTTCAATGACGCCAACCAATA
The DNA here is from genome assembly GCA_028554795.2 of Sinohyriopsis cumingii. Classification (NCBI taxonomy): domain Eukaryota; kingdom Metazoa; phylum Mollusca; class Bivalvia; order Unionida; family Unionidae; genus Sinohyriopsis; species Sinohyriopsis cumingii. The sequence continues at coordinate 62,240,697 of CM068835.1, forward strand.
AAACTAGACGTTAAACATAATCGTTCTGCGACCGCCATTAAATATTAAATCAAGACTGACTGCATGTTTCATCTTCTTGCAGCTATACCATCGATATTAGCCACTGCGGCTCCAGCTGTTGCACTTGGATTATGATGGAACTGCTTACGGAATAGTATTGAAAAAAGAAGAAAAGGAATAAAGACTTCCAAAAAAAATACAAAGGATCTAAGATTGCCAGGAACTACTCATTGGTACGTAAAAGGTTTGAGACTTCCAGGAACACTTCGCTAATTCTTTCTATGTCAAATTTTGATTTATTTGATGCTGCTAAAATATAAAATGTAAAAAACTTAGAGGTGTTTTTATGCGTATTCAGTTACCAAAAACAACCAAACAATATTGAAACCGGTATCATTAATCTTAATAAAGGTTCTGGCCAAGGTACTCATTGGTTTTCATACGCGATTGATCCACGTGGAATTGTTTATTTTGTTTCGTATAGGCTGGCGGACCAATTTTTTTAAAATATGTCGGCACTCATTTGCAAAATATTCCAGTCTGGTATTCAACATTACCAACAAAAACACATTGAATGATCCGCGAATATGTGGCCGTGAAGTAATTTATTTACTCGACGCTGTGTCATCTTCACCACCACCCCATACAGTCGTGCACGATTATACAAGTAGACGGTCCGTCGTTTTAACATATCGTAAAGTATAATGGTTGATATTTATGGAAGATCTTCTTTACACAAAACAAATAACGGAATAGCTCATGAAAATGTAATTAAACAAATTAGTAATGAAATATCTGAATTATTTAATCTTGCAAATGTAGATCCAAACGAAGTGGTTGTATTTCAAGATACACAAAGATAATTAAAAACAAATACGTTTTCAGTGAAAGGTGTTATCGTTACAATTAATGGAATAACTGACAAAAGCAAAGCTGTGTTTCAAACTAATGGAAAAATCAAAGATGGTGTTATTATGTCAACGATATCGGATAATATTCGTGGTCGTCTTAAAATATCTGGTGATAAAATGATATTTGCTGTCACTATGTCTAATAATAAAATTACTGATCTTGGAGAATCAGAATCAGAAAATGACGCTGTAACGAAGACATTCATCCTTCCAATGATGAACTCGTTTTCATTTAATGATGCAATGATCACACTTAAATCTGAGTATAATACTCATGTGAACGCATTTTTGAATTTTCGCAAAGGATTAAATGGAATTGTTAATGAAAGTTTTGGGAAAGCCAGTAGTTACCGCTACTAAACTTTCAGACGCAAAACAAAACTACCGACATTTCAGTGTATACAGTATCATCTGGAGGTGCGTTATGGTCAGCAATCAATAAATCTATCGAACATCGCGCTTACAATTTCATGGCGTTATATCTACCACAATTTCATCGTGTTATCTACTCCTGAGTCCGTCAGGCGGATCTCCTGCTTATATATTAGGGATGTTGGAGCAAAACAACTATGAAACATTTGTAATGGAACCCGAAGAAACAAAATTTTGGTTTGATTTATTCTTGGTATCTTGAATTAGTCGCTACATTCCCACCTAATTAATATAATGAGCACTCCGATCAACGTTCAACGTTCTAGATAAAACAGTCACGTGAATGGCAGACAAAACTAAAAAGTATCGTTGGCGATTATATAGTAAAAGTAAAATATCTCATACGTGTAGTCTGATTTAAATAATAATACAAATACTAATAATAATACAAATATGATAATAATAATAACAATACAAATAATAATAATAATAATAATAATAATAATAATAATAATAATAATAATAATGACAATGCCGAATGAATTATTGCAACATATCTTTGTTAATACAACTCCGTCAAGAACCACGATGATATCGGCAAGTTCGACTGATTCTGATTTTAGTGTCAAGTTTCTAACTGCAATTCGCCCGAATGAAATAGGGCTAACGCACTTACGAATATATCATGTATAGACATTTACCATATCTACCACAATTTCATGGCGTTATCTACTCCTGACTCCGACAGGCGGATCTCCTGGTTATATACTAGTGATGTTGGAGCAAAACAACTATGAAACATTTGTAGTGGAACCCGAAGAAACAAAATTTCGGTTTAATTTACTCTTGGTATCTTGAATTAGTCGCTAAATTCCCACCTGATTAATATAATGAGCACTCCGATCAACTTTCAATGTTTTAGATACAATCAGGCACGTGAATGGCAAACAAAACTAAAAGGTATCGTTGACGAGTATAAAGTAAAAGTAAAATATCTCATTCGTGTAGTCTGATTTAAAAAATAATGCTACTACTACTACTACTACTACTACTACTACTACTACTACTACTACTACTACTACTACTACTAATGATCACACCGAATGAATTAATAAAACATATCTTTGTTAATACAACTCCGTCAATAACCACTATGATATCGGCAAGTTCGACTGATACTGAATTTAGTGTCAACTGTCTAACTGCAATTTGCGCGAATGAAATGTCGCTAGCGCACTTACGAGAATATCATAGGTTGCCAAATATTAGGTCAAAATCATTTGGTGGATTACCAGCAAGTAAACATTTGGCATTCCCAAATAAAAATAAAATCGATGCAAACTCCAGATTGGCAAGTTAATTATCACATATAATTATCAAATTGAACAAATAAATAATGAATTCCGGCACAGATTTAAATCTATGAGAGTAAAAATCCAAAATCGCTATCACTGTTCACGAACCAAAATTATCATCGACGATATAGATAAATTATTTAGATTATACTGGAGATATAGATCAATCGTCAATCAGAAGTGTGTTAGAATGTGCTGGAGGTTAGCCAGAATGTCAAGAAAAGCAGAACCAAAAGGAGACAATTTCATCACGGATAGGAAAATATTCTTAAAGGATCCAGAGTACCGAAAAGAATATTAATGGAATAGTGAATAACATCATTTCGCCATCCAAACGTTTTACGTACTACTAAACCTATTGCTGGACTTCCATCATACCAGAAGATTTATTTAATTTTTCTGAAATTCCTAGCGAATAATTTATTAATTCGTGCGCCAACATATTATAGGATTAAATGATCATGGGTGGATATTTATCGATGTGTAAATTTTACCTGATCACTCAACAAGTAAATAAAGTCCGAAGGACTTTATGTAACTGTTGCGAGTGATTAGGTAAAATGTACACATCAATAAATACCCAACCATGATCATTTAATCCTTATAATTCCAATTCACATACTCAGTAACATCAGATCAGCAGACTTAACCAACAAAACATTCACTTTTATGTACATCGAAGCTTTCTTTCATTAGCCTCTTAACTGGGATATAATACATATCCCTATCTTCGCTAGCCATCATTCATCGATTCTTTATGCAGTGTTACGTGGTAGATTGTCATAGCGGGTCAAACCAGTGATATACTGTTATGATCTTTGTTTTAATATATAATTTTTTTTTGCTGCGGTTAAACTAGGAATAGTCGGCTTTTTTAAAAAGTACGCTTACGTACGGCAAGTGTTGCTACAGCAACGTAGTTACTTCCTATGCACTTCGATCTATCAAAAGCAAAATCGTGTCCATTTTTAGTGACATCCCTTGGTTGACTTATGTCCCTGACCTTTAAGAACCACTGTTGTAACATGTTGTCGATGTGAAATGCAATAATTTCAGAAGATTGGCTTCTATAACCTGCCACATGCCTTCTTCGGCAAAAGGGGTGAGTGTTGGAGTGCAGGAAGGTCTGGGCAATTAAACTGTTTTAACTTCTAATGTCCGATTTTAAGCTGTGGCTTGTCATTATTTATCGGAAATCACAGGAGTGGGTGGGTGGGACATTATTATTAGTATTATTTATTATTAGTAATATTATTAGGGTGCAAGGCGTTGGTAAGATAAAACTTCACATCAAATGATCTGGGAACAGGGAACCAAAAGTAGTCCGCATAATTTATCGATTTGTATAAAAATTCCTGATCAGTATCACTTGACCGTTTACATCCAATCAAAGCGTAGAAAAGCAGTAAATTCATAAAAATTAGAATTATTTAAAAATGAAGATCAAATTATATCTAATACTGTACGAAATTATTTTTGTACTATCAAAGAATACTGCGATAACGATTTAAAACAGCAAATCACTGGAACGTTGAAAGATTTTAATCAAGGTAAATCAGGCCTTGAGTATGTCAATTTAATTATTAATGAGTCTGTAATATTCCTAGATATAAATTTACTAGCAAACCCCGTAAACAATTGTTTGCTAATGATTAAAAAATAACTTTAGGAGAATTACCAACATTTGTAATACCCTGATTTAACACTGACGAACTAAAAAAGTCAGTCTACATCTTATCCAAAAAATCTTTCCAAAAATCGTCCAGTCATGGAGAAAAATATCCCCACCAGCAGCTATTCCCAAACGTAACAATGATCCGCACGATGGCGTCGACATATTTTACCAGGAATTGTAAGTATAACATCAACAATTGCCGTTATTTTTCTATGTGATGCAATGCATGGCAGCTATCCAATACATGTTGAAAAATCTAATCAGGTTTATCAAGGACACATTTTATACATATTTACACATCAAGTACCTCCTGGAAATTTGATTGCAGAAGAACCTATTAATAAGGTCTATTTGTGATGTTTTAATCCACTATTATCACGTATACAGTTCAAACTTACTGATCACGCCGGATATTTACTTGATTTTAAAAAGAAAATCTGAACATAAATGTGTAAGATCACAGATCTTCACGTTAGTGACTGATTTTCAATCCTCATTCACAACCAGGGCAACTTTTCAGATTATTAGCCAATTCATTAACAATTTTATGTTCAAACATTTAATTCTTGATTTCATCGTTATTAATATTATTTTAGATTATCAAACTGTTTCATCAAATTGATGGGTATATTACCCAAATTAAATGAGGTTATCAAACAATTGCATCACATTTATGTGTATAATACTCAAATGAAATCAAATTATCATATAATTTAATCAAACTGATGGGGTAAAAATATTCAAAATATAAAATCTCATCCAAAAATAAAAGAAGAAAAAAAAAATAATTTCACCCATGAATTTCTCAAGTAACAAATACGTATATCATAAATGAATATATTTTATACTGATACTCATCAAGATTTCACTAAATGGCACTTAAAATAACGAAAATCTGTGAGAATTATAATTTGATGGGGTGAATGTAACTTAAAATCATGAAAATCAGATTTTATAATTTGATGGGGTGAATAGTACTTAAAATCATAGAAATCAGACTTGTAATTTGATGGGGTGAATGGTACATAAAATGATTTTAATCGGATTCTATAATTTGTTGGTGTAAATGGTTCTTAAATCATGGATATCAGATTTTATTATTTGATGGTGTGAATGGTACTTAAAATCATCGATATCAGATTTATAATTTGATGGGGTGAATGGTACTGGAAATCATGGAAATCAGATTTTATAATTTGAAGGGTGAATGGTGCTTAAAATCATGAAAATCTGCTTTACAATTTGATGGTGTGAATGTTACTTAAAATCATGAAAATCAGATTTTATAATATGATGGGGTGAATGACACTTAAAATGATGTAAATCAGATTTATAATTTTATTTGTGAATGATACTTAAATGCATGAACATCTCATCGAAAACATAAAATTACATAATAAATATTATTATCAGAATAATTAGTAATATCAGAATAAATATCATAATCTGAATAAATATTATTATTAAAATAAATATTATATTCTAAATTAATATTATCATAATAAATATGATATCAAAATATTATTATCCGAATACATATTATAATTTTATTCTTCACTTATTCTCAAATTTGTTGGGGTATATGGTACTCTAAATTGTTAAAAACAGTCAGATCTTTATAATTTGTTGGGAAAAATAGTCTTAACGATTTGTACAATTCTACTTAAAACAGAAAATTGCATGATAAATATTATCAGAATAAAAATATATTTTCAGAATCAGAGTAAAAATTACAATCTACATAAATATTATTATCAGAAAAAATCTTATTCTTAACTGATTATCGAACTTGTTCGGATAAACTGTATCAAACATGATAAATAGAGGAATGATTGTCGAATTTGTTGGCTATAATGATACTAAAACTAATAAGTATACGACTGAATGAGAATAAATATTGTTATGAAAATAAATATGAATCAGGATAATTTTTATCACTGTTTCCATTTCACAATCCGTTACACCAGACAAAATTAAAACGATCCGGTCACAACTTTTACTTTCACAATCATTGACACTGCTTTCAGTTTCATTTTTCTCATTTGCCTCACACATGTGTTAATAATCATATTTGTCTCGTATTTGCTATCTAATTCAGGTCTTTTTTCAATCTTTCACTGTCGAAAAGGACTGGAACATAAGACTGCAGAATTAGCTTAAATAACCTTTATTCTGCTGGTCTTGCATCTTCAATTTTTCTCTTCATTTAATTCATCACAAATTTATGTGTTTCAATATGTTAATAAAAGAACAAAAGCACAAAAACAATAAATAAAATGTGTTGTTCCTCGAGCTATCACCTTTTTAACATTTGTTTAGTTAATTATATAGTAAATATATATTTAAATGTATTTGTAACAAAAAGGTAAACCGTAGCATGATGAGTGGTTAACACTCACGCCTTTGTGCCTTATATTGGGTCCTTTTGCGATGATCTTTTCTAATGGTTTTCTTGGCACCCCACGAGTCTGACATTCTTTCTGAATGTTTTTTTGTGGTGCACCCATCAGTGAGATTGAAATCTCACATCACGCTACGGTTTAGTTTTGGAGGCTCCACAAGTTCTTGCATAGACACCCCCACCCCTAAAGGAAACGAAATTTGGTAGATTCAGAGGGTTGTCTGGGTCTTTCAATTTCTTGCACACACACACACACACAAACACACGCACACACACACACATATCAAACCACGGGGAGAGTGCAAATTGCGCTCACCGCGTTGTTCGACGTGGTGAGGAGGTGTAAATGAAATCCCTTTTAGGGACTGGACCCCCGCCTTTTTAATTAAAAGTACAAAATATCATGGGATTGGAACGCCATACCTCCAATATGAGAACCAGCCATGCTAGTACAGCGCTACATACAATTCTTGCTGATATATGTTTCAGAATTTATTATGTAGTTACCTATGCTGGATTCATACAGATCATTATTATTATATCAAGTAAATAAATTACATTGTGGATTTATTTCCATTTCTTCATTACGATAAGGAAGAGCTTGTGAGATTATCTGTAATTGAACCTTCTAAATCTATATTTAATTTTGATAGAAGAACCCCTGGTTGATCCTATGGAAACATTGATTAAATGTTTCTGTGACACTAAAACAGAAGTTAGAAGAGATGGCGCATCTCATGTGTGGTCAACATTCAGAATTATGCACAACACCAAAGGCGTTACTGATGCTACAATGAATGACCAACGGGCGCCGATGATTATTAATTATATCGATAATCAAAGACTTTTTCAGAATAAAGTTTATTTGTTGAATGAGACGACACTTCGTTTATCCATGACAAACATGACCTCTCCGTCTTCACACTGGAAATATTGTTACGTCAAATAAAAATTCGAAACCAGGAATGTTGACTGTTATTAAAAAACCTTATTATGATAGAGCGTGTCTTGTAAGCTCATTTGTTTATGCGATATATCTGCTAAATGATAAAGCCATTGTTAGTGATCTCAAACCAATGCAATTTTCGTAAATAAATTGTGTAGCTGAAGGAGTAATGGAACATTTTACAAACGCGATACGTGGAAATGGTTTAACGGATCAAAGATGGAAAAAGTAAACAAATGGGAAAAATCGGTGAAGAATTAAGGAGCTACAATAAATGATGTTGCTGACATAGGATCGAAATTATAATTCCCAATAAGGTAAAAAAACTATTACGGGAGAGATTTTGTAAGAATCTAAATATAAATCGACAGAAACAGAAACTCCAATAAATGTTAATGATCATAATGAGCACGCGTGGTCGACGGCAATAACACTATTTCCACAAAATCGAACTGTTAAGTTCTATAACGGATATATATTTAACTTTAATAACGAAATAAGTTAGAATGATCCTGTATCAGTATGGTTTCAGAGTTTTTAAGAAAATCACAACGAATTAATACAACCTGATAGAACTATCTTTATCGAATAAAATAAGTTCGATCGGTTTGTAAGACTTAATGGTTAGATTTATCGAACATAATATCTCCACGAAGAAATGAGAAAACTCAGTAATTGTTTCACGATTCGATCAATCGCAGCTTATTTTGCTAGTGAGAAAAATTCGTCGAAGCCTACGATGTTCGAATTTCACGATGATATACTATCGACTTGTGTCGAATACTGACACGGTGGATTATGGAATACAATATACGAATATAAGGATGTTATCTCGGTTAATATGGTTGCATGTTATCCCGGAAGTTGTCTTGGAATGGAAGAATGTTCTAAGAAATAAAAGCGATTATGATATCCAACACATGAGATGACCAGATTATCGATAAACGGACCATTAACATATTTTGACCTGACTGGATTGGCTTGTATCATCCAATTTGTTATGTCTGGTTTGGGAAACACTTTTCAGAAAAAAATGTGGGCACTAACAGTACTACGACGATATATACTTGATGTAAAAATACTATTATTGTTAACAGTAAGTAAAGCAATTATATAATATCGTCCGCAAAACCGAGATTGGTTACCCCAGCAAAAGAAATATTATGATGATGAAAATCCTGATATAACCGATTTTGAAAATAAAATCGCAAAATATCGTGAGAGGAAAATAAGTGGTAAATTTACCCAAGGAGGATCATATGACCATAAACGACATTGTCCAAGATTAATTAATATTTCTTGATTGGTTGTTGACAAAACATACTGATGTAATAATGGGTGGCGATCATAGTCAACCGCCACATTTTTGGGATTGTCTCCAAATAAATGGCTGAGGAATTTTGTTGATTTATATGATTAAATAAATGATGATCATAGAGCACAGATCCAGAATTAACAGAGTTTAAGAAATTAATCAAACTACAACCAAATAAAATTCAGTATGTAATAATGCGTTCGATAATTTCAGAAACTCCTATTAACAATTTGTGGAATTTACGGAAACCAGATGATTTGATAGCTGTAAGTAGAAAGATAGTTCGTGATACACATGTCAGTGTTGTTGAGAGCGGGTTAACGATGGAGAAACTCTGTGAACTCTAGGATATGCTATAACAATGCATTGGTCACATGGATTAACTATTTATGGTACTAATATTTGGATTGTTGATGATCGTCAAATGTATTTTATCTCAGAGTCTCGAGTACGAAGAATACCTTAGCTGCGAAGGGTTATTATAGACGCTACAGAAACTGCTGGTAATAGTGATAATGTTATTCAAGATGATTTAGTAAGAAAAAAATATTAAGTTATAAACATAAAAGTGACTTTAATCGCGATGTTGAATTTGTCGTGTCGATGACACAACATCAAAATAATGATTGTGCAAGCTGTAATACAGTAATGTTGTGGCTGTGTTCATATACTAATACCATTCAATTTACCATAGACAGAAGTAATATTAATTTTGGTCACACACGCGAAAATGTCATGCTGACATGTCTTGAATGTAAGCGACGTCGAGGTGCTAGTTTACAAAAGTGAATGCGATGGTAATTGTGTGACTTCAGGAATTTCTTGTTATTGTTCGCGTACATATCGACGTTGAGGAACAGTTAAATCTAATCTGTAGATTGCAGGTCTCCCGTGGATCTTACCATGCTGAAAAAATGTATGTGTTGTAATACTCTTAATATAATCAGTCGTTCTTTGTTTACCACCTTCAAGTTCACCAGGTTTCTATAAACATCTCACAGTCACATTACTTAGTAATGGTTGGATTGAAAAATCATATCGTCGTATTGGCATATGTTGTTTGGTGATTGGATTAGTAGGCTTCATATAAATCGCACGAGTAATTTCATTATTTAATGCAGCTATCACACTTGGTAGTCTTTCACCCTATACACGAGATCTCTTGTGTTTCTGAATTATTTCCTTCGCATACTGATATCCAAATGACCACTCAGCAAGAGTTCGATTAAATCGTCCAACAATTGCCTGATCGCGACGAATTGCGGTTATGTCCTCGTCTGAATTTCACGTTACGTTTTTCATCAGTGATGATAATACACTAAGAAATTCCTTGCCAGGATCAACCTGTAGGTACTATGGCTATCGCAAGGGTCCTCGTTGATAAATAAGTTCAAACGCAGATACATCTTCAGCTATATTTTTTGTTGATAGTGGTTCTGCTTATGTATAACTACTTCCAACGCTAGCGACAGTCAATGAGCATTTGTAAGTATGTGATTAACGTCTACCAATTTTAATGGTATCGTCTGGTAAATATAAAATATCTGCTTGATAAACATCAATTGGAACGCTGACATCAAAAGCTGCATATTTAATCTATCTAGGTGGTGATAGTTAATTGCCATATTGCTTGTCTTGCAAACCACTTTGCAGCAATATAACATGTAATATTTGCTGCATCAGCAAGTTAACTAACCGCTGCTCTACCCCTCCAATATCCTCTTGGACTATAATAAATCGATTTCGTTATAATAATAATCGGTTGACTAATTACCGGAACATAATACTAGTTTATCTTTCATCGCAGATTGTACTGGGAAGTTAGCAAGTTTTTCTGTGACATACTTTCTTTCATGGAATTTAAAAAGTGAATCAACTTCACATCTGCAAAATGTCGTTGTTGGAAATCCGTATTTATTTATACTCTACATCATGAACTTGACATGCTGCATCAGTATCATCAATTCGGATTACAAGTTGAGTTCCAGGACAACAATACAAATTATATCCAGGAAGACGTTTTCTACTGGATACTTAGCCCATGGAGCTCCTGGTAATTTTTCTAACAAAGCAGCAGTATCACCAGCAGACACGTTGTGCACTGACTGACAGGGAGATAAATTTATATATTTTTGTACCACGTTTTACATATTTACCAGTAAGTGCAATCTTATTATTTTTTGTTATTATTGTTGTTAATCCACATTTAGGTTGTGGATGCTCTGCATCGAATGCTATATAAATCCATATTATTTATTATATTTTTACAACATGGACGTCATTGATTTTTCAGCAACACGAAAACATGAACCATTAAAACATATTTCAGCATTACCGAAGTCGATCAGAATGATATTACTAGGTCCATCCGGAACGAGTAAACACAATTACTGCTTAATTTGATAATGAAATGGCTCAAGTGGGATACGTTATATTTTGTGGCGACATCTGTGGATGATCAGAGATTTTACGATCTGTCTAAAGATATTAAAGAAAATGCAAAGTTGTTGGACGAGGATGGTAATGATATTTTACTTTTATCAATGATATTGATGAAGCGCCATATGTAGATGTCCTCGAAGGATTTATTAATAATCTCGTAGCATACGATGATGTAATGCTGGACAAACAATCAAATCCAGCTCAGATAGTTTCTCGAGGATGCATTAAAACACACACGTGATACGTGATACATTTTACTCAGCGATGAACACAAATACCTAAAGTAATTAGAGATAACTGTAATATTTAGTTGTGTATAATGGAGTCGATACACATACTCGGCGAAACATTCACTTGATCTAGATTTCAGGGGATAGGGACATGATTAAATTCATAAACGTCTTTTCAAAAGTACAAGCTACCCCACACGGAGTTATAACAATAACTTTGGATGATCCTCGGTCGTGATATCGCATAGATCTTGATTACATCTTTTGGTTAAGAAAGACAATAGCTTTTGATTATTTTAGATATCTCATCAGTATCTTTATAAGTCGATTAGCTCTATCTAACTCTGATTTAGAATCAGTTTTGACTTGTCCCATTTTCTTTTTCATTTATCCGATTTTCGTTTGCTTCATCTATAACCTTTTCAAATTCATTTCCTGAATGCAAATCAGTGTCCGAAAGGTAAGAAATAGGCATAACAATTTGAAAAACAAGAACGACAAAGATAAAGTAACAATATGAGCTAAGCCAATTCTATAAATTCTCGGCTTTTGGTTATAATCATGGGTTTGATTTTTTTACGCTTGTAATTTTCCTTTTGTTCGTGTTAAGTTCTGTTTTCATAAAATTACTTTCACGCAAGTGGTCTGTTCACCATCCATTCTGCTCAAAACGGTGTTTTCGATTCATGCTAATATTTGTATGCAGTCAAAGGGATGATCAAATGGTGCTTCCGATTCATGTACTTTATTTGTATGTAATCAAAGGTAATTTTGAAAAACGTGATTCATACAATTGATACTGCAGATCGTAAAGTTACAATATTTATTTCCTGGAGAAGCCTGTGCAACAACGATTTATCTGAACCAAGAGTGAGCACGCGTTTCAATTAGCACACTTCAGGGCATGCAACATAAGGTATCTTAACACAATGCTCTTTTTGTAATTGAACGACATCTTTTTTCACCCCTTGATCATCCCACTCCACAAATACCCAACCAACCTACGTCTCCGCCCACTTTTATCAAGACATATTTGAAAACAAATTTGTTGACGCAACAAAATCGATTTCATTATTGATTACCACATTGGAACGTCATGGAAAATCATCATCGTCCTCAAACAAAATATGGTTTGCTCAGAAACAATCCCTTTATATAAGACTGCTAAGTGTTTACTTGAAATCGCTAAGGACTTCTTTTTAATATTCACACAAAAGTTTTACACAATAACTTGTCGAGGTATTTTTAAAGTATCAGCTTCTGCTATTAATTAACTTTAATCAACAGGACAGAACAAGTTCATGTTGCCACTGATAGGATAACCAGGTTTCAGCGTCTTAATAACATTTCCATATCAGATGATTGTCTTATCGACATAACACTTTTAGCTCATCATCAACTGTGATCTAAGCATACTGATCCTGATAAAACTTTATCTTGTTTCTAATTTTAAAATATTATTTTTCATCTTTAACTTAGTATCCGCTACTGTAATATCTCCCATATTTCATATTTAATATAACATTTACAAAGTATCCTTTTTCGTGTTTCAAAACTCTGCTCGGTGTTATATCAACGAGCAAACCATCGTTGACTCGCATTTCTTACATCAGATCCAACGTAATCGACTTTTCCCCTCTGCGATAAGCTCGAAACCGATTAAGTATCTTGTTGTAGGTAGCTATTGATATTTGACACGAAGTATTTTTATTCTCGTATTTTAGCTCGATTATTTCGTTTATTGCTGACAATACAATACCTGCTCCTGAAACTATCAACAGTAGTGGAGTTGCTGTTTCACCCGCTAATGATATTCTAGTAGCTGTTAGTATTATTAAAATGTAGTGTAGCACACCTATTAATTCGCTTGAATATTGTTTGGTGCGTCTCACACAGTCAAGTTCTTTTTATGAAAGTACTTGAAGTATTTGATCAGCTCATCCCTGTCGATGCCTGAGAGACTAGATTATATGTCATTGAACTTAATTATTTTTCTTTTTGTCATTATGAAACTGTTTCAGTAATTTTATTGATTGAATGTAAACGTTCTCTCAGCAGCTGCAGCTTTATCAATTTGCAGATGTTATTTGCTATTAACAGGATCAGCAATAAAATTTGATATGCATTATATACCTAGATGATGCATTTCCATAACTGACATCATTATTAAAAAATTATGAATCAAATTAATAGCATGATCAACATTCGTTGGTATGTCAGTGATATAATTCACACTATACTGTTAAAGATCTTTTGTGTATTTAACATAACCTAATACAAATCTTAAATCCCATATGCTACAAATATTAAGTACCATATATTGTGCAAGTATTTTATATGATATTGTAAAAGATCGGCGTCCACGTTTATCTTTCTGGTCAGATAATAATCGAATATATCATAATAAACAGGCTTGATACTATTACTAATACTTCTGTGAACATCAAGTGGTTGATAGAATAGATCTCGATCACCATAGTGTAAGACTCAATTTTTGACTCAATATCAAATACTGCTATTAATTCAGCGTTTATCTGACCAGTTTAATATTGTTATAATCGCTGTTTTCAGAGTATCTGCTAGTATAAGATACGCCGTCCCCAGTATATTGGCATCATCATGATAATCTGCGACTTCAAATAACGTTTTTATTAGGATAGTCCATACCTAACTAACGCAATCTACGACGCTTAGCAAAACCGTCTCTTATTCTGCTATTTTTTGTAAACCTATTTTATCCTTTTTCCGCTAGATGCCAAGTTCATTGTGAACTTTCTTTATTCGTTGGCATTCTGGTTTCTTACCATCATGACATTTTGTTTTAAAAAGATATGTTATAGACACCTATTTTATTTACCTATAGAACGGCTGATAATGCATCTAAATGAAAACGTCGATTATACTCATTCATGACATACATGCGCGCTTGCCAATTGAACGTGATATATCTACATTATCTGAGAGCGAGTAGGACGTTTTGGCGTTTAAGCGAATATATCACACCTTCATACAATTGTCGTATGCAAGGGAGACAAGTTCAGATAAGATCAATTCTGAACAAGCAAAACAGAAGAAATACCATAATACAAAGATAAAGAGGAACGTCTACATGGTTGGCGACAAAAAATATTATTACACAATTCAAGAAAAGTAACACGGAATGGAGAAGTTAAGGTCTAAAAGAACTGTTGACAATAAACGCGATAAGAAACAAGGGAACACTCACGTTACAAGGTATAAGATCCCAATACATAGATATAGGTTGAAAGTAAACAAACAGAAAGGAGGCGATGGGACCAGAACCTATCCTATAAGATAGAACACGTATCAGACGAAAGCATCTCTGAAAATCAAGTGCCCTTTAAGAAAACAAAGCTGAACAAAAGCCTCAAACTATGGCTGACCAAGACCAGATATGAGCGAGAGAGAGAGAGAGAGAGAGAGAGAGAGAGAGAGAGAGAGAGAGAGAGAGAGGGAGAGAGAGATGAGTGGGATGAGAGAAAGTATAAAGAACTTAGCATTGTATCATCAAATGCAGTTGTTTTTACTATGTTTATTTAGTATTTGCTCACATAGCAAATCCATTTCTTTTACCGTAGATATTGTTTGTTTTTTCTTTCTGGTTAGTCTGCTTGCATTTCAAAGACGTTTATTATCTGTAATACATGTCACTGTTTCCATTAATAGTAGTATTAAATCTGCGACCTATGTGATTAATGTATACATGTACCCAAAAAAACTGTGCCGAAAAGTTTTCATGCTGCTCGTGTTTTATTTATTTTCTGATAATATACACATTTTTAGAAAGAACAGATATTCGACAAAATGGAATCCGAAGCTAACAATTCATTATTAAACTGCAGTTGATGAATTCTGTAGCGACATATTTACCACAAATTATATATTTACGTTAGCTTTTCATGATAATAAAACTTAATATATCAAAGTAATGCACAATATACAATGACATAAGCTACAAAAGCCATGAGAGCTCATTTTATATATGGTTTCATCTAAAGTTGTTGTAATATTGTCGATATCAAGCAACATCCTCTACAATTAATTGGAAAAAATGTACCATGCTGTGACGTAATAATTGTCATCATTCTGTGAGAAAAACTAGTGGCATACTTATTTCGAAGAAAGTGTAGAAACTGGAATGTCTTGTCTTTATTATTTAATGAAGATTAAAGTTGAATCAAAGTTCTGAAACTCAGTTGTACAGTCGATGCATCATCATTCCTTGGTCATTACTAATGGGTCCTGAATGAAATGTTGAAACCCCTTCCGCCGGACCCAGAATGTGCATTAAATCCTACAACAGTACATGATTCGTTGCAAGTAATCTCAAGTCCAGGCCGTGCTGTGTCATTGGTCCAGGCTGTCGGTCTGCAAAATAATAATAATAATGCAGGTTAATACACCAATGATCTACAATACCCCTCCTTATTCCTGGGACCCTGCAACTACTAAATAATAAGTTTTGTACACTAGACTTCTATAATAACTACTCCACTGAATCTGTTATTTGAGAAAACCTATGAAGTAAAAATTAATTTGGTCAGCTTTCCAGATTGTTGTCACTATCTTTGCTTCATTTATTTAATTCGAGGTTTTCATCATTTTGGTAACGCTTAGGTGACGTCAATCGTAATGATAGAGCCCGCACGTTCGGGATATGACCAGGAAGATAGTGGTTCATTCCCCCACAACCACATCTCCGCGGTTGTATGTGTGGGTTAAGTTGGTGAGAGTGTATTTATTAAATATAGTTCCTTCAACAAAACTTCCGTTTCTCAAAATACAAAAGTTAACATCATCCTGGGAACATCGACAACGTTTAGCTCATACCTCGTGCGTGTCATTGCCTTTATGCAGTGGACTTCATTAATGAAAGTTTATAGAACATTTGAAGCTAAAATAACTTTTAGGCACAATACATATGATTTTGATCAAATTTAATGGCTGAAACTTTCACTTTATTGAAACAATTTGTCATATAATTTTCATAAAAATTGATACGTTAAAAATGCTAATAAGCAATTAATCGTGAAAGGGAAGGCAGCATACTCAGTTTGGACGAATAATGAAGATAGAAAACCAGCTGAGAAAAGAATCAACTTTAATAATAGTATACTAAGAATTCTAATTAACAATGATACTGGAAAAGAAAAAACCATTGAAAATCATTTATAGCAACTTGGAGCTTAGTTTAGAAAGTTCTGCTTAGTTCCTGATAATTAAGACTCGGCAGTCAGCATAAATGGAATCAACTCAAGTGATCCTTATAATGAAGTCCGACAAGCGGAAAAGACCCCAGAACATATGATGAGCAAAAGAAAGGAACACTAATTTTACAAAACAATCTACCTATGGAGAACAAATATGCAGATAATCTAGGGAACATCTCGAGCGACACAGTGAGATACTCATTTGTAGAGATAACATAGAAAATGATGGAATGAATGGATCTTTAAATCAAAAGGTAACCAACATTTAAATTAGTCCATCACGTATCACTGTATAGTCTTGTGTAAACAACAATAAATAAGTATGATGCTGCAAATTCTTCAAAGGACGTAAAAACTATAATCTCCACATATACTCCGTATTTGTGAAAGAATATAAGTCAGTGATACAATAGAAATTAAACAAAATGTTTAGTATAATAATAGCTGTAAAGAAGTAACGATTATGAAAGTAGAGTTATGCTAAAATACAAAGAGTGGTAATTAATTAGAAACTTGTACTCTCGAAAACGTGCATGAAATACAGTGTGTTACACGAAGCTAACAATGTTTAATGAACTGGGGGATTTGAAACTGTCGTTCAATATTCAACATAGAAACTACGGAAGAAGACGGAAGAAAATAGGACAGGCTACAGATAAAGTCATGATTATTACTTCCTTTACTTCAGGTGGGAGAAAATTAAAATTTTATTTTCAATCGTCCTTCTCTATAATGTTTTTTAAGAAGTTTCAAAATGTGATGTTGTCATACCTGAAAGCTGCATAATTGCTGTTGAAGGTAAAACCAGAATCATAATTGTCTGTATAAACAAAATTCTCAATTTTGAAGCCGACGACAGTTTTATATTTGAATGATTTAAGGGAATGATATAAGTTAGATAGAAAAATGAACTTTTAATTAATAGGAAGTCGTCATAATTTTGTACCTCAAATAGCAAATCAAATAATCCCTCTTGAACATGTTCCAACTATATGAGCCAATCATTTAACTGCAATCACACGATACAGAGAAAAGCAAAACGTATCATTATTAGACAGAACATTTAATGCAAAAAGGAAGCAACATGAACAACTTAAAAAAGACATGATACCAGCAAGATGCGTAACATTCAGTAGCCCAGAGATAATCATGTCAAAGAAGTTATGCTGAATTCAACAAATAAATGTCAAAGATCAATGACATTAACTGCTGGAGTAGTGACATTACATCGTTTTGACTTTTCGTGCCTTTTTATTCCTGATATTCATCTCAGCCTCAATTCCCCATGATTTTAACCCATTTCTCGGTGATTTCCATTTCTATCAACACTGTTGGAATTTGGTCATGCTAATTATTTTATACTCGATAGCCACCTATTATAGTTTACTGATCGCGTTGAGAGTGCTTTGTGCCGCTTCAAGCAACTCTGAATAGACACGTAATCGTGAATGTTATTATATCGAAATTAAATTGCTAGCATGACAATAGACACCGGTTATTATCGATAGCTCCGAGAATAATTCCGATTGGTGCACCCATGATTGTTGTCGTGGTTGCAATTCCAGTCACACCAAGGACAACAGTTGTTGCCGCAACAAATGGTGATTTCATTTTGCATCTTTTGCTCCTTTTTGGAAGATATATAAAGCTACATGGCTGCGCAACTATGCCCCAGTAGTGGCATCAAATCAACTGCCAAGCTGCAAACATAGTAACGATATGATTCTAACGTTGTTAAACCTACGATAAAAATCTAAATTAGACACAAACGAGATAGTATTATTTAACAATGTAACACATTCAATGTTTGTGTATATTTCCCACAGGCGCATCGATGAAACTAATAAGACCATCAGCAACAGACCCCCTGAGTTGTTCTTGACGCTGCACTAATCCTTTCATAAAAATGACATTATGGCTTACACTTACAGGTTGCATATCTGAATCAGCGCTGAGAGAATGATTTTGATATCGCATAATTGAATACGATTCAGAATCAGCATTATCAACTGTATCTTTGATAAGCATCATAGTTCGACCATCTCTGCTCACCTAATCATCGCTGTATCTAGCCAGTCGAATATTCGTTGTGGAAATATCAACCTTGTGAAGAAATGATTTGGTTTCATTCCCATTGATGGAATAGTGTGCACTGTTATACAAATTAATAATTACGTTACTCCCAAATCACACGTTGGTCCTGACAGGATATTTGGTATCACCAGCATCATTCTGTACAAATTTTATCTGAAGAATGCCTCATATGAAAGAAGGAAGTTAGACCTGTCCTGCACTTATAATTTTAATTTTAATTGATTGGGTTCGCCGGTCCGGAATGAATAATATTGAAAACCTCATAAGCCTCGCTCCAACAACTTAGGTTCGCCCATGTCTAATGCGGAATCTGGTATAACTTTGAACATAACCATTGCTAATCTATTATACGCTACGTCTAATACATCTTCCTAGACGACCGTAATCCTCATGCTATTGCCAGATGTGCAGTCACAGACTATAATAGTCGTTGTTGAGCGGCTTCAACAATATTTTTTCCAACCGCCGCCAAAATAGTGTTGAGGGTTGCTTAACAGCTTTTATAATGCCAGAGTCATTAATCGCGCTAGTCGATAAAATAGCGTATGAACTGCTTATATTCAAAGGTTATCATCTGATCCACATCATCGTTTGTGATGAAATTAACGAGATTTAAAACCACAAATGCGCTATTCGCATGAAGGATACCAAACGTTTTTTTGCCAGTTGTTCTAAACTCCCAGCGACGCTAATACAGTCTCACCTGTGCGTGATGCACCAGCGGTAACACGCGCAAAATAGGTACACTGAATTCGCAGATGAGATTGTGATCATAGAGGTAACGCTGTTGCTTGTATTTGTTGCAACCCAGCATATATTTTGCGCACATCCCTTAGAATTCAACATCGGTGTCGTAGTACTATACATTGATACCTTCGATGTTTGATATTTTTTTATCTTCATGATGTAATTATTGTGCACGAATTGATCCCATAAAAGTGATTCCAATCGATTAGCAAGGTCGTTAGGGTCACACCCTCTACCAAGGCCTTCTACTTGTTTTGGTTGTTGCTGATATCTTTCCATTTGTTCTTTAATCCAGTCGTTCTTCTGTTAGCGAAGTTCTGGTGTAAGTTGCTGTTGTTCTGATGTGCATTCAGGACTAAGTGTTGGTTGATGCTCTATTATTTCTCCTGATCGAGTTGTGATAGACGTCTTGGCTTTTTGTTTTATAATTAGTTTTGCTTCACCAGAATAATCTTCTGCATCAATGTCAGGTGTTAGTTGATATATTCCTTAAAATGTTTCATCTCTTTATTTGCTTCATAATCTTTTCCATCCAAAATCTGACGTCGATTAGTAAGATTTTATTAACTACTGAAACAAATGCTACAGACAGTTACAAAATTATTAATGCGAGCGCGAAGAAGTGTTGGGTGAAATAAAATGCGAGATGCAAAGGGCCAGATCTGTGAAAAGTGTGTAAAATCAGTTCTTATAAAATGATATAACAGAAAAGAAAATGAACGGATTATATTGAGCAAAATATTACATTCAAAAATGGGAACACAGTAAACTTGGGCTCAATGAAAGTGGATAATTATTCAGCCATTTATCGTATATAAATTCGTATATAAATGGACTTCAGCTTAGAGAAAAACTAACATCTAGCAAGTGCTGTACCACACAATTTTCCTCCTCGTGAATTTAATGTACTGCTTGTCCAGGTATTTCAGCAAATGTATTTCTCGCACAAAATCCAGTAAACATTTTTTACACTTTCGATTTACACTCCAAAGATATTAAATCCATGAACAGATACATGGTGCAGCATAGCATGTAAGTTTGGAATATCTGGTTGTGGTCGATCCTACTAGCTGCTTACAGAAAGAGTCCTAGAATCCTCATAGTTAGTATATAGGCTTCACGTTTACTTTAAAACATATGAAATATGTTATCTGCTTCAAAATGACTCTAACAGGTGAATATTCACTCTTCAGCCTAGCAATAGTGGAACAGCGATGAAATAATTTTAATAGGTCTAACATTCATCATTATTAATATTTCGAGATACATAGAGGGGGTGGAGTGGGAATACTAAATGAAGATAACTGACGAAAATGAATAGGAGGGATCATTTCCATCATGACTATTGTTTCCATAACATAAATGTCCGATCGCTCATTGTTGAATGGTTAGGAACATATCATCTAACCATGGCTCAGCCGGCAAGGCAGCACCTAATGAAGCGGAAAACGGACACGAGGTCGCCCGTCTTGAAACAAGCATATGACCTAGTAGAAACGTCCTGCGCAAGAAAATGATTAGAGGGAAAAAATAATGGAATTAGAGACACGGATACACTCATGGGCAGCAATATAAACGGCAGACTCAACGGATGCAAAAACAATAAGATGTATGACTGAAATGCATAATGGAGACGAATCACCTTTCTTTCTCCTTTCCAAAGAGTCGACCCCATATTGTGGTAAGGCCCATGGTGAGACATGGCCTTAATTGTAGGAGATAAATGCAGGTCGGATCATCAAAACTAAACGCCTATCCCATATCTCTAGTAAACAAATGAACTAATCATTTTGATATGCACTTTGTCTTTTGTGTTTTCTGTTTTGTGTTTTTGCATGTGTATAGTTTTGCATTGGACAATCAAAAACAAAAATGTGTAAATCCCCCTCCCATATCAAATGAGTTTGTGGGTATAGTGTATGTTGTCGTGCGTATAAAATAACTATATAAACACACCCTTTCTCTTGTGTAAACCAATGGAACACGCCAAAACAAAATGATTTATGCAAGGTCTGCGCGATTTCTGTTCTCCATTTATATTCACTGTGAGGACAGAATACTATGTTAGGATTATTTTTCTTCATGTCTTAGCTTCAAGCATATAATGCGGCTTGTTCACAGTCTCGACATTCATCGTCGTCCAGACCAGACAGAAAAATGGCAGAACACTGCACTATGGGAAGTTGTGAAAAGTAATCAGATAAAAGAGAGTTGAACAACCTACAGTGTTGAGTACAATAATTGAACATCTTTCATCTTAAGTGGCATTTGAAGAAGGTGACGATATTGTTAAATTCAGCAATGGGCTCAAGAGAGGCGGAGGAAGGTCACAACATCAAAGCAGCATCGGTGGAGAAGAGGAGGGTAAAGGTGAGACGGGAGAAAACGTGTGGAGAATGGAGCCCGAGAAAGGAGAGGGGATTTCATAGACGGACTAAGAAATAGAGGAAAATGCAAGAGTAATTTAGATGATTCGATCAACCATATTAGAAGCAAGGGAAGAAGGAGGAATACAAAAAGAAGAAGGAAGACTGGGGAAGGAGGCCAACGAGAGTAGTTTTGAGTTCTTGGTCTGCACAAAAACATAGTTGTATTTACATAAAAGCAACCTGCAACATCAGACCCAGGAGGTGCAAACATTAAGCATAGTGTTGGTCATAAAATCAGCGGTCATTTTCAGTGCCACGAATATCTCTAGAAAAAAGATGCTAATTATATATGCCAATATATTTTGTGTTTTATGTTTTCTGTATGTATATGTTGTATGTGTCTGCATTATTGACAACTGAACATAAAAACCTATTTTCCCTATCTCTCCTCTGCCTAGTTGTATGTTTGTATATAAAAAATACAAGTGTGTCTGTCATCACTTCCTAACATTGTGTATGACATTACTTTTGTATGTTTCTGTGAAATTAATATCTAAACGCTTCCTATCTTATTCGTTCTAGGGTAGGGTATGTGATTGGAGCGTAGTGTGTGTAGGTACAGTTATTAAAAAAAACCACAGGTAACACAGGTGATCTGTCATATTTGAAGGATATTGGATTGTAAATGAGTGCTTTGGGTTATAGATACAATTTTAATATTAACATTTCCGGTTTAATGCAATATTATTGTCTGATGTCATCAATTGATACACACAAAGGATTACATGTAGTGCCATTATGACCTTAAGTCAAATTCCCCGTTTTGAGACCCTAAACATTCACAACTTCGAGGTATAACACTCTCCCTATGTTGAACCAATGGACACTTTTAACAAAGGATGTCCCCTTTAATGCTCAAATGCCTCCTGCATGTTAGCCATACATATAATCCGAGTTTCCGTTTGAGGATATATATATATATATATATAATAATGTCTAGGTATCTTATTGCACTACATGTACTCCTTTGTGTATAGCAATTGATGACATCATATATATATATATATATATATATATATATATATATATATATATATATATATATATATATATATATATATATATATATATATATATATATATATATATATATATATATATATATGATTGGTTCTAATCAAACATAAACGTCACTCTAATACACGCTCGTACATACCCATCTCCGCACAATGTTACGAATAATGTTTCCGGATCGATATCAAAATCTTCTATTCGAAGTACAATGCTCGTCCCCAGTGTCATAATGTTCCAAGCGATAGCTTTATTATTCAGTGTCGGAATGTAATTTGCAGGATAGTTTGGGGTTGTAATTGCACCACTAGTGTCAACCACCACATGTATTTCATCCACTGAAAAATAAAATAAATAAAACAATCAAACAAGGATTTGCTCTAATGTCATAATATACTTGGAATTTATTGTTTAAAGGCATGTACACAATATTCCTAACAAACTTTACGATTTTATTTTGCAACATATAACAATATCACGTGCAGAATTAGCTTCAGATTGAATCGTGTAAAATAATGCATATACAAGACACGCCATCCATCCGTTCAACAATTATGCACATTATTATGAATCCAACTTAAATATCACTACAACAATGTTCCTATACTGGCTTGCCAAATGTCAAGTAAATTCATCCCTTGTACTTCTAACTCTTTTTCCCTGATTATTCTCATTGATACGTATTGATAAAGTCAATTAATTCCAACATGCAGACCAATTGTTTGTTATGCAGTGCAAACAGGTCAATCTATGAACTGTAACATATGGGGCAATTTATTCTTCGCCAGTGGCGTTTTTGGTGGCCATGTGTTTGACAAATTCTTTGTTACGTTTACGCTAAACAGATAAATAATGTTGGATATATTTACATCCCTCTGGATTGTTTGGCTGTTTATTATTTCAGTTCTGGACAAATATGTAAACTGTTACATACTAGGAACAAAGCAATTTTTACTTAAGAAGTTTCATCACATGATTAATGTGTTATTGACTTTAATATAATGATATCATAATTTTTATATATGTAACACGTGCAATTGACCTATCGCCAGTTCAGTTGTCAATCATTCTGCTCGATTGACCAATCAGCCAGCGTTATTATACACACCTCCAGACAATGTTTACGTCCGCCATTTTCATCCGACAAGCTGCTTCGTTCGATATCGACCCGGCTATTGTATATATTTACAAATTTCGCAACGGTTCGGAAATTTTTCGATTCACAATGATGAAGAAGTGTCAATGGGGGCTTTGCAATTCTGATACTCGTTGTCCCGATCGTCAAAATGGAGGAGTTAAGTTTATTCCCTTCCCGAAACCAAAACGTAACTTAGAGAAGTGCAAGCGATGGAAACAGACGTGTGGTCGTCTGCATCATCAGCTGAACGTTGGCACAGCTGGTGGCAATTACCACATGTTTGTTTGCACAAAGGTAGGTAAAAAGCATGTACTTTCGATAATTTAATATAAAGAAAATGAAACCTTAAAAAAAAACAGAATAACGATCGTATGTTGAGCAATCACTATATCGTGCATCATTTTAAAGTTTGAACATTTTAATGTTGGTTTGTCCCATAAATAATGCATCATTGTCTCGATCTTTTAGACACATCAGTAACTCGGTATTTTTAGTCATGTAACTGTTGGCAGGGAGTATAGTATATACTCTATAAGTAAATTTCCTTGATGATAAATATGTTTACTGATTTACTCGAATAAAGCACATCATACATATTTTCAGCACTTCCCTGATGGAGAGCCCACAGATAGATACCTTGACCCAATACCAGCGGATGTAATGCTAACACGACACACACCTGCAAGACCTCCACCAAGAAAAAGGTGGAAAACTCCATCCAATGTAAACGTGTAAGTTGATCATTATTATGTAACATAAATCGATGCTTAGTATATCAAAGAGAAACCACTCAAATGAGAGAGTTCAAGATCATGAAGCATGTGCATTTCAGTGAGGATGACACAATTGTAATTGTAATCACTATTGCATACTACATATATGTTGACTATATGGCTTTATATGTTTGGAGGAGTGTCAGTGGGTGTGAGAGAGGAAGGAAATAAAGTGAATAGATATATATGCATTTTGTCTTGTGTATACAGATATGTCTACACTATTATAACTGTGTTCCTTTTAAAGATTCCTGCAAAATAGATTAGTCCCGGACTTTGTGTCACCTTTTTTAAAAAGTAAGATCATTACCATTATTCATATTATTAGAATAAAGAATTCAATCAAAATTTAAGCACTTTATTTGAATCCAGTGAAAGCAAAGCCATTGTTATTTTAGTTCAGAAGAAAATGGAGACCTACTTCTGGTTGTTGCTGATTCGAGTCAAGAGAATGATGTCAGTCTGCAGAAAGATGTCAATTTACAAGAAAATTATAATCTCGGTAAATGGATTTTTTTTATGTTTCTTTCATTTCATAAACGCATGAAAAGTGAATGCAGAACACAGCTTCTCCAATATACCATCCATCACCTTTATATCTGGCAAAATCCTCTGTATGTGGAGGTCCTGTCTTGTGTATGTGACAAAATCACAAAAATTTGCACCAGTGACTAGCAACTGGCCTTGCACTTGAAACCAGTGGGAATGATTCCTTTTCAGTACAATTTCTCTTCCATTCTTCTCAAGAAATAGTGTGTCCTTCTTCACATTTGATTCTATTGCATCAGCAATAGTCCAGTCCCGTATAGAAAACGGACACTTCACTTCCAGAACTCCAGGCTGCCCACCATCACATATTTTTCCATCTGGTGATGAACCTAAGAATGGAAATAATGGGTTCACAATGAACCCACAGTGATGTACATGATTATTTGTCTTCTTCATGTACATAGTTTTGCCACTTTTTCACTTGAAATACCATAACTTGAGGCAGCTGATTTAAATGGCTTTGGCTTAAAAATACTGATCAAGAATTTTTCTGTCATACATGCTTTTCTTCGCATAAATTTGCCAAAGTTGGATCCAGCTATTCTGCTTTCTCTCTTCTTGTACCACTGGTCACAAATATTCTGGTCCCTAGGATTCCTTTCTATCGATATGGCTTCTTCATCCGACAAAGCTAGATTTGACCATTTGTCAATGTTTTCCAACGCAGAAGAAGGTATCTTATCATTTGTTTTTTTGGGGTGAAAGCCCAGATCTCCGCAGTCTGTACTTTGTTGTCCTGGAACTTGTACAGCTTTTATTAATATAATCTGAAAGCGGACAGTTGAATAACTGACATAAATGACTACGCAAATTGAAATTATAGGTTGTACAAATTTTCTTATACATTAGAGAATATCTGAATAGGTAAACTTTCTACTTTCAGGTGCATCAGCATTGGATCTCCTTGCTTTGGCTGCAGAGAACAGAGAATTGACAGAAAAGCTTGCTCAGCAAGTACTTATTAATGAAGAAATGAGGCGTGACAGTACAAGAGTAGAGAAAAAACAAGAGAAAACATGTCTCAGGGAGCAAACATTGAATAAATTTACAGTAGCAACAGTGAGGGATAGCCATGTGAAAGATAACCTTTAAATACTATACCGGATTTATTTATAAACAATTTATGAACATTTTCAAATTCCTTGTGCCAGACGAATTTGAAATACCTCTTAGCTTCCCAAGGAATATAACCAGCATTCAGAACATGCCTTTGGAAGATCAACTGCTGCTGACACTAATTAAGTTACGCTTGAATTTTGACTTCAAACATTTAGCCAATTTGTTTCAAGTTTCACAACAGGATGTTGGTGCCGTTTTCCGAGCATGGATCAACTACATATTTTACAGGTTTGGATAGTTCCTATCTGGCCTGACAGAGAAGTGTTGTTGCAACAAATGCCATTGAAATTCAAGGAGGACTTTTCAACAACCTTTGTAATTTTAGATGGTACTGAACTAAAAGTGGAAATGCCTAGTGCCCTGAGAAGTCAGAGTCAGTGTTATTTTGACTACAAGTTAGCAACAACCCTTATAGGCCTTGTTGGAATTGATCCAAAAGGATCTTTCATTTTTATATCAATGTTGTTTTCCGGCTCAATTTCAGACAAAGAAATTACTACACAGTGTGGTCTGCTACCATTAATGCAACAGTTGCTGGACTGTAGAAATCTGATAAGAGGTGATGCACCAACAAAAAAAACAAATATAAAACATGTTTTATTACCTATTGTCTTCAAACAATGCAGTAAGTGGCTTCCGCTTCCTGTTTATGTTTCCTGGTTTGGCAATGACCATAGTCGAGACTGGCTCAGCTTGTATTTTTGCACCTCTCGGTTTGTCCCATTGTTGAGGCAAACTTGTGCATGATGGTGGTTGTGCAGGTACATCTTTAAACCCTTCCAAAATCCAATCTTTGAGGGTCATTAAAAGAGCGAGAACATGGGCACACTGGCCAGAAATTCTGAAAACGTCACAGAAAGAAAAAATGAATCGGCTAGTCTGACAAAATAAAATCTAAGGTACACTGATAAAAAGCGGGGCACATACATGAAGGTCATTTTATACATAAAAAGAACTGTACATATACATTGTCTATTGCTGTCTAATTTATGCTCCTTTTGTAATTTTACCACTTAAACATAAAATAAAATTTAATACATGTGTCAGGGAAACTGAAACATTTATTTGCCAAATACTAAAAAAATCTTCAACGCTATATAATACTACACAGGTCTGTACAGACTAGTGTACATGTACACAAAATACATGCATATAGAACTGAATCAGCTGATCTATAATACTGACACGTTATTACCAAAACCAGAATACACTAGATACTCCTGTTTAAAAAGCAGCCTTCTTATAAAAAAATATACAATCGAAAGGTTTCTGATACTTACCCTGATTTACAGCTGCATAGAGCTTCAGTCACTCGTTTCTTTGAAGTATCGATTGCCATGATAGTTTTATGCGGTTCTTCGCTCCAGCGCTGACTCCGAAATATCCTGCATTTTACTTGAATTTCTTCATTCCCGATAGGAAAAGTTTTACATCATCAACGTAGGAGCCTTTACTAAATGCTCTCGCTTTCTGTCTCTGTCTCAGTGTTGTTTCATATGGCAAATATTGCTCACCAATATCGTCTGGTATATCTCTTAGTGCTATCACGCCCGCCATTTGCACAGAATGTTTGTCAGAGGTTAAGAGGTTGTCAAGTCACGTGTTCGGTAGGCGGAGCGATCTACGTTCTGGCGTAAGGTCAATTGACCTCATGACACCATAAATTAAAATATAACATCAGGCCAAGGAAAGGCGTATCGACATATTATTCCAACTGTGTTCTGAATATTACATAAAAGTAACACAAGCTTATATAATTTAAGAAAACTAAATCTAGTTTTCAGAAATTAAAAATATGATATAACTTTATTTTTTATTTTCGTATTTCATATCTGTATTATTATAATTTTGATCTAGGAAATATGACATGATTGGAAATCCTTTACTAGCAATGGATAAATTCAAACATTTCATTCCTTAACATTACATAGTTTGAAGAATAATATATATATATATATATATATATATATATATATATATATATATATATATATATATATATATATATATTGACAAGTAACCTTATTCATGAAGATACGCAACACTTCCTTATTTGATGATAATTAGCAATATCAAGTAGTCACCTCAACTCAAATGGCTCTATGGATGTAGAGTAAATGGAAAGTACAAAATATGTTGGGAATGATGTAGCACCTTACAATGTTTGCACGCTTAATCTGAAATCATTCAAAGGTCAGAGATTAGAACGACAGTGCGATGGAAACCATTCATTAATGGGATGTGACCTTGATACATAAACCTCAGTTAGTCCGTAACATACCTTTCATTGATGATACGTTGCATCATTTCATCTCATAAAGCTCTAAAGTTAGATTCATGAGATGGCAGTTATATGTAACATATATACAAAGTCGCATCTACTAATCACAATCGGCTTTAAAGTGAGAAAGGAATGTACAGTGAGAAACATACCAACAAAAACAACTTGAAATATTGAGCCATGCCCTTCACTTAAATGATCAGATCCCGAATGGTGATCTCAAAGCGCTCATCATGTATAAGTGTACTTTTCATTTCTTAGTAATGTGCGGCTGGAAACTTTTCAGAGGAAATGAAATTACAGCGGATCTACAGACAGATTCATGCATGGATAGACTAACAGAAAAAAAAGCAAAATATTTGTCACACGCTTTTCTCAAAAATATACTGGCTAGATCATTACCTTTTAAAACGCCACATGAAACAACATTAACTTATACAATCGAATCCATCCTGCCGCTGCTCTTGAATCTTTATCAGCATATAGCTTAAACAATTTAAATGCATTTGTATCGATTTGTACCAGATCACTTAGGTATAAATTCGTTCTCAGTGTCATCTACGTACATAAAGTATGGTATATAATATATATTGTACTTGACAAATTGCAATATCTCAGAAAACTATTTCAAATTTTACCTGTATATTTTGCCTTATTTGAAATTTCTGGTACATGTACAAAATAACGTGAAAGATACACATTAAACTCCTGTCCTAATTTAAATAAATGGAAATCTATGACTAAATCCTCAAATAATTATGTTGAATCGACAAAACACAAAACAAGTTATTTCCCGTGTTTAAAAAAATATGATTAGACCTTGCAGGGTCAAGCTGCTGTCAATATATAGTTTCCGTCATTCCGTTTCATCTTTCACATACAGGTTATGATTCTGCCTAACGGAGAGGTCGATTCTTACGTTGTCACAATATATTTCACGTATTTTAGCTATACATGACCAATAATCTGGAAAATGTCCTATATCAAAAATATTATTATATATACTAAATGAGAAAAGCAGCAATGTCTCAGTACCAAGCACAAGAAATGAATTCATCATTATATCGAACCCATGACGTTTCCTGACTTCATTTAATTAACAGCTGTATACATTTCTTCGTGATATACAGTCTCAAATAGTTTATTTAACGTTTGTATCTCAGATTCTAGAATTTTATTAATCCGGCATTAAGCTACCAAATTTAGTCGATTAATAAAATAATTATGAAACGTAAATGTAAAATATACAATTGTATAAGGTTTTAATGTTATGCTTTTCTTGTTTTTTTTAGAACAGTATCTTATCCAAGATTAGTGGCTTTTATGTGGGTTTACATTTTTATTGCCGGTCATAGTCTACGTCCCAATACTTGTTTTTACTCGGCCGAGCTGCATACATGTATGCCCATTTGTATGTAAGCAAATATCCGGACTAGAGCGTCTGAGTTTACAAAAAATAAGTCACATTTTCGATGCCCCAATCTTATTAAACTCGCGTAGTTTTGTAGACATAAAGGCTGTCGAAAACAAATAAAGACATGTGCTACTAACCTCCCTGAGACTGGTTCCTTTTTTGTGTGAGAATTTTAGATTTATAAAATACAAGGTGAGATTATAGCATGTCATCGAAAGCATTATTGTTTTGACGTCTGTAAATTTTACGAAATAACTGGAGTACGTTACTGATGCAGGATTTAAAGTTCCGTCCCAGAGAAGCTTCAATTGCTATTTAGCCCCATTTGAGTGATAATATATACTCATTTGCAGAGCAAAAACATATCTGACAATTATAGGCAATGGAGAAATCGAGCAGGTCAGCGAATGTTGTGTTATGCGGTTGACTCCAATATTGGAATCAGTATGATTGAACAGTTAGCTCCTTATGTACGCAAATAATTATATTATGACTATATTTCACAATATACACCATGTGACGTATCGTACAATTCATTTTGCCTCAAAATTAAATATTCATGTGACCTTGCCAAACCAATGGGAATTTGTTGCGTTATTCTACAAATTTAAGAAATATTCTGCGATAAAATATAGATATACATGACATTATTACAATATGAAAATGTTTACCTGGCATTCCACGCTAATAACATATTCTGTGATTTGAAAGTAACGTATAACTAGATTTTATTTTCGTCCTATTTACTTTGGTCCCTTAACTGAATTATATTTTGCTGTAACTAGACATTCATTGTCAAAGCAAAGATCTCTTAAATAATGTTCTTAATTGGACACGGAAACAGTAATAAAAATCCAGAGAATGATTGGAACTTCATAAATTGTGTTTAGGGCTAAGGAACAACCTAGATGATACTATGCTTACAATACGTTGTAACGTTTCTTCGTTCATATCAATAACGTTTGATTCTACCGCTTCCACATAACATACACAGTCTAAATTGTTTGCTTTTAAATTTGCACTTTTTCAGTGTACATGTTGTATGAAGTTTTCTACTTATTGTTTCTGAGCATTTGACACATCTTAAATAATGTTCTTTATTGGTCACCTAAACAGTATTAAAAATCCAGATAATGATTTGAACTTGATGGATTGCATTTAGGTCTAAGGAGCAACCTAGATGTTATCTTGGCATTTAATACGTTGCAACGTTTCTTTAATCCTATTAATGACTTCGGATTCTAACGCTTCTAGATAACATACACAGTCTAAATTCGTTGCTTTTGAATTTGCATTTCTTCAGTACTGATTGTTTCTGAGATTTGGAAGCGCAAACATGCAGCAACGAAATTTGTCTGCTGATGAAACCAAGGATGTTAAGTTAGTCTGTGATAATGAATCATCTTTGCATACAGTTAAATGAAAACACAAAGCTTGGTGAGCAGCAAGTCTAAGCGAGATATACTCTACTCAAACAGCTTGTGCATAAAATCGCATTAATTATAGAGGAGAATTGTCCTATTTCTATACAATCTGAAACTTCCTAGAAAGATCTGGCTTTACACGTTTGGATTGGTGACCACACTGTCTGCGAGAGTGAAACAAAGGAGCTTACCGGAATTACAGGCGTCTTGATCAGTAGCAAAATCAGGTGTTGAAAAGGTTCCATTCGCTTGACAGTAGATGATTGGACAAGTCAGAGGACTAGTTACGTATGCGTTTAGACCTGGACAGGCGTAAAAAGCTGCGTCTCTTTGCTGTTCATAAAGGACCAAGTCACCGAGCGTGCTAGGCGGCTCTCCGCAAGTTCCGCTGTTTGTTATATTGCCGATCCATTTTCTTCTGTTTCTGACATCGGTGGTATCTTAAAACGAAATGAGACTAAGCTAGTATGGAGTTTATCAGTACATAATTTGTGTGAGGCTTTTTGTGATCGTTTTAACATTATTTTTAACATATTATTGGCTATATCATGATGAAGAAATGGAAACTATGCGCCTTACTCAAGGATACACCGATCCAGCCAACCCGGCTAGGCTTTGGTGGGTATTGCACCGGCGACCTGAGTATTAGGATTCCGACTTTCTACGAAATGAGCTAGTTCGTCAGTGTTCAATGAATGAGTGAATTTATGAAAACCAGTGAGTTGCTAAGTTCGGTAGTGAGAGATAGATAATCAATGAGTAAACCAAGCGAGTAAGATTGAAAGAAAGTGAGGTGCCAGAGCGTTGATAAGACGTGAACAATGGACTTAAATATTGAAAAAAGCTTCTGTCGCTTATGCCTAAATCCAGTCTTGACTATAGCCATATTAATTTCTTGTATCTGAGTTTTCTCTGCATTTATTGATATTCTCTCTCAGTATATATATAGCTGGCTTGCTTTAAATATATATACATGGAGGCGAAGATCATGTTGTGGATGCGGAAGCTAAATTAATCCTTGACTGAGAGAAAATACAAACTATTTTGAAGCGTAAATCAATATTTTGCTTTGATCAGAAACGTCAGCAAATTAATTCTTTCCAAAAGTAATCGGGTGAACATAACTGATCACACTGAAAAAAGCTATTAGTATCGCGCGTGTCTAGGGATATAAATTTAGAAAGTATTATAACCAGAAGAACATGTTTATAGACAGACACAGATATACATATTAAGATAGACAGGCGGAAAGACATACATGCTAATCTATACCTGTCTTTTTCTCTATCTCTCTCTGTCTATATTTGTCTGTATGTCAGTCTCTCTCTTTATATATATGTGTATACTCGTGTACCTAGGTGTAGCTAGGAGTATGAAAGTTACATTACCATCAGGGACAAAACTGATTTGAACCAAACCGCTTAGCTTGACGACATGCTAGTATGTATGAACAGAACATATACGTAGCAGTGGCTTTTTGCAAGCGTAACTTTTGCAGGCAGAGATTAATGTTCATAAAAAACGAAAAGAAAACTTGTATATCTGCTTTGCAATGCGTCGAATAACTTGGAAACTCGCTTGCTTTAAATGTTGATGCTACTTGAAATGATGAATCAAAAAGCAAATCGAATTGTACTAAAATAATTGTTAAATGTTGGATGAACCGATCATTATAAATGAAATTATATGTAAGAAAAGCCTATTCGTTCATGAAAGTATAATTTGCTGTGTAGCATAATTTGTGCATAATTTAAATAAATTGTAGCTACCAGACAAGGTCATGTACTAGGCCCTAATTTATTCTCATCATGCATTACTGATCTAAGGGAAGGACTGCTTGCAAAATAAAGTGTGTTATATGGTCACTACGTTGAAATATATTTTATTTCCGGACAACAATATTTTGTTTGACCAATCTTGTCAAATTGTGCTACAAAACTCATAGTGGATAAAACCAAAGTAATTGTTCTCAGAAATTGTGGAGAGTTCTGATAGAATTATAAATAGTATTTTAAACATTTTTCGATTGACTGAGTCTGCTGACATACATAAATGAGAATAATGTTAAAGATGATGCATGGTGCAGCTAAACCTGAACGGAGGAAGGTACTTAAAAACTTAATCAATGAAACTTGTCGATGTCATGATTAAGCACGTGTTTTACCATTAATCAAAAGTCTGTATCTACAAATAACCTAAATTTATGAACAGCACTTGCGTGAGGAATGCAGTTAAATAATGTTGCAAATACCAAATAGGTGGTGCCTATTATATACGATCTCATATTGTATCACAACGTATGTCTCGTGGATCAAACCAGGTATTTGTATATTGGTAATATCATGCTAAAGTAATTGTATCTGAAAAACTTAATATATTGATATGGGTTTGATTTTTTGTAGATCAAGCAAATATAAGTATATTTATATGGTTCGACAAAGAGTTAAAAGTTGTATTAGTTCAACTCCAGAAGTTAAAAATATTGTACAATTATGTCAAGTTTATATTTCTTAGACCTCCATGAAATCTGTTAAATGAAATTGTTTAGTTTGTAATGTTCCAGTGATATATTTACTATAGAGACTGGTTGATATATTTATTTGTATGATCTATTATAATTTTTCCACGTAGTGCCAATAATGGTTTAAACATTGTAGAAGGCGAATTAACATCGTTTGAGGATCATGCAGATGATGATCTGCAAGGAAAGTATCGACACAAAATACTGTTAAATAATAGATAATTCATATTGTGTGTTAGTCTTATATCTGTTGTTAATTGTAGTACCA
Organism: Sinohyriopsis cumingii; assembly: GCA_028554795.2. Classification (NCBI taxonomy): domain Eukaryota; kingdom Metazoa; phylum Mollusca; class Bivalvia; order Unionida; family Unionidae; genus Sinohyriopsis; species Sinohyriopsis cumingii. The sequence goes on from CM068835.1 coordinate 62,275,343, forward strand.
ATAATATACTCAAGAGGTGGTACTATCTATTCACAAGAGGACAAAGTAATGTGATCGGTTTCGTTAAAGTCATGTAATTTAACTTTGTATTATGCTATTTTATATGTAGTGTCATCCTGTGGTCTTATGTACAAAAACTACATTTGATGTATTGTGTTGCGTTTTAATGCTGACTAAAACAGCGAAACTACAAATATGAAGCTATTTTGTTGTTTTTAAGGCGGACAAAACACTTTGTAACTACAATAAAGAAGGAATGTTGTAAATATGTTTCTTCACTGACACAGACAGACAGAAACAGCAGACAACGAAACAGATTAGAAAGATGCCATATACGTTGACCCTTCCTGCAAGAAACGTTAATGGAATCTACCTGAGAGAGAGAGAGAGAGAGAGAGAGAGAGAGAGAGAGAGAGAGAGACTTACTCTGGAGAATCACAAGAAGTACCGTTAGACCAATAAAGGCTTGTACAGCTGTCAACCCAAGTGGTCTTAGAGGTGGACCAACTGGAAACACGAATACCATCTTTATCTGTAGAACCGAGACGCTTCTAGTCCTAAATAAAACATTGCAAACGATAGATAAACATGTTATAACTTACATTTAAATGAGTTATGCCAACTGTACTCCTAAATTGCTAAAGGTAAAACATCTATATGTTAATAGAGAACCGAACAATACAACAAATATCATAAAATTAAACAAATGTAGCTGTAGTTGAAGCTTCACTTGCTCGAATAGTGTCCTATACTGCATTTCAGTGCACAATTCTGTAAGAATATGTGTCGCTTTAATGCCCATCCTTCTTTCATCCCTCCTACTCAGGGATAAAAATGCGGATAAACTTTCTCTTTAGAAAAGTAGTTTTAGAGCATAACGATTTTGTTTTGTAATAGCCACATTTTTCACTTGCGATTGCAAAACGTTTATTATTGCTGTTTGTTAACTAACCTTTACACTAGATGAAATGTTAACGGACTTTTAATTTCGTAGAAGAATGATTAAGAATATCTCGAGTATCCAGTTGGATTTCCTAATAGATTTCCAGATGGATTTCCTCGTAAATATAAACAGCCTGCTACTGTTTATGTTACCATGGAATTATATCTACTCATACTACCGAAAATACTAATTAGCTTACTGTATATATTATCCTTAAGACTTCGTTGTTCATGCAAGTCATTCACCGAATTTATTACAACTTGTAAGGTCAGCGAGATAAAATATATACGTATATACTCATTTGCTGCTATTGGCGCACACATCTGATTGGTAGAAATGGAAGCCTATTGGGATGAAGCAAACTTATTTCCGGTTATATTACAGACATCTTTTAGCTGTAAAATAATGCCTTTAGCGCTAAACTGTCAAATGTATAGCTCTGCACCCAACATTAAAGCATCAATAAGACCTTTTATTACTTCTTAACAACACACATATTAGGTCATATGTAAAATGCAAAAATCAATAATATGCTACATTTCCTCAACCCTTTCAAACGTATAGAATATTTCAAAATTGTGTCTTATTTTGACATTCGTTTGTTTTTTTCCTCAAGACCAGAGAGTTCCATTATTGACGGAGATTCTTGGTGATCATCGTTGCAACTGTAAGATAATACCTACTGACCTTAAGTGTGAATTTGTTAATCCTATTGAATGTGTAAAGAAAGTTATGTTTGTGTACGTGCGTATGTACCAGTACTAATACATTTTTTCCACTCCATGCATAATATAATCGCAAGGGTTATACGGGTTATGAATGTAGTAGTGGATGGTATTTTATTTTAAAATTAATGGTAGGGAATTTATTTGTGATGTGCATCTTCATTTGTTTTTAAGGTGATAATAAAGATGTTAGAATATAATAGGCTTGAGAAGTTTTGTTTATTAATGCTCTACCTTTTTTCATTCCCATTCTTTTGCATCATGCGCATTGTGGTCAGTAGATGAATGGGTGTTGGTCACTCCAAACGGCGCGTTAAAATGCACACGTGGGGCATAGCATAGTAAATAGATCGATTGGTGATGGATTGCAGATGTAGTTTAACATTACGTTTAATATTAGGGACCATATAGACGAAGCGGAAACATTTTGAATATGCCGATATCATGTCAGAGTTAAATGCACGTTAGATACCGTAGAGAAACATCATTCTGAACATAATTTTAACATTACCCATCCCTTTACAAACAATCGTGTCATTTTGAAATAAAAAAACACTTAAATTACCGCTAAGGGAGATAGTGACGTTCTCGTGTAAAATTCCCTTTACGTCCCATCTTGATATTCCGATCTCAAATTCCTGTTGATGCCATATTGCAATTCCCATGTTAAAGTGCTGCTAGATCCCATGTTAAATTTCCGTTAGACGCAACAGTGCCACTCCCATGTCAATTTCTCAATTGCCCCGAGTATGCCGAATTTATCCATGTGAAATTTCTATTGTCGAGAGTGTGCCATTTTTGTCCATGTGACATTTGCATTGTCTTTAGTGTGCCAATTTGTCCATGTGAATTTCCATTGCCCCGAAGGTGCCATGCCAATATTAAATATCCGAAACACCGCATAGTCCACTATTTTACGCTCAATTTCATAAATAATTGTTATCCGATCTGTTTCATTTATTTAGTAGACATGTATCATATTGATATTTGTAAATGTTTGACATCAAAATCGGACTTTGTGAATTTATCGTGTTATGAAGTAGATAGTGTAATCATGTTTAGAACATTATTTAAAAAACAGAGTTTTTGAATATAAGCAATAAGTTGTATCCTTTACGTCATTATCTCATTTATATCTTATACCGATTTGTAATGAGAATAAATCAAGATCCGAATGTACATAATGCTCAGTCAGAATTCGGTTTGCCATGTTTGTTCTATAAATGGCTTTCATTGACAAACCACACCCTAAAGGGCTGGCTCAAAATGTACCAACAAGTCGTCGTGGTCATTAGCTCACATGCACAATCATTCCGACATAAAAACTTTCATGCAGAATATGGATTTTTGATGAAAATCCCTATAATTTTATACAGGACAAATAGTGTCTTAATTATATTAAACTCATGATGGTTATTCTCATAATCTAATTACAGTCCACTTCACAGTGGTGTTCAAGGTATGTATAAACTTTTCCTTTTGGTTTAACACAAAGCTACTCAAAAAGACAATAATTGATAAGGAAGAAGACGGAAAAACAATATAATGATAATTTATTTTCATCTACCCCATGATAGTGGAAACGCTGGATACAGAAGTCAGTTTTGCATTATTGCTATGTCAAGAAATATTGAAATTTTAGTTGTTATAGGTCTCAAAGATATATATATATATATATATATATATATATATATATATATATATATATATATATATATATATATATATATATATAGAGAGAGAGAGAGAGAGAGAGAGAGAGAGAGAGAGATAGCTATATAGATAGATAGATATATAGACATATATATATATATATATATAGAGAGAGAGAGAGAGAGAGAGAGAAAGAGAGAGAGAGAGAGAGAGAGAGAGAGAGATTTTAATAGATATATAGATAGATAAATAGATGTATAGATAGATCACCATTTAAAGGAATTTGGTTCCTAATAGTTAGGATGATTCATTATAAAATTATAAAGTTACTCATATCATTAAATGACACATCTATTCCAACCATATGGTCCAGGTCAGACTCGTGAAGCATTTGTAAAGTTTTGGTTTAAGTGTTTGGATCACGTTTCTCCAGACATTACAGAAACAAGATAATGCTCTTCAGACATATTTCTTCAGTATGTCTGTACTGATAGTTACGCAAGTAACCTATCAGTATCATAAGTATTCTAGAATACAGCATTATTGCTACAACGATGCAGCCATTGCACGAAATTCGCTACAGGTAGACGCTTTTTAAACATCTGCAAAGTAAGCATGAATAGAAGGGTTACCATATTTTAACTTTCAGAAAAAAGACACCCCAGAGAGTGGCTATATTTGTATCAGTCTCTGTACAACGATTTAAGTACCGAAAAGGCGGATATGTTCCGGAAAAAATTATGTATGGCAACCCTGTGCATCAAGTCATATTATGGCGAAATGGGACATTTAATCATAGTTACATTTCATTGCTAAACGTAGCGTTCTGGCTGGTTAATTTGTACTGAGTTTTAATACCACCAAAAAACTAATCAATTTGGGTCACTTGTATATTGGTGTAGTGGCAAAGTTCAGCATTTGTTGACACTGGTCGATTATGTCATCACTATTTGAATTACGTTATATATAAAACTAGCAAAAATACTCAAATCATTGTGCACTTGAAGTTCTAATTTGTAAATGATCCATACACTCTCAAATACACATATAGCTATAGTTGTTCCTCCTCCTATGTAAGCCAGAACTATTTTTACATGTGAATTTACATTTTGAATATACGATTATTTTACTTTGATACAAATCGACTTGTAGGGTTGGAACAACTTTAAAGTGAAGCATATTATAAATTTGAGCTGATAAGTCAGCACGCATCACAAACGATATTTCCAGGTGTTATTTGTACTACAAAAGGTGTGATAATCCTGTGAAAATGGGCACAGCTTAACTTGCAAGATGATTGTTTTGCTTCAGGAAATGAATGGTAAACACTGTTTCTACAATGCAGAACCTATATTTTAGATGTAAATATTGTGTCATGAACTGATAAAATACCAAAATAGATACATCAAGTAGGTATGTTTCCTTTTATTCCTCTCCACCTGCTGCAAAGGAATATATTGCACATGGTATTATGACAGTTATCTGGAATTATTCAGATGCACGATTCTTCTAATAAGTGATTCTTGTGAATTGCCATTTAATTTTAAAAAGAGCAATGTCGTATGTCACAAACGTTAAATGATTATACACATCTATGTTTTATAAATATTTATATAGCCTTTAACTTACGAGGCTTTTGTTTCTTCTTCCTCATCTTTTCGTCATCATTAGCACCTCTTTCTACCCTGCTCCTGCAATAGTAAGGATGTGCGCGTACTACACGACCCAGTTGATTTAATATGGTTTAAACCAAACAGACGTTTGTTTAAATTTAACATCACGTATCAGTACACAAGATAATGTTTCCATCGCTTGTGTCTTTTTTGTTAACTGTTTATTATCTTTTATGACGCTAAGCTACCCGAAACATCCAGGACAAAGGTCTAAACTGGTGCCTTCTGAGCTATTTGTACATTTTCGAAAGCGTTTATCCCTGTATACGTGAAAAAGTATGGACCATTTATTAAAAATATAACAAGTTCCTTGTCAATATAGAGATTCAAAGTAAAATTTCAATTTTTCAGTGCAGAACACGGCTTAAAATTTTGCAATCCAGTATTAAACATTTGCGAGAAAACACAAGTCCATAAACTAATTTTTTTTTTCTCTTAGCTGTTTCGGACATGTCAAATTAGTGAAGGCTTATATGAAAGTTTGCATACAACATGAGTATGAACAGAATGCAGCTGACTTAAGGTAAATCTTTGTACGCTAGCGTGTAAAGGTATGATTGCTTGTGTTCCAACACAAGAAATAACATCATTTAAAATCTCAATAGAACTGATGTTTTACCTACACCAACATTCTTGTCTGCGGTACGGGACATGCTTTACATAGAAATGGTTAATATACGTAACTAACTATTACAAAGCAAGGATGGTATTTGGGGCAAGGAGCTAGGTATTTTTAATAAAAATGACGTTCTGTACACCACATTGCGTAATACAATAGTGATATAATCCTCATGTTAAACTGACCTCGACGTGCTTTCCGTGTCGCAGCATGCAGAAACAGCAACGTCATACCCACGCTTAACTCATAGAACGGTTTCTCCTTGATTTTTTGCACAAGTCAACATTATAACATGATTTGGAATAGCTTTCTACGTTACAGTGCACATAAACAAAATTTATGTTAAACTCATCATCTTAGTCATGATAAACAAACATAGATGTGGTTGCGCGCGTAACACAGTGACATATAGCAACACGCTAATAGTTGCTAAAGATATCTTGAAATTTTCTTGCTTAAACTAATGAAAAATAATGAAAACGTCTTTATTATTTTCAGTAAAGACAACTGAAAAAAGATTCTTAATTTGATATTGCATCATATGTATTCAATAGTGAACGGCCTTCTACAAATTGTTCTTTAAAAATACATTCTTGAAAAGATCAAGAAGTTCTAAAGGATGTAAACTACTTTGCTATCGTCAACACGGGGACAACAATTAAGATGCATATATAGACGAAGGAAAATTGAAAAGATGATTGTAACGAAGAGGTTTATTTAATTTTATTTTAGGCGAATATTGGCTTACGAGGGCAGAATAATGAATTTTTAATGACAAGTAATATATTTGAATGAGACAAAGACATTTGGTTCAATGAAAGTACTATTCGACGGAAGCATCATACGCATAAGGACACCAATTCATGAGTGACATGAGCACAAAGTCTCTAACTATTTTAATTACGGTCGAAATGATATATGTCGGTGAACGTTTATTCAACCTCTCACATAATAAATGTGTGCAGGAAACGAGCAAAAGCACAAAACAGAGTTTTGAGGAGACCGAATAGTTCATACTGCACCTAACAAATGTTAAGAGGAAGAACATATATATTTCCCTAAATGGTTTAAGAATAAAGGTCTTCCGTTAGCGTAAAAAACAGAGATGATATGAGTTTCCGGTATATTCTGGAGCATGCGTTAAATGTACAAAGGTGTAATGTGAAATATTTATCAAAATACAATTCTTTAGATAGACATAGTCGTTTGGTTTTTGGAATGGATGGTATTAAAATTTAAAAGTTATTTTGATTTGTACCTAAATATGTTCGAAAATTTGAGGAGAGAGAGAGAACTCCAGTAATCATGTTAGAAATAAAACAGAGAGGAAAGACATTTTACTGTGTCAATTACATTTCAGTGTAGTGGTCACAACGAGAATTATAATGGAAACTACAAGTATGTTCAAATAAAATATCTCTTTTCATATTTGTTGCCTTGATACGTAAAGAAATATACAAAATAGCAGGGGCCCCGAGTGGACTATTGGTCTAAAGCGCTCTCCGTTACGGATCACTGTCATATCACCTCTGTCTGCGTGGGTTCGAGTCTCGGATTCAGCTAATGTGGATATGTGAGAAAGCTTGCTAGTAGCTTAACGTGGGTCGTTGGTTCTTTCATGGGTTTTCCCGGGTTCTTCCTCCACCATTAATACTGGCTGCCATGTATAGCATATCGTGTGCTGAAAAATGGCTTTTGCAATAATACTGTTGCTATTTTCACATAATGCATTACCTTTTAGAGATTTATTAAAGTTCATTACAAGCCTCTGTATAAGACAGTAAACATGTACGTTTGAGAATGAAATATGTTCCTGCATTTATGAAATCGCTACGGTCTTTTGGACGGGTTTTGACACTGGCATAGTCAGAAAAATACATTATTTTATTTGCAATGTTTGTCATAGGTTTAAACACAGTAGACTTTCAAATTACTGCTAGTATGTCATCTGCATTAACCTTGTCAACTGTTTGAATTCCAAGAAAAGAAAACTTTAATCAACTGTTTCAGTTACAAGAAAAGAAAACTTTAATTTCTCATTTCCCACATAAGAAACATCAGTGGACTATCTGAAATAACTTACGAGTCCTAGATGTCCTTAACGAACCGAGTAATCAGCTAGGATTCCGGACCTAGATGTCCTTAACGAACCGTGTAATCGGCTAGGACTCCGGTCTCTTGCTAAATAAAGTATAAATAACATTCAATCTCTAAAAACATTAATTAATAAATAACTTAAAGAGGTAATATCTAAAAGCTTATAAATAACATAACGTAGGAAACACACTCTAAACACCTCGACTAGTAATACCATAATAACCTTGAAAATCTCTCTTCATACATGATTTCTACTAAGAACCTCTATAAACAGCATAGAACATCCCCCCTCCTTTTACAACATTTTGAAGAAGAAAAAAAAATATAAAAAAATAAAAAAAAATAAAGAAGGATGAATCTTTTAATCAGCAATGATTGATAAAAGAAATACAATATTTGTTGGGGAATGCTCTCATGGAACTCCGATGAAAAGATAATGTGATTGTAGACGTACTCTCACGCGCATAGAAGTACAAAATAACTTTATCTTGTGTATATTCTTTTCATTCTTCAGACCGCCTCCTGTGTCTGTATACATTGCATCCTTGCGTTACATCAGGACAATCAAGATTGTTGAAAACAATCTGGAACATTCTGTAATTTGGACTTGTGATACGGCATATTTTAATACCTGGGATTTCACAATACTGTAAGCGACTCTCGAACGTTCACCTTGTAACTTATAAAATTAAATTATTTGTTGACTTTTCTTAAATGCTTTTCTTCTCTTCCTTCTTGCTACATAGTTTAAGGCCTATAAAGGTGGTAATACAATGAATACGATGCTTGATGGAGACATAAAGTCTTCACAGTTTCCGGTGGAGACATAAAGAAAGTCTTCATAGTTTGAACGATTTGCATGTATTCATTAGCTTACTAATTTCTATTCAATACGGAAGATACGGGTGGCTTAAGGGCCTAGTACGCTCGTCATTTTAGTTCACTGATATATAACCTCTGCCCGCGTTTTCTAGTCTAGGGCTCTGCCAACGTGGATATGTTACAAAACTTGTCAGTATATTTCCGTGATCGGTGGTGCTTCCCACGTCTTTCCCGGGTTCTTCTTTCACCAGTACTGCTGGCCATCTTTTATAGCATATCATGTGCTGATAATGGTGTTTGACCCACAACAACAGCAACTAGCAAGCACGTTTCTAAATTTGTATTCTTCTTGATTTTGATCGATATGTCTTGATTTAGTTTAGACTAAAGACGATATAAATTGTGGCCCTTCCTTTAAGACATCAAGATAAACTAACACTGTTTTCAATAACCAGATGGAGCTTTTATCTGTAATAAATGCACAATTATGCATGTTTGCATGTGCAATTATTTGAAGAAACATAATATAACGAGTATATGTTACAAACGGTGAGAGGAAAAATGTTGCACATCATGTTATCGCGAACATCAGTAATTTCTTGACTTTATTCTCATAATATCTTCAGTTCTTGACTTAGACGACAATAATTGCTTTTTAGGGATGGGAATTTAATTGTAATACTCTGGTGATAAATTAAACAAATGTCAATAGTAACTCATTGTGCTTTACCAGGAAACTTTTCTGTATGTTCTGAACAAAGATATTTACAAGCCAAACATGTCAGTATTCATTAGTAAATATTGCATAATACATGTGTGGATGATAATAAAGAAATGGAAATCTATCACGCAGGGCCTTTATGAACATAGATTTCTAGTGAGTCTTTACTCTATTGACATAAACTTTATTGAAACTGTACTTTAGGTAAATAATGTAGGATATGTCATCACGAGAGAAGCGATGGTTGAAAAGTTAAAGGATTGTTTTAATAATTTTAATTAGTTGGGGAATACATGTTTGTTTATAAGCTATCGACTAAATATAGCCATATGGAAGCGTGCTTATGTTAACCACTAAATACATATTGTCTTTGTAATAACGAATTCTAACATGTTTCAATGTAATATTATATCATTGATGTATATTGTAATATATGATCTATCTATAGTATTCTCCTATATAGATGCAGTTCGGATACATAGGCAGTCATTAAACATCTGTAAACATCTTTTTGTCATATTATTTTGCATGCTTTCATTTTATCCTTGTAAGAATGCAAGTTGTGTTCAGTCAAAACAAGATCAATCTTAACAGATCTTTTTACGTAATTTCTCTTTATGTTACTTTAACCAGTCTTATAATGATGTCTACAGTTTCATTGACATACATGTTATATTTATCTGTAACGATCCCAAAGTAGCCTATTATAACCCATCATGTGTGAAAGAATGTTCATACCTGATGAAGTTACACTGAAACGGTTGTCTTTTCCTGGCTACACTTGCCATTTATATTAAGTATGATTGGAATAATATTATGTTATGCCAGTTCTTTTACCATGTTTGTATCATCCATATTTGTTCTGATTTCTAATTGTTGATATCAGCTTGGCCTATAACAGAACAATCCCCTCCAAGTTTTATATTTGTTATTTTGCTCAAGTATGGTTCGGCTTCTTCAGAAAATAAATACAAATTCTAATCGCATTCCCTGTAAAGTCTGCACTGCTTTGACTGTCTTTCAGGCCAGTCCTTTATATTGTTTTAAAATAATAGTTTTATTATGCAAGACGTCATTAAACGTGTCCATTGTATACATTTTTGACTATATTATGAGAACGTTCATCGAAATATTAGAGCAACGGCCATTATATTTTGTATTCTTCACCTAATTTTCATGTATTTATTTTAGTGTACAATAGTTTGAACATTTATGTAAACGTTAGATTGATGAATATATACTTTCCATTTTTGTAACATATATATTCAGAATTTCTTTGTTTTATATTTATTTATTTATTTCTTTTTATTTTTATTTTATTTTTACGTTTTATATTTTTGATGGTTTATTGCCTTGTTTTCTAGATTGTTTCATCATTGAACACACTGTCATGTTCCATGTATGGTAATAATGCTTCTTCGTAAGAAATACGCTCGAAATCTATTTCTTAAATTTAAGATCAACGTTTGCAAAAAAATGGATTTATATTTTGAGATGAAGATCGTCTCGCTTCGTTTTTATCTTTGCGTTCCACGAGAATTAGTTATCCATGAATCCAAATATTTTGATCCAATCTACTTTCTTTTTCATTCTTTTTCAACAGGAGGCAAGTGGATTGTCTTCTATGCATTATTATATCCACCAGTGACTCAGCTATTTCCACACAAATGTTTTTAATATTTTATTGGGGACTTCATTATTTTATTTCCTTAATTATCTCTTAAAGATTCGAGGTTTTTTTTAATGTTATGTTGACTTTTCCTTTTATGATTTTGTCCTTCTGAGTCAAAGTGGAAAGAATCTGGTATTTTCTTTCATTAATAAATTCTTAACGCTGCAGTTAATGTAAGCCAAAGTTATCTTAACTCGTACCAGTGTCACCAGTTTGGTGTCGTATCACTTTAAACGCATGATTCTAACACTCATCTACACCGCCATACTTCGAAAGACGAAAGTAGGTTTGCTCAATTAACAAATAAGCTTGGCATGCCTATGACTGGCTGTTGGCATAAACTTTAAGAGCAGATGGGACCGTACCCAACGTGTTTTCCACTTTGCTAACGATGCTGTTGAAAGCAGACTTTTAATAAATACTCCTCCATCAAAGCTGGAACCTGTAATACATTCCCGTATGTCTGTCGTGGAACTCGACTTCGACGCAGAAGTTCAGCATGACATCCAACCTTGATAGATCAGACCCCATAACGCTGAAATGGATAGGACATTTAGGACAGTCAACAGACAACTAAGCATACAACCATCATTTATGCGCTAAGCACCCTGAGTTCATCTGATATATGTACACCGAACCGTGCAATACATATAATATAATCTTTCAAACGCCACAATACGTGTCATGTATAAGTGCACAAGTACTGACAATATAAACTTATATATATTCAGAACGATTTATGAGATTTTGCGACAACCATGTTTACTAGTAATTATGTTTGCAACAGTAATACATTATGAAAAGTTACAAATCACTGAAATCACGCTCATTATTATTACATATAAGATTCGCAGTTTATGCTAGTTTTTTTTTTCAAAATAGAACAAGGTAAGAATGCAAACTGGAAACATACTTAACTAAATGTGAAAGCAATGTCCGCGTGAAATTTGACAAACAAAATAAAGCTCTAATAAAGCAAAATACTTTTTTCAACTCGGATGATAGAAAAACCTAGTAAGGGTAAAATAATTCATATCTCATCATCAGAAGATATGTCCTGGAAGATACGGCATACTGTACAGGATTCGTACTATATACGTATAACGGAAGAACTAGTTCATACTCTTTCAAGGCACGAAACAAGAACGAAAACTATGCAATGAATTAACTGAAATCATAATGTTTACAAGATTACCGTGCCGTAATAAATCTGGCAATGAGTTCGTATCTATTTGTCGTTGATGTATGAATGATTACAAACGGACATCAGGATCAATAATATATTTATATTAAATTACAATACAATGACACATATGTGCTCATGATTCCTTGACATTTTAAAATGCCTTATCTGTATAGCTATACTAGGTTGTACTGTGTCAGAAAGTACCAATTATCCGCGGCTTTTTATGAAGCGTTCTTAACGAATCTAATTCTTCTTCCATCCTGATTCAAAACAATGGCATTATCTGGGATTTGGCCAATTCACCCTGTGCATATCAAAATATATGACATTCTTTGGTCACGACAAGTTTATCCATTAAACATTATCCTGGTTTCTGCTACAACTAGCACACTTTCATAATGACCGCAGTTCAAAAGTGTGTTTGCAATATTGCAAATGTCCTGTTCATCTACGCTATATTACAACATTTAGTTTGTTCTGGCATTATTCAATATATTTTCAAGTCGTTTCACAGTTCATTATGTAGTAAAAATAATGAATTCAATGTATTTCATCTCCACTCAGGCACACACAAGCAAAAAGAAACACACACCTGAGAAAAAATAAACAGAAATCTCAAATACAAATGAAATGAATAAAGCTTATTTCAGATATAAAGCTCTCTAAATGCCTTTATACAATCTCGTGTAATTTCGAAATGCATATAAGGAATACCAAACTACGCCTTTCTCCATCAATAGGTCATTGTCATTTAGCGCCTTTTTCTATACTCTGATATGAGCAATAACTACTTTTCAGACTGAGTTGCTATTTTGCTTGATATCTCCTTTCCATGATTGATTTTTAAACAGATTTTACTTAGCATATTGTCTTTTTTAGTCTAAATATATTTTTGTCCAAATTATATTGAATTGCATTTTATTTGAAAACCTTGTATCATGTAACCCTTTAACAGTATCATAGATTTATATTGATCCCTATAACAAATATATGTGTACATAAATGGAAGATGGGGAACAAGGAAATGAAAATGAAAACATAGGTATTCACTAATATGAAAATGCCATCTCAACAGTAGTGTTTTCTCGCTTTGAAGAAATGTCCACAAGCTTAATTTCGAAGCCAAACACACAGTCGTTCTATTCCAAAAAGGGACTGACTATGATGCAGTTGGGCATGGTGATGGTGTCACTGACAACACAATTTCGGCGAAATTGAAATTATGGATAACCCTTACAATTGCATCATATAAGTGTTTGTTATTGTATGTGGGACCTGGAGGTGCATCTACGCTTCTTTTGTCGCATTTAATAAAGACATCATAAAATAAATATCTTAGTGACAGTTTATATTGCAAATAAACCCCCAACAAGGTATCAGCATACCGACACACGTACTTATGGCGTTTTCAAGATACGAAGTGATTGACTGACAGGCAGTAGTATATGATGTTTGACAAATTTGGATAGTATGAAGCTTCGCTGTGGTAAAACAGTCATCTGAAGTGTTCTGAAGAAAGTTTGCTTGACTTCGAAAAGAATCAACTGGCACGTGCATATCGCATGCCGTGGTTGTATATGAACCGGCATTAGAACGTTGAGACAGGTCAGCAGATTAGCTAGAAATACCTCACTACATTATACCTAATGTATTGCATTTCAATGTAACGCCTGACGTTTTTCAAGCAGACCGTGATCAGTACACACGTCACAGAACTTATTAATGTGTCAGCTGTCTTTTACTGGTTCATTGTTGTGATCTTCTCCTATAATGTTCTATTGATGGATGGCACAGGTGAACCGAATCATGCCATTGACGGGTCTGAGGAGAACTTCGTAGTTATAATTTAACAGCACAGTTAAAATAAGGGTGATATTAACAAAATTTACATTGCGAGAATAGTATGTTTGGTATTTGCCATCTGTACCGTCAAAATCAACAGGAAATGTCGTCCAGTACCTAGTCAAACCTAACCTGTCTTAATGAGGAAAAAAAGCTTCGATAACAGAAATGTTATTTAAATCGTAGGTGGTGCAATTACAAAAGAGCTGCTGAATATATCTAATTCGCTCAACAATTATAGAGCTGTTCGATGTTGCGACTCTCGCGATTACAAACGCAAATGAGTTACGGGCACACGGAACTACATCCGGTATGGCTCTTAACAAAAGCGTTCGTTGGACGCATAGTGTCAAAAAGCCACATAAAATAGAAAAGGTCTGTTGCCACCGTGGTGGATAGGAAGCCGAAGAGGTCTGACATCCACGGATGTGACGTTCTGTTCAAGGGAATCGTCGACTTGGATTCGTCAGTAGAACCTATAACTCATTGGATCACATACATTATAACGCCTTGACATCTTTTATACGTTCGGTCATACTGACTTGCTCCACCACATGAAATTGTTGATTATCTACAACATACCTTTGCCATTGTACGAAAAGAGTTACCTGCTTTTATTTTGTTTACAGACCCAAACCGACGAGTCAGTATGTGGAAATGGTGTTGAATCACAACTGGGCTAATGATGAACCGACGCGACGTTGAAATCGAGCAATAATAATGATCTGTTCACGAAGAGTGTTCATAGCTGCTAAGCTAGATGTTTATCCTTGTGGATAGTTTTGCACTTGTTCTTCCGAATAGCCGTACATTGGTTTATATCTTTTGTTTACCATCGCGTACCAATCCCGTAACTGAACTTTTATCTTGTATCTAAGTGTGTGTAGTATTTTGTTGAGACATATAATATTTCGCATCTGGAGGCTTTGCTTGATCACCATGTCCTTCGATCAAGATACGGTTAGGAGCTGGATACCTTTTAACCCCTTTTTAACTGCTGAAATATTTTCTTGAGTTGAAGTAATATTTCATCTTGCTCAAGTCCATAGCTGCTACTAATTAATGACTAACGCTCGGATCTAATCATACCCCACATGCCTCTGTACTATGGATATAGACAATAATCAACTTCATTTGTTTCTGCTCGTGAACAGGCTCCAGCTCTGACAACACGTTACGGCGACGACGCCTTCTTGCTTTCCCATGAACATTAGATTGATGTTGCAATCGAGACCACTTTTCCACTAAATCAGTCATTTCAAAGACTTCAGCCATGATTAAACATGTCTTCCTGCAATGACAGCAATCTTAACATGCAAAGATAGTAGACCTAAACTTCTAAACAACCAAACTTATTGAAATGTTAGCATGTCTTAACACGGAACAAAAAACTGAGATATCTGCCTAAAGACGCCGGAAAAAAAGCATGAAGGTGGCAGTTTCCCTCTTCGAGTGTAAAGAAATAACCCAGATTTCTTAGATAGTTTAGTTGAACTATTCTTACCGAGGTATTGATGACGAGTGTGGCGTCAGAAACCAGATATATCCAGATGGGTAGCTGAGATTCCGGCGGCAGGAACATGGTCAAGACTCACAAGACGTTGCTATTGACGTTGGCGTCTTGCACATATTCGGTTTGCCTTTGTGCTAAACGTGACGTCGACGGAATACCACATTTTTATATGGTCGAAAACAGACGTAGCAAATGCTAGCTAATTTATACCGTTTCACTTAACAATGGCCCCTCTGGCAGGCGAGTAAATTGCGTATGATGTCAATTACTGAACAAAAATGAGAATTTATATATCATATTCCATGACGTCACTTGCCAGCCGCGTTCACGTTCCAATAAGTACTGGAAAATCAGCTTGCAGATGACCTTGGCAAATATCCACTTACTGAGATTTCTTTGTTTAAATATCAGATAGCTTTACTTTACTTTAGGTATGGTGTCATACTAGTAACACTTCCAGCTGGCATGATCAAATACATGTATGTTGATATAGAGACAATTCTATTAGTTGCTTCCGGATATCACGCTACACACATTTGGCTCATAAATAGCTGAGACTGCCACATAAATACTGCTTCAATCCAAAGGACACTTCAAGAGAAGCGGCAAAAGGGGATGCTATCTTATATTACTTGCATTTTTAAACATTATCCTGCTCGATAACATAAGTTTGCGGAACGCTGGTGCAATAGCAGGAAAACATAAGCAGCTAGGTGCAAATCGAAACATCAAGCACTGTACATGACATCAGCATCTATCAAACACACATTTATTTGCATTCACATGGAATATTCGTGTGTTTGTAAAACAAAGACAAGTATTATAGACAAGTATTATAATGCAAGCAAGATATCATACCACGGATCTCAGAAACATCTTTTATCATGGAACCACATTCGTACTGGGCGTTCGCACTCTGAATTGTTTGAAAATTGCTAACATAAGGGAGGGGTCATCACGATGAAACTAGGCGACCTTGGCATACTCGAACTTGAAGAAGTTGCACAGATGTGTGGTGTGAGTGTGCGTGTGGGTGTCCTATTTTACTTGGAAGGACCTGTGTTTGAATGCACACCAACATGTTGAGGACTGGACTACAATGTGAGGACTTACCAGACCTCGAAATGTTTCGTTCGCAAACGGCTGCGAATGATCATACGCGTTATTGTGAAAGTCCTTCCAAAGTCGGTAATGTGTGACAGACATTTACACTCAGTGTGTATTGTTCACACAATTTGCGACTCTCCTTGGGCTGTAGACTGGTGTGCAAACACTTAGCCAATCAGAAGGCGCGTGACTTGTTTGTCATCCAGTGAGAACACCGCTACTGTGCAGTGTCACTGTAAATTTCGTATACCTATAAATACGATTCATAATAATTACTAGTATTATTCGTGATTTTTAAAGAGAAATAATTTTATAAAATGGTAAACTGGTGATGCCAGCATAAAGTGCACTATTTATAGCCCGGTGTGGCTGACATAGTGCGGTATTTGTGACTCGTGATTTGGTGTGTGTACATTCTTCGAGACTTAATGCACCTAACTTTAAGAAGATGGCAACACGTACTGGATCAAACTGGTAAGAAACAAATATATTCTTTATACAATTGTTTATTATATTCGTCAGAAAGGGATGTTCGTTCTTTCGTTAGTTATTATATGTGAGCACTTGCTTGTAACCGGTTCCTCCCACAGGAGCTCGTATCCTTGCCTAAATTGACCTGTCATACATGTACTATATAATGCATGTACTATATAATAACTAACGTCTTGATTATTATATTCCCATGTCACAACAGTTCACACTGATGTCATAAGATTGGGTAAATGAACAACCGGATCTCTTCCCCCGATCTCTCTCTCTTCATTTCCGATTCAACTTGATTGTCCAGAGAGAACATGATCTCTATAGTACAAGAAGAATATTGTGCTTTTTCTTCTTTTCTTATTCCAGAAAAGACCGAAAAAGTAAAATAATGTTTAAAAACAAAGTCAGATAGGCAAGGAAAGGAAAATGGAATACCCCTGTGTCAGTACCTGATACCATTGAAAGTAAATGGTTGGTCCCTTTCAAACTAGCACAGATCTAACTCTTGATGATATCCGCCAGCAGACAAAATGTTCTTTACATGACAGACTCGTTGATAAGCAAACTTGGTTACTATAGTCTGAATCCTGATATGGTATATCACAAGCAGGACTGTTGCAAAATCACGTTATAATGAACTAGTCAGCATCATGTAAGACCTAGTGATTCGCAGGACTATGCCGGTCGGAGGTATATGTCTCATCGCTGCTTTCGTAGCCGGATTGGTCTGAATATTAAGGGACGAAAACATACACTGACACTCTTTTACTTATTTATGTTCTTCCTATCATTACTCTTCTGACTGTCCTATCATTTCCGTCTTTACTTTATCTTAGACCACACACAATTGGTTGCTTAATAGCCAAACCCAATTGTGACTGTGTCAGCATATTTATAGATCGATAGAGCTCCTGGTTTGTTTGTACACCATCAATAGCAAATCTCTAATGTGACAAAAAGTGCTCGGAAATTAGTAATTTCATTAATTGAATTTCTAACCTGACTGTGACACGAGTGGCAATAACACTAGTATCCTCCGCACCTTTCAAGCTTAATGGTATTTCCATACTATCATATTGCATACACAATGGGAGAGTCTCTTTCCTCAGACAGCATAGTGATGTAGTTCATCCTATTCGGTAACTACCGGATAATTCATTACATTACCATAATGGTGAGAGTTTAGTTTTATATCTCTTTCCACTCATGATTATGAAAATTACACCGCTTGTTTAACCCACGGGAAAGACAAATTTGTATTTGCCATTTTTTTGTATCTGTGCTTGATTTGACATTGTAGATATCGGAAGCAGACAACATAGTATTTTTCTTCTATGTACATACATGTGTATTCCTGCATATACCACTTCACTGAAAATCGTCTTATCCAGGAACCAGAAATGACTGACAAGCATGGTCGTGTTTTAACTAAAAACTTCGTCTGAAGTGAAATGCTCAGACGATAATTGTGTTAGGGCCACACTTGGCATAATCAGTTTGAAATTATAAGTCAATAAATGAACTGATTAAGTTCTGAGCATCTCTGATCTCATTTGTGCCTTTTGCTTTATAAATTGGAGGGGGTTACACAAACGGGGAAGTATATTTAGACTATAGTTTAAGCTAGATTTAGTGCTGTTGTCATCGAACGGAATGGCTATGTCAGAATGTCATATGTGAGAGCATTTTCACATCAACAAGTATATTCCGGCATATTGTTATTTATACATCTAAACTTCCAAATTAAGCCATAACGAACTTTATTCGACTTAGGACTATCCCATACATATATACAGTAGTCAGCAGCTTCGCGTTGCATACATCAACTTACAGTGTTGACAACGGCTTTCTTGGGTAAATTGGTATGTTGTAATATTTGTTTCACTGATGTTCTATTACAGTGATACAGGGTTAACGACTTTTACATATGCTATCTCTCTTCTTGATATTAATACCACATGATTACCAGTTGGCCTAGATTGGACATCAGAAGTCATCACTGTCCTGTGCAATAAACACATACACTTATTATCCATGCAAAGAGCTATGTGATATTTGACCATAAATATATAGTTTCCACATACAAATCTTTTTGACGTCATCCATACAGATATGGCCCCCAAACTACCCAAGTTAAGATTTGTCAAACTTTCCACCTTCACACAAGTTTACTACTCCCCGTGCCACTGTTGTAAAATATGCTCCAGTAGCAAACAGTGTTTTAAAGTAATATATAAATAATACATAATAACTAAAACTTACCAGAAAAATGAGACGAAAATCTTACTTTAACATTCTTAAAAATTACTTATTTTTATTATAATTTTGATTGGGGAAATAATTTGTTTCGAAAGCAAAACTAATACAATTTCGGGAAAATTATGATGGTATTATAATAAAATTGCTTAATTGTTAGTAACAAAATAGCCTATCAGACTTTACTTGTGACCTGCTTTAAAAACATAAATGGGCAGTGTGCATATGCACCCATCATAACTCATTCCTCGAGAGGTGCAGATAATCATAGACAAAATACAAAGTTACAGGATAAGATATTGATTTCAATTTATTATTATTATTATTACCATTATCATGATTATCAAAGAAACTTAAGTATTTGGGTCAGATTGAGTTAAATATCAAGATTCATTTAAAGGATTGGTGGAAATTGACTTTTAAAGTAAAATTGCTTTTATCATCAGATGTTTGATCATATTACTTTCATACAAAACAAATGTTGTTTTTAAAGGATTTAATGTCATTTTTCAGCACAATATAGGCTATGTATGGCGGCCAGTATAACTGATGGAGGAAATACCACGCAGACAGAGGTGAGATGGCAGTGATCAAGAACGGTGAGTGTTTTAGACACTGGCCACTCGGAGCCAATAAAACAAATATAAAGGACGCTGACAAAATACAAAATGTATTATAAAGGTATTTACAGTAACAAAGAACCACCTATGAAAGTCGGTTACAACAGCTGCTCGTGGAACTTGAGATTTCATTACAGTATTCTGAACATTGTTACTGATGTAATTGTCCGTTGTATGTAGCATTGCCCACACATGTATAGTTGCTGACTCTTTTAGGCAGAGGTTTGTTTGACTCATCGAAATAGTTTCTAAGGTCTAAACTTTTCTAATTCAAAACAGGATAATTAGTGTAATATATTTTTTATGGCAAGTAACTTTTTGTCATTGAGAAATTCATTCTCATGATAACTGTGGTTTTTGTGTGATCTGGATTTTGTAACGTAGCTTTAAATAAAATTCAGTCATATTGCTAGAACTGGGAGTTTATGACTTTGACTCAAAACAGTGCATCATCAATGGGGCATGATGAAACTGATATTGTATATGCTGTTTTAGACCATGATTTCTTGTGTATAAATCACATTAATTTAGCTGCAATATCGAAACCTATACAGCATAGTGTTAGAAAAACTTTACATTACAACCTTTGAGAAGACTTATGTCAAAATCCCTTTGAGAATTTGGAATTAATTGTCAAATGCCTCTTTTGTTTGGAAATCTGTTGAGAACCTTGCCTCTGTGTTTAAGGAGGGCATACATTGTCTAAACAGTCTCATGATTGTTTCTATCTTAAGATTCCTTAAGAATGCTTTCTACAAAATCAAATGAATAGTACTAAGTTTTTATTACATATGCAGTATTTGATTTGTTTTCTTGATTAACTTTATTTGAGTCTTAAATGGTGTTTATGAATTAAGAAGTTGTCCCATTTAGGGCCCCGGTAAGTAGTCTGTAATGAATTGAATTTTAAAAGCACTGGCTGCATTACTGTTTCCAAAATTAGAAATTAATGCTTGAAATATGGAATGCTTTAGCATTAAGCTTGCTAACTGAGCTACATAACACTGTTACCCTAGTCTTACTGTGTAATCTTTCGCCCCTGATAACTATAGTGGGATTAGGACTGGTAATTATCTTATTTCCTGAACAAACCGTGCCGGTTGCCTAATAGTTATGGTGTCTGCATCGTATCAGGTAGATTGTGGGTTCGCATCCCTGCCGGGTCATAATAAAGACATACAAATGGAACTAGTAGCTGCCTCGCTTAGCACTCAGCATTAAGAGGTTAGTGTTAGAACTGAAAGTCCAGGTTTTTAGGATAATGCAACTGCAGGGTGGGTATGAGTCTGATGGGATCAATTTTAAGTTCAATAACATGTCAAAATTAAGTTCAACATCATATAAAACTTATTTTAAAGATTATTTTTAAATACTTTGTTCACACAGGGCCGCGTGCATAAATCCAGGGGGCCCACCAAACTGATCCGTATCGGGTCTCATATTTGCTAAGGCCAGTGCTGTGTGACTGAGTGGGACAAGATGCTACATGTCTGTAGCCAAATACCTATTGTTAGACATTACTATAAATTGTCTCACTGCAGACATCATTGCGATATGAATGAACATGTTTTAAAGCTACATTAAAAATTAAAATCACGCACACATTTCCTAAATAATATCTGCTGCACACATGTTCCGTTGTATGATTGCTTTGGGCATGCTGAAATTACCATTAGGCCCTTTTACTTCTGGAAGTATATTCAGTTAGAATCAAGTAGAATATTTTTTTATTGAGCTTTTGGGCTACCAGTTTATTTTTTTATCTGTATATACTTCTGTAAAGAAAGAGGCATCAGGGTAAATTTTGCATGATTAACATAGTTCGAAGCAAATCTGAACACCTTCATGAATATGGAATGTATGAGAGAGATTCTTTAAAACTTGTCCTTCTTGTTGAGTACCGTTAGGTTATGCTATAGATCAGTGATTGTTCAGGCAGTACATGTACCTCCACCAGTGTGTATCAGGGTGATGCCCTACATGGTATGACTGACTAGTACCCTAGTAGCAGCTTCTTATAATGATTCTAACGTCAATGGGGTGTTGATGCAACAAAATTCTCATTATCATGACTACCTGGAAGATATCAACATTGGGCTTGATAAATGGTTATATAAACAATGGAATGGTGTAAAGCACAAAGTTTAGGCATAAATACCATTCAGCCTGAATAAATGGCATTCCAGTTAATTTTTTTAAAATATAATCACTTTTAATGTAATAACCACATTTTACATATTGATAAAATTTTCTTCCCATTACAATCCCATATATAAGGGGCCCTGAGTGGCCGAGTGGTCTAAAGCGCTCTCCGTTACGCATCACTGCCATCTCACATCTGTATGTGTGTTTTCGAGTATGGGATTAGGCCAATGTGGGTATGTGAGAAAGCTTGCCAGTAGCTTCTCGTAGGTCGGTGGTTCTTCCCGGGGTTTTCCAGGGTTCTTCCTCCACTTAATACTGGTTGTCATGCATAGCACATCATGTGCTGAAAAATGGCGTTAAACCCCACAACAACAACAATCCAATATTTTTCATTATTGTTGCAAATTGCTGGAAGGATGATCTTGGCATTGTGCTATCAAACGTCTGTCCGATTCTTCAGCAGTTTTGTTTCATACTTTCATATGTATTTTGGTGATATTTAACCCAGATATGTATCATAAATAGACATGTCATGCACAGCGAAACCTTTTGTCTGGTGTGTTTACGTATGTAGTTTTGTTTAGCTATTTGAAATATGATGATGAAACTACATGCAAATATATATTATAGCTCACCATTTTCACATATTTTATAGGTCTCAGTTTTAAAGGTCAGAGCATAGCAAGATATAAGATATATGCTCTTAAGGTGAGTAACAGAAAAGAGTGAAAAGCAATAATCTTTGTAAAATACAAGAAATAATTTATTTCAATAGAATGCAAATTGAAAAGGAAATTAGAAGGGACTTATATGGTATTATGAATTTAATCACCAAGTAACCCTAGAATCCTAGAACCTGAAAATGTTAAGTCCAAAAGTGAAGGTTGTTGCTGTGTCTGTAGCAGTTTGTAGAGTGTTCACGTTCCAACAGTCTTTTGTTGACTCACATTATTATAATTCCAGGTTTGAATTCACTATGCATTCCACTGACTGTCTCTATCCTAGATTTTTGTCACAGCACTTTTGTATTTCAAGAGACAAAAATCGCTTGAATTCAATAATTGGACGAAAAAGATTCCAGCCCGGAATAAAATACTGAATGCAACTTACAATTCAACTTGAAAGTGTTAGATCTTAAAGCATGAATAAAAATTCCTCTCAATTACAAGATTACATAGTACTCTACTTGACCTCATGTCACTATTAGCATTTTCTATAACAAAAGCTAATACCTAATTGACAGTAAACTTTTAGAATGATCGTGATGCGTACAAAATAATTTCTTTAGTTATTACTAGAAAGCGAAACCTGGAATATGTGAATTTCAAAACCTAGACCCAGCCCCAAACAAACATACTTACTTCTTGTTAATAATGAACCTGATATTAAGCATATAAACAAAGAGAATAATTTAGCTATGCATTATTTGTTTGCTGGTCAAGCAGAAGATAAACTCAATTTTGGACACGGTCAAGTCCAATATCAAATGTTACATTACAATAGCATATAATGAAATACAAAATTATAAAAAAAACTAACAAGCATTGCAAATTAAATTTCCGTAACAACATAATTTTGTGAAGATAATATATTAAACTTCTTGCCCCTGGATTTTAGCACTTGAAATAAATTAATGTGCTGTGCTTTCGAAACCCCAGATGTGATCAGTAAAGCAACTAAGACTGTGAATTCCTTTATTGATGGTTGCCACAAACAAATAGTTACAAGACCAGTGATAATCTGTTTTGGAAGACTAGCTCATGTATTAAGGATATCCACTTAGTAACATCTATAATTTGAAATTACATTATTATAATATGTTATTTAAATGTATCTTGCTAGATTGCTTGGACCTTTTGTTGCATCACAATAATTATATTTCAGAACATTATAGCACCATCATAAATATACGCATTACATACTACAAGAGTTCAAATGAAAATAAATCACTGCTAATGCTAACGTCTCTACTTTCAAGATTGTTTAACAAAGATTGTTGATCACTATATCTCACAATATTAAACTGAGTTCATCTTATGTCAAACTTAATTGTTCCATTATATCTAAATCATATTTAGATAATGGTGCATTACTCAATGTTTGATTTGATATGTTCCTAGAGATGTTAACAATTAAAATCATACACTGTATGGCTATGATACTGAGGTTAAAGCTTTTACTTTTACTGTGCTTGTAGCTGATATTCGCTGGTAGCTGTTGCTGTTAAAATAAATTAATAGCATGTTACAATAATGTATTTGTCAGTGTGCATTCAAGACCCTAATGTTACTGTTCCTATTGTCAGTATTGTTTTCTTTACATTGCTTACAGTTGTTCCATTTAGACATACATGGTACCCACTGAAGGAAGTGTTATAAATCTATATGCCACGGTGCTTTGATTTCCCATAGTTCATTTTAAAATATTAAGAGATACAGGAGCTTCTCAGAGTCTTTTATCATCACCCCACATTCCTTAGCCACATCATAATTAATACTCTGTTGCAATGACAATGAAGTATAATTGTTTTTAGTTTTGCCAATAAGTACACTTTGTTCAAATATAAGTACACTTTGTTCAATGCTCTCTTGGTCGTATTGATCTACTTCCTCTTCTCTTACAATTGACACTAACATATTATTTATGATAACACAAGCGTGTATGTAGAGCAAGGTCGTTTTTCACATTTCAGTTATAATTGTTTTACTTAAATTGATTTCCCCTTTTCTCCTTTTCTCTCTGTAATCTTATTTCCATTTGCCTACATACCACTATGTCATCCTAGTGGCTAGAGCATTAGTCTTGGATGGGGAAGACATGATATTGGTACAGCTTCCTCTCAACGTGCTCAGCATTAAGAATTTAATGTTGGCACTTGTTATCCTGGTGTTAGGATAATGTGTCTTGGTAGGACAGCAACGTGATACCCCAGTGCTGCGGATTAACGATATAACGATTATAATACTTGCCATTTCTTAGAAAATGAATACTTTTCGGATTGATTTCTTGCAAGCATGAGTCGATATAAGAAAAGTTTAAATTTTCTATGTCGCTAACGCACGGTGGCGGTAAATTCCACAAAATCTCGATATGCAGTTGCAATGACCCCACACACCAACCTAAATTTCCAAATATGAAAAATGGGGTGGGAATATTCGAAGAAAGCTCGGATTAAAAAACGTACTGCTAATCGTTTTAAGCCAAATATGTAGGCCAAATTGTTAAATCTCGAAGATGAAATTAGAAAGTGTCGTCCCTTGTATAACTACCATGTCAACCAGTTCTGCGCATCGGGTAATTCTGCGCAACGATACGTCATTTCAGTAAACACTGGATCATTTGTTATTTGTTGCCATAAATTCATTTTGTGTCAAACATCAACATTCGTACTCTAATTAAGAAACGTGATACTCATAAAGTGTACAAAATACCCCCCATTTAAACTCGAAATGCATATACAAATGTGATTTCTAAATGTCAATATGAAGACCCGCTCCATGACCTTCTTGAAACTGTAACCCAGAAAATCCTATTTACCATGTATCTGTTAGAATCACACAAATAAATACATTTTATACAAGATGAAAATGTATTCCTTAAACAAAATTATGCATCTTAATCAAAGTTTCCCAGTTTGCAAGAAGTTGTCCCACACTGACAAAATCGTCTGCTCCCCAGCATGTCAGCTTGCCGCTAGATCGAGATTCTCAAAAAAATTCACGGCCTATAGTCTGTTTTTAAATTCTTTATTAGTTTCTCCATAAACAAGACGTTCTAAATACATTACACCTTATTCATTGTTGTTTCTCTTCCACATAACAACTTACTTTTATATCATTATAAAATACTGAATTTTACTAATTTTTCTACAAGATCGGTTGACTTGGTTTAATATCGCTTGCCATTTATTGGTATTGTTACGTTGAAATTTGTAAAACTAGCTACAACCCTGATCAAATTATTACTCGACTGGTCGGCTGACAGAAACAGTCAATAGTAACGTATTTCACTTCTATAGCCAGATGGATAAAAATTACATCTTTTCAAAGCTGTGCGCAGAATTGGCCGACACATCGCGAGTCATGAAAGCACGGTGGATACCGCATCCAGTGTGACCAAAATTATTATTATTTTGAACAGAATATTGTGGTGACAATTGCTTCTTTTCAAATGGTAAGCATTGCAGTATTTTATTTTCGCCAATATGTCCAATTCGGTATGCATTTTGCTTCATTATTCGAGACGGAAACCTTAGCTTCGTAGAAATACCCGGCATCATTTAGTAATAAAATCAGTACCCTTACTCCTACCTGGTCGACAGGGTACATGAGCATATACGTGTAAATGGAGCACTTTTGGTTCTAATATCAACAATTTGAACATATTCCTTGCATATAATCCAATAAATTGAGTAGTCTTCTTTTTTAATACTGGAAGTCTCGAAAATCATTGTAGAAATAATTGTACAATCTCGTGTAACTTTTGTATCTGGTATTTTCGCTTAGATCGTCCGCCACATTAGTTCAAACAATGATTACTTCCGTTACCATCCTAGTTTGTTTGTGTGCCATATGAGGACATTGAGGCGTTATTTGGAAACGTAAACAAATCATAGTAAAAATATGGTGCTATTTGAGTCAGAAATTATGCGCATTAAAAGTAAATACTGATTATCGGAAACTTTGAAATTCCACCAAGAAGCCATTATTACCACTTCTTTGACAATAACATAGCGTAGGATATCCAATTATGGTCTGGCAAGCATTACGTAGAAAAAGGGTCACGGCTAGAGTCTCACGTTATATGTCATGGCGGACACGGTGAGGTTAGTGCAACCATGCCAGTTTATTGTATCGTGTTAGTGATTAATTACTTCAAGATAAGCCAAACTTCTTTCTCAACATGATTTTACTTATGTAGTAGATTTATACACCGTGTATTTTTCTGTCTTTTGTGATGATTTTTTTGTGCTCCATTACATGATATGGAATCAGTTCGTTACTTCAACCACAACAAATCAAGTAGTTCAACCTACGACATCGTAGCTAGACAGCATTGCATATATTAAAAAGAACGATACGAGCTCCTGTATCAATACATGTTTGGGGACTGGTTTAAGGAATTAAAAGAAGACAAACTAATTTTACAGAAAATTCAGTCATTGTTTATACAGCAGGGTTTAATTTGAATTCTATTGTCAAAATTTAAATAAACCATTTTGAAAATGTTTTTCAAATGATGGATTTTTAACTAGATTGTCTTAAGGAGATGAGATTGTTTGAAAAATCATGTTTGGAATTATATTAGCACAAGGGTAAAACTTTTCGTTATAAGGAAAGATTATAATTATTTGCGTTTATGTTTTCATACTGTAATAGGAAATGTTACTGTCTGTGATATGCATATATATATATATATATATATATATATATATATATATATATATATATATATATATATATATAATGTACATTAAAAAGACTTCACATGCCAATTATATGAATATTATCACACTGGTTTCGTTTGATACATTTTGTGGTTTTGTACATGATCATCTTTTTGCTTTTTGAGAGTTTTGAAAAGAAACGACTTTAGAGTTACAAAAAAATGCATGCTTTATAATCTAAAATGTTCTTTAATTCCGTTCAGTAATGATCACATGTGAACCTTGAAAAGGTAATTTCATCCTGGAAAAACCCTGGTAATGACCTGGAAATATATTGTTATATCATTGCTAAAGCTATGATAAATATCTAAATCGCACGCACACACACACACACATACACACACACACACACTCCGTGTGAATACTCTCTCTCTCTCTCTCTCTCTCTCTCTCTCTCTCTCTTTGTCTCTGTTTCCTATTTCTGTAATTGCGGTTGTCTTTGTCTTCTTCACATGACTTCCAGTATTGATGCAAACAAATTACAAGAATGAACTTGATATGCCAATAGCCTCGAATATGCCAATGTGCCAACAGTCGTCATGTCTCGTGGTGATATAATCCAAAATATCTTAAATCAATTCAGTACATTTCCAAAATAATGATTTAGTCAAACAAGTAAGAATGAGTACCTTTAAATTCCAGTGAATAATTTAAATACATGAATCCTCTGAAATATTAACTGAAATGCAACCTAAATTGACAACTAAAAAACTGATGATAAGACATGCAATAAAGTTATGTTACTTCTCCCATCATAAAATAAAATTAATAACCGAACCTGGATGAAGGATATTTTGAGAATATTTTAAGTTTGAAACAAGATCAGGTCTCTTACTAAAACTTCAGTTAAGAACATGTAATGCAGCAAGTACACTTGGAATTCCCAAGAGGAACACCAGTCTTAAATTCAAACTCAAGCAAACGTTTATCAGTAATGTTGATCTTAATATATAATCTAACATTATAGATAAATATTAGTTATGTATTATGTTTACACAAAAATAAGAATTTTGTCCGGTAGGTATTAAACTCAATTACTGACCAAGGTCAATAACAAAATTTAGAGATACATAACATATAATCATTAAGGCCAACAAATACAAATTAAATATACATCACAATCATTGTTATATGTTTTTAAAGTTGCATTTCTATACGTCAGTGGTATCTAGAGTCTTGGCTAATTCCCACATTTGTATTGAGAGAAAAAAATCCTTGCATTGTGCCACTTATATAATACATGCAAGGACAAACCACCACCAATTTTGCTTTTATTGCAAAATACCGCTGTAACAATGGATATTTTGAGAACAGTGAAAAGGAACATGAAGTTTACTGCATTATGGGGTTCCCTTGCTACCATTGGTCTAAAACTGTATTTCAAATTAAAAACCTGGTCCTAAATTAAAATGGTGCCGAGCTAATGTTAAGTATAGCCTCCATTGTAGGCATCTTGAAAATAGCTGTTCTACCCCATAATAGAACTTTATATAGCCATCGGGTCTTCATGGAAAAACGTATGATGTCTATTCTATTCTAAACATAATTGGTGCTGATCTGATGTCTAATATGGACACAACAGTGTTGCTTTGGTCCTATTAGTTTGACCTTCTTAATGGGGGTATATTATAACCCTAGTCTTTCGGTTTCGTTGATTTATTCATCGATCTGATACTGCAGCATTATTGCACCTTCCTAATACCAGGGCTCGTACTGTTTTTGAAGGTCTTTGACAGTTTGGGAAAATTGAGGTAGAATTTTCAAGGCCTTGAAAGTTTGGGAAAATCAAGATGATTGCTCTGATGTCTTTAAAACTCTTTGAATATTGAAATAAACCCAAACATTTTAGTTTCTTTCCATAATCACAAATAAAATTGCCCAATGTTGTTATATTTAAATGTAGTTGAGTTTTCCTGGTTTCTTTCTTTTGATGGCCCATTCAGTTTCTTTTCATCATTAAACAATATTATATTATTTTGCATTCTTTGTTTTCTCAAATAGCATAACTTGTATACAAAAAATGTTAACGAAACTAGGTGTTGTAAATCTATGTTTGTGGTCTTTGAAAGTTTGGGAAAAGTCTTTCAATTGATCATTCAGAATTCTGTATGAACCATGTACTACGCCTTTTTCTGACTTTGTGTACCTTTGCTATGCGGTGACGAATATGGACGAAACACTGTATCATATTGGAAGATTACAAAAGGGGAAGCTAAATGGGGTACCATGCATCTAGAACTCTACATGAAGGCGGTGCTAGTGTCGAGTCATAACAACTACAAGGAAAACAATCTTTCACAAATTACAAACATACAAGTATCCGGAAGGAGTTTGTTTTAGTTACCACAAAAGCGGTCGTTGTTCATTAGAATTTTCATGCAATTGTTAGGGGGACTCTCATTCATTCGCTGTCCCAAACCGATTCTCAGTTTTCTAAAGGACTTCCACAATACAACCTCCACCAGGAGCGACCTAACAACCAGCTTTTTCCTTTCCAAACGATCCGAACATCCTCTAACCACTAACCCGAACCACAAGAAACCTGTCGGCAAATAGTGCTGATCCTTTGCCCACCTCAGTCAAAACTGACCGTTTGAAATTTGGCTCCACGATTTCGATCCTACTACAAAGTTATTCCTGCTTTTAGGTTTTCGAAAGGGTTTGCTTATAGGGTTTAAGCGACATTGCAAACACACGTATATAATAATCTGAAATCAGCTCAAACTAATGCCCAAATTTCTGAAGAAAAGATGCAGAAAGAATTGCCAGCGGGTCGCTTTGCAGGGCCATTACGTACAAAAACATTTACCAATTCATACATCTCGCCCCTGGGTATAGTCGAAAAGAACACTCCTGGGTCTTACAGACTAATTCATCACCCTGTCTTCCCACTTCTCTTCTACATGTGCATGAACACATCACATAAATAGTATTAAATTGTAAAGAGAAAAACAAGCACAAAAACTCATAAACACAAACTTCAATCAATCACACACACCAGTTTAATTTTAATTATTATTGAAGAATAAATATCATCACAACTATCACTCTATATTTAATTGCCAGTAGTTGACAAGGAAATTCACACATGGCACAGTTATTAAACTCGTATTTTAGTTCTTTCAGGGAAATTGTGAACTTGGATAATTTTGCACTGACTATGATTACTAGAATCAACATTATACTTGGCAAGCCAATAATATTAAACGGTTTCTCAAACAAAATACACCAGGGAACCGCCATCGGCACTATACTAACAACTATTTGTAAATGTATTGGATGACAATATATCCTATGTTAATCCATAGAGACAGACAGGGTGATAGAAAGAGGGATGGACATAGTGTGAACGTTAATGTCAGTTAGCTAATCTTTATTTCGAATGATTATATTATGGGCAAGGTGTTCTGCGTATTAGTTTTGTCCCCAAAGACACTATGTGCATAAGCGAGTGTTGTGTGATTTAAGTATAACTGAAAAATGCTGTCTGGTTTACAATTTCATAAAATAAAATTCCCGACGATGTGCCTATTAAGGCTAACATATATATTTACATATTGCTTCGGTCTCTTTTTTTGACAAGTCCGACAACCGATTTGAAGAGATTCGTGAATTAATTGTCCGCAGGTTGCAAACAGAGGTTGAGGGTTTCCTGTTGTAAGTATGCTTTACAAAATTAATCACTATTTTCCTTTTACTTAACTTCGTTATCACGATGCAAAAATTGCCTTGAGTCAAAAAAATGAAATATATTGAAGTACTTCCTCAATTGAAACGTAACGGCTCAGCCAACACACGAAATACACTGAAACTCACACATACATATATGTATTGGATGACAATATATCCTATGTTAATCCATAGAGAGAGACAGGGTGATAAAAAGAGGGATGGACATAGTGTGAACGTTAATGTCATACATACATATATGTATGTGCGTGTGTGTGCTTATGTGCGTATGTATGTGTGTGTAGTAGTAGTATCAGTAGTAAAACCGTATATGCGAATAATTAGACCACTTACTCCTGGTAAAAACGAACGTCGATGTGACGATTTCCAGAGATCAGAGACCTGATAGCGATATATTTTTAATGTTTCTTAACTAATGATAAACACGTAGAAAACATAGTTTGATTTCTGCTCATAGTAATGTCTAGTGGAATGCATTAAACTCGTTCATTTCCACACATGCACACAAACACCCAAACGCACACACGCACACACCTTTTCAATTTTCTTTTACTATTGAGGTGGAACAGATCGACATTGTTTCACCAGATGCAATGAGAGAGAATATTCAACTAAAGATGTAGAACCAAACATTCGATATAATCAAGTGATGTGAGATTGTCAGATTAAAAAATTACTCTGAAAGTTGCAGACGGGTTTACAATTTAATTTGATAAGATTGCAGATGTCGTGGCTATTGACGCTAAAAACAATGTTTTATGTATTGCTTCTGTCTCCTTTTCTGATAATTACGACAACCGACTGGTAGAGAAACGTCCGTCCTTTAATTGCACAAAGGGCTCAACGCTGGAGTAGATCATTTTCGCTGTACAAAAATTAAAAAATATTTTCCTTCTACTCTAAATTCCTTATTAGTAATACAAAATAGCCTTGAGTGCAAAATGGTGAAGTATATTGCCCACTTCCTCAGCTGAAGTGTACATACAATACATACATACATACATACATACATACATACATACATACATACATGCATACATACATACATACATACATACATACATACATACATGCATACATACATACATACATACATATATACATACATACATACATACATATCTCAGACCCCTGTATACGTGTACATCGCTCGTCTGCCTTGAGTCAAAAATATAAAATAGATTCTTGTACTTCCTCGATTAAACGTAAAGGCTCAGCCAAAGCACAAAGTAGACTGCAACCCTTCATAATTTATGTATGTGTATATATAAATACATACATACATACATACATACATACATGCATATATACATACATACAAATATACATACATACATATCTCAGACCCCTGTATACGTGTACATCGTTCGTCTGCCTTGAGTCAAAAATATAAAATAGATTCTCGTACTTCCTCAATTAAACGTAAAGGCTCAGCCAAAGCACAAAGTAGACTGCAACCCTTCATAATTTATGTATATATATATATATATATATATATATATATATATATATATATATATATATATATATATATATATATATATATATGTATACATATATATTATATATTTCTTCTGCAATCTGCAAGTAGACTGAGATTATAACGATTGTGTCAACTCAGCGTGTTTATTCATTATATTATACTCACACTGGATATATTCTCTGAAGAAACATTACTTTCAAGATCGTTATAATGACGTCGTAAATCGCGTTCACTGATAGTCTATAATAATATGAGAAGAATATGAGGAAAATAATTAATGTTTGATAGTGTCTGTCTAGCAAATAATAGCAAGCCAATATGAAAAAGATCTAAAATGCATCAAACACACACATATGTCCCCTTTCATATGGAATATTCGGTTGTTTATAAAACAAAGAAAAGCGTATTAAAATTCTTAAGCGTATAATGCAGACAATATAGCATACCACGGATCTCGGAAACATCGTTTATCATTGAGCCACATTCTGAATTGTTCAAAGATAAGATAAGGGAGTGGTCATCACGATGAAATTAGCCGACCATGCCTTGCTCGACCTTGCAGAAGTTGCTCATATGTGTGGTGTTTGTGTGTTTGTGCGTGCGTGTGTGTGTGTTTGTGTGTGATTTATGAAGTAGCTTTAACAACTTTAGTCATATGGCTACGATGTCTGCAGTGTGGCATATTATACTGATATCTAGTACTGGAATATCAAAACTCAGACATTTAACCCTGAGACGTTCACAGTCCTACCGAACTCTGATTGCATCTAAAGTACATATAGTGCCGGTTGTGTAAATTTAATGTGTGTTTATTTACAACGTTGGATGCAATTAAATGTTTTCAATCTAGCAGTGTTACAAGGAGGGAATTCGGGAGATTGCATGTGTTAATTGGTCGACTTCAAATTTAAATTATATATTTCAGTATTTTAGAAAAGAATTAGATAATATTCATTTCCTTTAATAACTGCATATCCGTTTTATATTTCCATCTAACTGTTGTATTTGTCATATTTTAATCAAATATATACTCTTCTTCATACACTATATGGATTCTATCATATGCCTCAAAGTCGTGCGATGTTCAAAAACTCGATCACCAAAGATAATATGTCTGATTTTAAATAATTCGTCCGTAAATTTCCATTTTGTCTGCAATTTGAAATTTTAATTGTTTTACACCATAATACATTTGGTGATCCAAATGCATATATTGTCAGGTAGACAGCTATGCTGACACCGATAATACGCATTTGTCCATATTTATTTTGTTGTTGTTGGACGGGTTGAATATCGTAATGATGATGACCGCATCCAAAGAAAAACAAGCACACAAACTCACAAACACAAACACCCAAACATACACCAGTTTAATTTTAATTATTAATGAAGAACAAATAGCATCACAACCATCACTCTATATGATATTTAATATTCATTACTTGAAACGAAATTTACACATGGTACAGTTGTTAAACTCCTATTTTAGTTTTCTCGGGAAAATGTAAATGTGAACTCTGATAATATTGCACTGATTTCGATTGCGAGAATCAACATCATACCTGGCAAGCCAACAATAATAGGAGTCACCGATTATGAATCAAAACATTATTTAGAGAAGGGAGCCCCTATCGACAATATATTAACAATTATTTTTCTAACTGTACTGGATTCCCATAAATCCTATTTTAATCCATATAGAGAGACATGCAGATAGAGAGAGGAGGGACTTAGTGGAAACCTTAATGTCATTTAGCGAAACTTTAATTCGAACGCCAATGGTATGAATACACATTGTTCTGCATATTAATTTTGCTCCCATCGACACTATTAATGTGCATAAGCGAGTGTTGTGTGATTCAAGCATAACTGTGAAAAATACAGTCTGGTTTGCAAATTCATAAAATAATATTTCCGATGGCATGGTTATTAACACAAACAGATATATTTATATATTGCTTCCATCTACTTTTCTGACAAGTCCGACTACCGATTGGTACAGATCAGTCCTTTTATTCTCCGTGGGATGCCAACAGAAGCAGATTGTTTCCTGTTGTTTGCTTTGCAAAATTAATTTCTCTCCTCTACTCTAACATCCTTATCACGATCCAAAAATTGGCTTGAGTCATAAATATGTATGTGTGTGTTTGTGTTTGATTCTGGATCGAATGTATAGCCAGTGTAGCGTACAGAGCAGAGGGTAGGTGTGCTCTGATCGTGGTACTTTTTTAAGTCTCTGGAGCAGATATTGATATGAACCAGACATAAGTGAGTTACAATATTCCAGTCTTGAAAGTACTAATGGACACACAAGTGTTTTAGTGTCATCAACTGAAAGAAATTGGCGAACTGAGCTGATGCCTATCAGCTCATGATATGAAGTCTTGCATATGTTCATGACATGTTGGTGCAATGTGAGAGTACCGTCCAGAGTAACACTAGGTTTCGTACTGATTGTGTGACTTTAATATTGGTGTTGCTGATATTTATTGCTTGAGGTAAAGGATGTGAATGAGAAAGTCTTTGTGTTGTGATCAGAATGGCCTCAGTGTTATCAGCATTCATCTGCAGCTTGTAACATGTCATCCATGATTTCACAACAGAAATGCACCTCTCTACAACTTGGATGGTAGCATCAACTTCAGTTGGGTGGCTAGATTTGTATATTTGGGTGTCATCAGCGTACAATTGCTGAGACACTGGATGCTGATCTATGACACTTGAGAGAACAGGTCCAAGAACAGACCCCTGTGGAACACCAGAACATTGATCAACTGAACTGGGCTGGAGTGTATTCCATTTGCAGATACAGTTTGTGTTCTGTTGACCATGTAGGACTTGAATCACATTAAGGCTGTATCATGAATGCCAAATACATGCTGGATACGGTGAAGTAACATATCATGGTATATTGTGTCAAATGCTGCAGACAAATCAAGGAGGGCGATAACTGTAATCGTCTCGCTATCCAAAGAAGAGAGAATGTCATTAACTACTTTTAGAAGAGTAGTTTCAGTACTGTGGCAAGGGCGATATGCAGATTGTGCATTGCTAAAAAGACTGTTTAAATTTAGATAAGATATAAGCTGGGATAGAACAACCTTTTCTAAGATTTTTTTTTTTAATATGAATGGATATTAGAAACTCGGCGGTAGTTCTATAAATCGTTATGTTCTAGTGTTGGTTTTTGCAGCAGAGGCTTTGTAATGGCAATTTTGACAATGATGGGAATTCTATGGATGAGAGAGAGGTATTAATAACACCAGTTAATGAAGGCAATACTGGATCTAAGCACTCAGGAAGCAGTGATGTTGGAATTAGATCAAGTTCACATGATTTTGGTGCACACTTCATCAGTATTGTACGTACGAAATCCATAGAGACAGGTTCAAATGCTGCTAATGGTTGAGGCTCAAATTTTGTATCGCGACTGTATGTTGACGACGAGTCAACTGAAATTGTGGTGTCAAATTTATCTCTAATGGTTTGTACTTTGTCACGGAAGAAATTTGCAAACATGTCCAGAAGGTCGACTGGAGAGAAGGTAGTTGGAAGTGGTGTACATTTGTTCATTGACATTAGCTTTTTATTAATCTCGAACAGCTCATTGCATCTGAAACTTTCCATGATCTTATTAGTTTAGTGGGCTGGTTTCGTTGCATAGACTACATTTGTGACATTCTTCTTAGCGGCTTCATATATTTGCTTATGAATAGTGAGTCTGGTGGAAAGCCAGAGCTTCTCAACTTTACGGCGGTCTCTTTTAGCAGTGCTTAGCCAGTCCATAACACTGCTATACTATGGAGAACACTTATGAACTGGTAGCTGGGGCATGTTTGTCAAGCAATAAACGCAGGCAATTATCGAGTTGTTCTGCGGTAGGAGGTAAGGAAGTTGTTTGGTTTGCTTGGATGTCGTGTATTAGTTTGGTTCTATTTATCATACGGAGGTTCCTCTTAGTAACAGATAAAGGTGGATAGTTAGGGACTGATAGGTCAAGATAGCATATAATGCAGAGGTGACTGATGCAAGGTCATGGGATACTAGGGATCACCGTAGAATGTTATCATAAGGTCTAAGTTGAAATCTCCAAGAATAATAACTGCTCCAAAAAGAGAGAGTCAGTCAGCTTGTTTTTTCTACTAGGAGGAGGGCGGTATAGGCAGAAACAATTGACTGAGCTTTGCTCCAGAATGAGTGTGGACTAGTCCAAACGATGTGTGGTCGAAATTGAATGTTGTGGTGTGGTTAAGACTTGATATCACGGAGTTCTTTGTGATGACAGCTATTCCACCTACACGAGAATTACCGGGGCAAGACTTGATTTAGTGACCAGTGGGTGTTAGATCGACACACTTGGGGTCATCGCCTGATGTTTTTAGCCATGTTTCTCTCAGGAAAAGTACGTCAATATTCTGGTCTTAAATAATAATTAACTATTTATGTGCGCTTTTCCGGTGGTCATACTGACTGGGCATTGAATAATGCAATGAGCAGATATATTCCTTGGATTGTTGACACAAACGTTTTCGAATTAATAGGGATTTGAATTAGTTACCTAAATAAACGGTCGAATTTCTTTTTAATTGTTGAGACGAAATAAGGGATATAACTGGAATTCTTCCTCTTCTACGGCGGCTAGCTTTGAAACAACGTTTCATTTTTAGCTTCTGTTTACATTTAGGTAATGATGAATGTAGTCCCAGTTCGTTTAGTCTAGAGCACAATGTAGTGTGGAGAACCAAGAAGTGATCATTTAAAGCAATTAATGAGGGTCCATCGTAGCATAAACGGGTTGACTGGCGAGTATCAAGTGATGGCGTTTTGTTCAAAAACAGTGGAGCAAGACAGCTGAGAACAAGTCTAGGTGTTCTCATTTCCATAACAAGGAGATGTGGAAACACATAGGAATTGAACATCCAATACATAATGAACACAATAACGAAGATGAAAACAGGCAACAAACACAAGTATCACTACAAAACGGAACAGCTGCTTCAAGCCGGTTAAGAGACAGCGGAGATTTTGTTTCACCAACATTGACTCAATTGAAACAAAAAACATCTCAAATGTTACTCAGCAAGGACCCACATATCCATCTAACCGTTAATGGGCTATGACGAGAAAGATCGTTTAATACAGCAGGCGCAGTTGATATTGGTATATGTAATGAAAATTGGGATAGACCTCTAGAACGAACAGTAGTTTAATATTTAAACTTTCTTCAGACAGAGGCTGTCTAGAATTGTATGACAGTAGTAATATTCAAAAAGTGTAATCGGATAGAAGTTCCGACGCTTATTACGCTTGAGCATAATCCATTCTAATCAGTCCTGCAATTGTACTTCGCGATTGTATTATCAATAGAAGAACATTAATGAATTCCAAAATTTACCGACGTAAAAAAATAATCGAAGAGAAGCAACAGCTGCAAAATGAAACCACCAATATAAGCGCGTTGATTAGAAAATACACACTTGCGTGCTTGGTTTCAGATATTATTTGTGCTCTTGCCGCGGCAACAACTGTTGACCTTTGTGTGACTGGAATGGTGCACCAATCGGAATTATTATCGGTGTTATCAATAATAAACTGTGTCTATTGTGAATCTAGCATATATGCACATGTGGCTTGATTGCCAAAAAGGGTTAAAATCATGGGGAATAGAGGCTGTGATGTATATCAGGAAACAAAGGGCACGAAATGTCAACACGGTATAGTGTCACTGCCGCAGCAATTCATGACATTGATCCTTGACTGTTATTTGTTGAATTCAGCATAACTACTTTTGACATGATTTTCGCTGGGCCACTGAATGTTACGAATTTTGCTGGTATAATGTATATTTTAAGTTGTTCACGTTGCTTCCTTTAGATATTAAAAGCTTTATCTAATAATGACAACGTTTGATTTTCTCTGTATCGTGTGAAAGCCGAGTTAAATGGTTAGCTTATCTAGTTGGAACATGTTCAAGAAGGATTATTTGCTTTGCTGGTACAGGTACAAAATCAAGATAACTCATTTGTAATTAAAAGCTTCTTAATCTTTTTAACTGCGAATTATCCTCTAAATCATTAAAATTTAGAACTGTCGTCGGCTTCAAAATTGAGACTTGTGTTTATTCACATAGATATATGTTTGTATCTACCTTCCACGGCGATTCTGCAGCATACATATATGGCATCTCTATATTTTAAACATTCTTCAGAAAGATTAGAGAGCAGAATGACTTAAAATAAAGTGTTACTTGTCTCCTACTTCAAGTAAAGGAAGTAATAAATCATTATTTTAACTGCAACCATTTTCCGTTCAAAGGAATTTTCTTCCCTAGTTTGCTATGCTGAATGTTGAACAAGAGGTTCAAATTCGCCCAATTCATTAAAGATTATTAGCTTTGTGTAACACCCTGCATTTCATCCACATTTTCAAGAGCACAAGTTTCTAATTAATTACTGCTCTTTGTATTTTAACATCACTCTAGTTTCACAATCGTTGGTTTTTTATAGTAATTATTATCCTCAACATTTCGCTTATTTTCTCTTATATATCTGAACTGTATTCTTTCTATGACTACCTCGTCTATGTGGAGATCATAGTTTTGACGTCCATGGAAGACATTTCAGCATCAGAAGGA
The DNA here is from genome assembly GCA_028554795.2 of Sinohyriopsis cumingii. NCBI lineage: Eukaryota > Metazoa > Mollusca > Bivalvia > Unionida > Unionidae > Sinohyriopsis > Sinohyriopsis cumingii. Next base: position 62,314,673 of record CM068835.1, read on the forward strand.
TTTGTTGTTGTCTACCCGAGAATAGACAGTGCTACGTGTTCGACTACGTTCAATGTTGCTTACCTTAAGACTTAAAATTCCTTTCACTCCATCATTTTCTATGTTATCTCTACTAATGATTACCACACTGTTTTTCTCGAAATGTCCCACAGATTATCGGTTTATTTGTTCTTCATAGGTTGTTTATTTTCCAAACGTATTGTTCCTTTGTTTTGGTCAGTCCTACGTTCTGGTTTTCTCGGTTTGTCGGAAGTGAACATCACCAAAGTTGATTCGATTTTGATATTTATTTTGTCTGCTGAGTCTTAGGTATCAAGAAGAATGGAGAACTTTCTAATGTTACTTTCTAACCTATGTTCTAAGTTACTATAAATGGTTTTCAATGGATTGTTTGTTATAGAGTAGCATACATTTCTCAGCTGGTTTTATATGTGTTATTCAAAATTAAATCTGTCCTGTTCCCGTTCACAATCAAATGCTTATAAACATTGTTAACGTATCAACCTTTATGAAATTGTTTCAAGAAAGAGAAAATGTCAACCACTAAATGTCATCAAAATCAAAATAATTGTGTTTAAAAGTTATTGTAGCCCAAAAATTAATATAAAATTCCAATAATTAGGTCCAGTATTAGAGTGTAGTTTCCACTCATCAACCAACGTTGCATTACCTAAAGCCAATGACATGTACCAGGTATGAGCTAACAGCTATGGATGGTTCCAGGATGATGTCGAATTTGGTATTTTGACAAACTGAGGTTTTGTTAACGGAATTAAGAAATGCACTCTCATCATCTCCACCCACCCATACAAACGCGGAGAAGTGAGTATGGGGGAATGAACCACTATATTTCTGGTCCTATACGAAAGTGCGGGATCAGTCGGAATTGTCATTATGAATGGCGTCACCTAAGCGTTACCAAAATTAACAAATCCTCGAAATATAGAATTCAAAATAATTGAAACTAAGACATGGACAACAATATCAAACAAAGACCAAATTAAGTTTTGCTTCATATTGTTATCTCAAATAACAGACTCTTTGGATTAATCATTATATAAGTTGAGTGTACAACAATTAGCATTTAGTAGTTGCAAGGTCCCAGGAACAAACAGAGGTACTGTTGATGATTGGTATATTAACATGCATTATTATTATTATTTTGCAGAGAAACAACCTTGACCAATGAAACAACTCTGCCTGGACTTGAGATTACTTGCAACGAATCATGTGCTGATGTAAAATTTCTTGTATAATATGGGTCCGCGGAAGGGGTTTCAACATTTCATTCAGGACCCAGGAGTAGTTCCCGAGGAATGCTGATGCATCGACTGTAAAACTGAGTTTCAAAACTTTTAATCTTCCTCAGATAATAAAAACCAGACATGCCACAATTTCTACATATTCTACAAAGAAGTATGACACTAGTTTTTCTCACAGAACATTGAAAATTATTACGTCATACATTGGTAAATTTTCCCAATAATTGTTGAATATATTACCTAATAGGCACAATATTACACTAATCTTTAGACGAAATCATAAATACATTGAAGAGTTGTCATGGCTTTGGTAGTTTACGTCATTGTATATTCTGCATTACTTTTACATATTGTTTTATTATCATTAACATCTGACAAAATATATAATTTGTGGTAAACATGTCGCTTGAGAATCCATCAAGTGCAGTTTAATTTTGTATTGTTAGCTTCAGATGCCATTTTTACGAACCACTTGTCTTTCTCAAAATGTTGATATTATCAGATGATAAATGAAAGATGAGCAGCATGAATACTTTTAGGCACAGTGTATTGGGTACGTACATACATTGATTACAAAGGACACATATTTAATTATAGAAATCAAAACAATGACAGGTATTATAGATGATAAACTGCTTTGCAATGCAATCAGACTAACGAATAAAACCATATCTAATGTAAAAGAAATGTATTTGCTATTCTATATGTGAGATTATACTAAATAAACAAACTGCATAAAACAACTGCATTTGATACTAAAATGCTGAGTACATTATATTCTCTCTCCATCCCCCTGTAGCTCTTTCACTTTTATATTTAAGCTTTCTTTTCTGATATGATTTCGTCTGATACGTATACTGTCTTAGAGGATATTTTCTGGTCTCCATTACTTCGTACTGTTTGTTTACATTCAACCTATTTCTATGCATTGTGATCTTATACCTTGCAACGCGAATGTTCCCTTGTTTCGTATCGCGTTCCTTGTCAACAGTCCAGTTCTCTGACCTTAACTTACCCATTCCGTGTTACCTTTCTTGAATTGTGGAATAACATGTTCTCGCCAACAGCGAAGACCTCACACTTTATCTTTGCATTATGGTATTTCTTCTGTTTTGCATGTTCAGACTTGATCTTATCTGAACTAGTTTCCCTGGCATATGCCACCTGCATGAAGCTGTCATATATTCGCTTAAACAGCAAAACGTCCTACTCTATCTCAGATACTGTATATATATCAAGTTCACTTAGCAAGCGCACCTGTATATCATAAACAAGGAAAAACTACATCTTCTTTTAGATGCGTTATCGGCCGTTCTATAGGCAAATAAAATAGGTGGATATAAAATATCTTATAAAAACAAAATATGATTGTAGTAAGAAACCAGAAAAGGAACGTATAAAGAAAGTGCACAATGAACTTGACAAACTAGCTGAAACAAAAATAAAATAGGCTTAGAAAAAATCGCAGAATAAGAGACGGTTTTGCTAAGAGTCGTATATTGGGTGAGTTAGATATGGATTATCCTAATAAAAACGTGATTTGAGGTAGCAGATTATCATGATGATGCCAATATACTGCCGACGGCGTATCTGATACTAGTAGATACTCTGGCAAACAGCGGTTATACAATACTATACTGGTCAGATAAACACTGCATTAATAGAAGTATCTGATATTGAGTAAAATATTGCTTTTTTCAGCAATGCTGATCGATATCTATTCTATCAAACACTTGACAATATAACAAGTAAGCCTGTTAGTTATGATATGTTCGATTATGATCTCGTCAGAAAGATAAACGTGTACGTCTATCTTTTGCAACAGCATATTAAACACTTGCACAATATCTGGTACTTAATAAATTTAGCATATTAATATAATATTAATATTTGTATTAGGGTATATTAGTTACACACAAGATCTGTATCAGGATAGTGTGAATGATATCACGTACATACCAACGAATTTTAATCCTGCTTTTAATTGAATTCATATTTTTTTATGATGATGTCAGTTTTGGAAATACACCATCTAAGGTATATAATTAATATCAAATATTAGTGCTGGTCCTGTTAATATCAAATTTCCTTTGCAAATTGATAAAGCTGCTGCTGCTGAGAAAACGTTTACTTTCAATCAATATAATTTGATAATGACAAAAAAAGTGAAATAATTAAGTTCAATCACATGTCATCTAGTCTCTCAGGCAACAAAAGGGATGAGCTGATCAAATACTACAAGTATTGTCTTACAAATTATTACTTCGTCATAATCGACAGATAATATTCCAGCGAATTAATAGGTTTGCTAAGCTACATTTCAATGATACTAACAACAACTAGAATATCATTAGCGGGTGAAACAGCAAATCGACTACTGTTGATAAAATCAGGAGCAGATATTGTATTATCAGCAGTAAACGAAAGAATCGAGCCAAAATACAATAATTAAAATACTTCGTGTCAAATATCAATAGCAACCTACAACAAGATACTTACTCAGATTCGAGCTTATCTCAGAGGGGAAAAGTCCATTCGTTGGATCTGATATATGTACTGCGAATCAACCATGATTTGCTCATTGGTATAATAACGAACATAGTATTGAAACACGATAAACGATACTCTGTAAATGTTATGTTATATATGAAATATGAAAGTTATTACAGTATATGACACTAAGTTAAAGATGAAAGTAATTATCTTCCGAGGTAAGAATAGGACGATTATGCTTAACAATATTTCACATAGTTTAAAAATATGATGAGCTAAAATAATGTTATGTCGATAAGACAATAGTCTCACATGGAAATGCTATTAAGATGCTAGAACATGGTAATCCTATCAGTGGCAAAATGATCTTGAACTTGTTCTGTCATGATGATGAGAGTTATATAATAGCAAACGCTGAGGCGATAAAAATGACTCGACAGTATACTGTGTAAAACGTTAATGTTAATATTAAAAATAAATCATTAGGGATTTCATGTAAAACCCACAGTAGTCTTATGTAAACGGGATTTTGTTCTGAGCCAACCCTATTTTTGTTTGAAGACGAGGATGAATTTTCATGATGTGGTAATCGATAATGAAATCGGTTTTGTTGTGTCAGCAAATTTGTTTTCAAATATGTTTTGATAAAAGCGGGCGGGGCTGGGGTGGGTGTTTGGGATTGGGGATGATCAGGGGGTAATATAGGGTGTAAAAAAAGATATTAAAGAACAAAAATAGAGTTCGTTTAAGAAACTCCCTTACATAAGACTATTCCTGTAGCGTGCCCTTTAGTGTGCTAACTGAGCTACATGGTCACTCTTGGGTCAGATAAATCCCTGACGCACAGTCTTCTCCAGCAAATAAATATGTTGTAACTTTACGATCTGCAGTATCAATAGTCTGATCACGTTTTCATATTCCATTTGATTGCATACAAACAAATTACATGAATCAAAATCAACTTTTTACTATCCATTTGACTGCATACAAATATTGGCATGAATCGGAAACACCATTTTGAGCAGCACGGACGGTGAACAAACCACTTTTTTGAACGTCTGTTTATGAAAAATAACTTAATACGAAAAAAATGAAAAATACATGAGTAATAACGTCAAACATAATCCTCATACAAAAAAGCGAGTGTTTCTATAATCGACTTAGCTCATTTATCATTGTCGTTTGTTTTTGAAAATTGTATATCTGTTTTTGTTTACCTTTCGGAAACACATCTTTGGTCTCACCCTTCCTGCTGCTGTTTAGATAAAGTATTTGAACTTAATCTTGTCCATATCGCCCGATCACCACATCTAATGACTGTTTTGTTTTGCAGAGTATGTGTATCGACTCCATTAAACACAACTGAAATATTAAGTTATCTCTAATTACTGTATGCATTTGTGTACATCGCTTAGTAACAAAAATCACGACTGTGTTTTTATGCCTGCCTCGAGAAAATATCCCAGCTGGAAATACTGGTCAATCAGATGGATTCCGGATTCAGAGTCATTCTCATTTCTTGTGTTCATGGTGTAAGTCTGCAGACGTGCTTAATGTTGAACAGATAGTATTCGAGAGGAAACAAAGCCATATGTTAGGATTGTTCCGTACAAATAGCAAGCTCTCATTATTTTGACTATGATATTGTTCTCTAACAGTTGAGAATGATTCGATGAGTTCTGGATGATCCATCTTGACAACGTCACGATTCTGGGCGAACCAATACATTTCCCGCCTTCAAATGCATGCAGAAGTGATCCTTTAGGACTTCATTGAGCTTTATCACAATATTCTGTATTCACTTCATAATCCTTTAAGTACCTCTCACATTTTCATTTATAACTCTGATAATTCAATTTTTATACGTTTTCCAAAACCTATTGGTCTTGTTTTTTATATTACTTAGTTTGTGCCCATACATTCGTAACGCAAGCAATATTACCAAATTTATATATGCTGATAATTATTTAAATAGAGCTGCAACGAAGTTGGACGTATGATATACTCTGCAATTGGACATCTTTGTTTACTGAAAATTCAGGAATGGGAGTAGAATTTATGTGGCTGTATGCACTCAGGGAAAAGCTTCCTAGTGAATTATCAACACAGTTTTTATTTCAAGAAAGAATATTTCAATGAGAAACAAAATACTTTTTGAAATCTTAAATTTTAATTTTCACACATTTTAACTGCGCGGAAAGAGAGCACAATTGCACTAACGTTCTTTGCTAATTGTAGATTTGCAAATACTTTTTAAAAACTGCAATACTCCTGAGCATAAACTAAAACAACATACAATGTGCAGGAATAGTCAAAATATTTTAAAAAAATTATTATATCTTATAGTTCTGTATTGAGGAAGGGAGATAACTATTTTACGAAGTTTCAGTAAAATGCATAAAATTGTATCTAATGAACTTGATCGACTTCATACGGTAATATTGTATTGTTATGGTGACAAATTGATAATATGGTGCTTTTATGGAGAAGAAGGTATAATACAAGTATATGAATATGATAACATTGCTTAATTTCAAAAAGGAAAAAATGGAGCCCCGTGAGTCCCATTGGGCTAAGACCTTTTCCATTACAGATCACATTTGTGTTTGTGGGTTTGAGTGTTGGCTCAGGCAACGCGAACATGTGAAAAAGCTTGCCAGTAGCTTTTTGAGGATTGATGGTTCTTCCCGGGTTCATCTCCCACCAATATACTGCCCGCCATGTATAGGTTATCATCTGATGACAATGGTATTAAACCCACACACAACAACAAAACATAAAAATATTGCATATACTCGGAAAATATTTATACAAAACTGTGTGCTGTTTTTTCACTGTGCCTTATTGTCAAGTAAATAAGACCTTGGCGCGAAACTAATGGTTCTTAAAAAGTTGAGATATCGGAGGTATGTATAGCTGACGTTAAATAGGAAGGAGAGCAGCAATGCCCAAAACTTTAATATTTGGGTCTCTATGGGGACCAAAATAATTTAACATTTCGCCTCCCTGTTAAGATATGTTCATGTGACGGGGAAATGTGATGTTAAAAGTGTCCATAATTATCTACTATGCAAACCCAGGTCATTTATCATTCAACCCCATCTATCTGCTAGTGGATACCTATTGTTCTGTTATATCCAATGTCCCACATATACCATGCGTTCGGGAGTGACCAAAAGCTCACGTTTACTATTTAGTATGCGCTATCGATTCACCAACACCCACTTACATACTGAACAAAAACAATACAAAGCAGAATAGGGAATGTAACATCAATATGATCTCTTAAAAACAAAACTAACCTTTCAGATTACTGAAAACTTTTATGTTAACTTTTTTCTAAAAAAGTCAATTTCCTGACCATCCACTGAGCGAAAATGAGGAAAAGCAAGTGTTTATGCAGCAAATGTACTATTAAAAGTGTTGTACATCTAATATCCACTACCCAACATTTACAAACCAAATCAGCCAATAACTGTGTTATTATTCACTATGCCGTTTAGAATGATAAACACCCACACATCTACTAATTCGACAGACTAGAATGTTAAAGAAGGGATCAAAAGTAAAATTTTAAAATCCTTATATCCAAATCTACCTTCCCTATTATGCTATGGACTAACAGTATTCGTTCAATTAACATTCCGAATCTATACAAAGTCCATGATATTAAATATTCAATAACTTTAACTATGTGAGAGCTCATGATCGAACCTATATGTATAAGTATAGATGCATCCTGGATGACAGCTGCTGATTCAGGATTCTATTTGCAGCAAATACTATTCCAAATTCAAGTCTCTGCTTGAGTTACAACTAGGATACGTTCTGAATAGATTCAATTTACTAAAATCTATCTTTTATTATCACCCAATCCTGGTGAGCCAAACCCAAATATACTCTATTTTACCTTCGCCCATTTAGAGACTGTTTCCCATTGTTCCATACTATAAGTATCGGAAGCCATATAGCATCTCTCATAGACAATGTGAAGCCTACAATTCCCTAGAACGTTTCAACCAACCTTTTTCATACGAAGCCACAGTCTCTTCCACCTTATAATCACTACAACCTGTTAGTAAAGTAAACTTATGCCCTATCATGCATGTAGTGAAGAACAGATATTGGCTTACCTCTAAAATCCAAACACAAACGTAAATCCTCTATGGGGTCAAGTGTGTTGTAGAATTTGTTATACTGCTTTTCACTTTTCCAGTGCTGCTTAGGCAGACTTGCCATCCCTTTGAAAATAAAAACTATTACTATTTCTTCACTTTCTAATCATCCACAATGTGACTTCCAGGAAATGTATAATGGCAATATATTCTAACAAGGTGAAGTTTAACAGTCAAAGTTGTAATATTGTTTAGAAATGACGGACGAATTAATCACATGAAATTAGTTCAGTCAGAGGTAATTAACATTAGTTGATCATTGGCAATATTTAATTTTAATGTTATATGCACAAACATTTGCTGTAACAACATTCCATCTTGAATCATTTCAAATGAAAAACCTTTCTCCACGACCTTATAGAAGACGTGTCCATGACAACGTTTCTCCTACTACGGACATTAACTGAGGATGAATGTTGAGATATAAGTAGACATACACGTACTCCCTCCATATCTCTCTCTCTCTCTCAATAATAAATATTTGGTAGGTTGCGCAATTAGTTGTCACATAGATAAAATTATTAATAAATCTACCTTTTACAAAATATTATTGAGCGGACATAACACATTTGATTGCGTACAAGGTCGATGAAAGGATGAATACTGTAGCTATGCTTCAAAGAACTTTGATCTCATTACATCTATTTGCATTTCTACTCTCTACGTTTCTTCCTCGACTGAATGATTGATCGAACGATAGCATTCACAATGAGGGTAAATCATACGAATGCAATTATATTTTCGCGAGTGAAGGCCGGAACGAAACAACAGTAAAAACGATAAGTGGGGTATTAGATTTGTAATATACTTAGTCTATATTTTCGTCTTTCGTCCTAGTATTGGATATTTATTGTTATGTGTGTTAAAAATATACAATTCGTCTAGATTTTGTACATTGAGTGACCTCAGAATTTGGCGTGAAGCTCAGGTTTATTATAATATTACAAATCTTCATATGATTAACATTACTGGCACAAGGGGGAGTTTAATATTAAGCCGTCAGATTGAACTATTTATATACAAAAGTGGAATTTTGACCATAAGAATTTCGTTAGGTTCAACATGATGGGCCTCTTTAGGTCAAGATAGGAAATGTAATGATCATAAATACCCATAGTTATTTACTTTAAAAGCCTAAATGTCCACTATCTGATTCCCAGTGATGTAGTATTCAATGCCCCATATTACCACGTCATTTAAGTGTCTAATAATTAAAATTATCTAATGTTTGCGTTGACTATCATACGTTCAACTGACCCACCGATTAGTGTTTTAGACGAAGTGGCATAAAATAAAATCTAAATCCATTATAAACTTTACTTCCACACCATATATTTTTAATGACAACTACCATCGGTACTATCTTTATAATGTTTATAACCCTACCGTGAAGTGCAATTAGAGACAAAAAAAAATATAGAAATACACTAAATACGCAAACATACATATAGGCTATTAAATATTAAATTGAAAATGAGAAAATGACAAGAAAATATATGGGAATTGTAATAGTAAAATTACACCTAATATCCAACACCTTGTGATCTACTATGTACTACCCAATAATGTTAAATACGCCGTTTCAAGTGACCAATACCCTACACTTACTATTAAATACACCTCTTGATTGTGACCACTCCCACCAATCCAATAGCCACACAGGGAAGGATTATAAAAAGAGGTAAACATAAATGGCGTATTTTCTAACAAAACCTTCAGTAGCGTCTATAACTTACCAGTATCCATTTATAAATAAAGCATAAGCCATATTCCAATTTTAAGCAAAACTACATTTATAATCCATATAACACTAGCGGTGAAGTACAAGGAATAAAGTCGTGTGGAACGATTCACTCTAGACACGCACATATATTTACACATTATCATGGATAGAGTGAAAGAATAGCAAAGAATAAGAGTGCATTCGGGAAACGTTATGCTTTCACTACCATCCGGGAACTGCCTTTGACCAAGGCGATCACCACGCTATCAGCATAATGGCTTAATTTTGGGGCGGAGACCGTGGAACTCAGCAATTGGCTGGCCGGCACACTCGTCTTTAAACTTGCCTGGTACCATCTTGTTTGCTTTGCTCTAGAGTGGTTGCTTCAGTGGATATTCGCTCTATTCCTTAAGTCTGGCACTTTTAGAAATATCGCGATAGATGTGATCAGATCGCATCAACAGTCACGACATGCAGACCCTCCTTCGTCTCTTCCGCGCACTATCCAGCTTCTGAATGAATGTGGTGACAGACTCATTACAACGATATGATTTTGGTTTATTTAAGTATCCATCACGCCCGATGACCATACAGTGGAAGTTAAGTGGTCAGCGATTTTCTGTGTGCTCCTTTTACATGGGCTGTTGGCAGGACATTTTACCTTAACGTAAGGCGCACATTGATCATGCAAGGAACACGCACCTCATGATGGTGGTTTGGGAAAACACTGGAATGACAATATATTGTCCACTCGTGTATGATACAATAGTTAACATTCGTTCACAATTATTTATAAACTTTACCTGATTCTAGGTAATATATTTTGATTTGTTGTTGCGTTTGCGTTTTAATGACATTTTCAACAGAATAGGTTATTGTGTTGGCCATTATATTTGGTGGTGTTATAATCCAGGAAGAACTATTTACTCTTAGCTACTGGCATGCTTTCTAACATGTTCACATTGTTCGAGTCGGGACTAAGACCCACACTTGGAGAGATGAGAAGTCCATGGATTGTAAAGGCATTTTTGTTTTCTTCTAGCAGAATGTTACATCTATATTTTACAAGAAAAGAGATGTATATAGACTAGATCGGTTGAAGGATTTTCTTAATAAACTGTGGAAAATATACATTGGGATTTTGGGAGCCATTATTCCAACAGTGCTGAGACAAATATGTTATAATTCGAATGTAATTTTGATAGCATTTAAATTGATTCATTAACATAATTTAGTGTCAATTTAACAAACTAGGCAAGTAATATACACTTAATAATAATAATAATAATAATAATAATAATAATAATAATGAAAACTATGTATAGCATCTAATATTTAGAAGCTCTAAGCACATTACCACATTTGACAACACCTATAACAAAAAACCATATATAATGATATGATTACAAATTAAAAAAAACATGAAATTAGAGAACATAAAAAAACATGCTAAAATATTTAAGGTAGGAAACAGTATTAGTTATTTACCTTTGTTCTTGCAGTCGAAATAAGTGAGTTTTAAGAGCACTCTTGAATTGGATTACTGTCTTTGTAAATACGTTCAGTGGGCAATTCATTCCACGTTGCTTGGCTCTGGTATTCAAAAAACATTGTCCATATTTCTTCTTTTTCATAGTAGGAATATTGAGAATACCATAGTCAGAAGAGGAGCGAAAGTATCATGCCGGTGTGTATATATGGGAGAGTTCAGATAGGTATGTTGGACTGGAGTCCTTCAGTTAACGTAGCACAGATAACAAACATTTGTTTGATTCTGGATAGCCAGTGTAGGGTACAGAGCAGCGGGGGAGGTGTGCTGTGATTGTGGTACTCTAAGTATGATCTGAGCAGCTATGTTTTGAAGTTTATATTGAGATGAACCAAACATAATTTAATTACAATAGTCCAATATTGAAAGTGCTAATTAAGACACGAGTGTGCAATGGCATCATCTGAATGATATTTGCGAATAGAGCTGAAGCGTTTCAGCTCAAGATATGTAGCCTAGCATATGTTCAAGACATGCTGGTGCAATGTGAATTTAATTTGGTGAAGCACTGGATGATGATATTTGATACTCGAGAGCTGCTTGGTGTATATAATGAAAAGAACTACCCCAAGAACAGACCCTTGTGGAACACCAAAACAGAGATTAACTGGGGTAGAGACATTTAATTTGCATACACAATTTGTGTCCTGTTGATCAAATAGGACTTTAATCACAGTAAGGCTGTATCATGAATGCCAAATACATGATGGCCTATTGTGTCAAATGCTGCAGAATTATCAAGGAGGGTGAGGACTGTAATCTTTCCGGTACCCAATGCAGAGAGAATGTCATTAACTACTTTTAGAAGAGTAATTTCAGTACTGTGGCAAGGGTGATATGCAGATTGTACATTGCTAATATGAGTGGGAGATTATAAACTGGGAGGTAGTTCTTTAAATCGTTATGGTCTAGTGTTGGTTTCTTCAGCAGAGGCTTTACAATGGCAGTTTTGAAAACTGATGAGAATCCTCCAGATGAGATAGAGTTACTAATAGCATCAGTTAGTGAAGGCAATACTGGATCTAAGCACTCAAGCTGCATTGATGTTGGATTTGGATCCATTTCACATAACTTTTGTGCAACCTTCGTCAGGATTGTATGTACGAAATTCATAGAGACAGGTTCAAATGCTGCTAATGGTTGCCGCTGAAATTCTGTATCCGAACTGTATGGTGACGACGAGTCAATTGAAATTGTGGTGTCAAGCTTATCTCTAATGGTTTGTTCTTTGTCACGGAAGAAATTTACCGGAAGGTATTCTGGAGAGAAAGTAGTTGGAAGTGGTATACATTTGTTCCTTGACATTAGCTTGTTAGTAATCTCGAAGAGCTCTTAGCAGCTGAAACGTTCCATGATATTAGAACTGTAGTGGGCTGATTTCGCTGCATGGACTATATTTGTGACATTCTTCTTATCGGCTTCATAGATTTACTTATGAATGGTGAGTCTGGTGGAAAGCCAGAGCTTCTCAGCTTTTCGGCGGTCTCTTTTAGCAGTGTGAAGCCGGTCCATAACACTGCTATACCATGGAGAACACATATGAACTGGTAGCTGGGGCATGTTTGTCGAGCAATGAACGCAGACAGTTATATAGTTGTTCTGCTGTAGGAAGTAAGCAAGTTGTTAAGTTTGCTTGGATGTCATGCATTCGTTTGGTTCTTTTTATCATACGGAAGTTTCTCTTAGTAGCAGATAAAGGTGGAGGGTTACGTACTGATACGTCAAGATGGCATATAATGCAGAGGTGATATGTGAGTGTGGTTTTGACTAGCTCAGACTATGAATGGTATAAATTGAAAGTTGTGGTGTTGTTAAGACGTTTGATCTTGGAGTTCTTAGTGATGACCGCAATTCCACATCCGCGAGAGTGGAGTGGAAACGACTTGATGGAGTAACCAGTGGGTGTTAGATCCTCTCACTTTGGTTGATCGCCTATGTTTTTAGCCATGTGTCTGTCAGGAAAAAAAAACAAATGTATTTTGGTCGTTGATACAATTAACTATTTCTGCGCTCTTTTCCGGTGGTCCTACTGATTGGGCATTAAGCAATGAAATACGCAGAAGTATATCTTGGATAGTTGACACAAATGTTAACGATTTAATAGGGATTTGAATTAGGTTATGTAAACTAACGTTCGAATTTTTAAATTGTTGAGCCGGAAAGGGCATAAGGAAGACAACTGGAATTCTTCTTCCTATTTTACGCCGGCCAGGTTTGAAACAAAGTTTCATAGTTCGCTTCTGTTTACATTTAAGTAATGATGAATGTGTCCCTGTTCGTTTAGTTTAGATCACAGTGTAATGTGGAGTGCCAAGGAATGGCCATGTAGAACAATTAATGAGGATCCATAATAGCATAAACGGCTTGACTGGCGAGTATCACTTGATGGCGGTTTGTTCAACAACAAAAGAAGTTGTAGCAGTTGAGCAACACAGCTGAGAAAAAGTCAAATTGTTCTCGTTTCCAAAACAAAAGGATGAAGAAACATATACGAACTGAAAAGCTAATGCATGATGAACACAGTAACGTAGACAAGGACAGGAGACAAGCACAACAAAACGGAACAGCTGCTTCAAGTCGGTTAAGCGATAGCGGCCATCGTGACACTTATTCCCATTATTCCAGATTTTTCTTCACGAAACCAAGCAACTGTACATGGTTGTATGTATTAAATATACTCAGTATCACGGAATTTGTTCCCCGTTTTCCAATTAATTGTTTTTTCTACAAAATCTAAACCGTAGCTCCAAAATGAAAGCTGGTAATGTTTTATTCGGAAGCTAGTAAATGTTTTTTTTAAAGACATTGATAAAGGTTTGTGTACATCTTGTATAATAATAGTGAAAACATTAACCGCTGCGAATTTGACAGGTCTGTCGTCGGTAGGTTTAGACATTGTCTAGGTTATCCTTCAGCACAAAGTGTTTGCGTGACGTGGTATTATTCCATACAGAACATCCGAATGTATGGGTTTTCTTGTGGATAAATTGGATCTAATAAATTTCAACTTGCCTTGCAATGTGCTGCCAGAAAGCATTAAGCCGAAATTGTTTATTAGTTTTGAATATAAATTAGCACCGTTACCATTATTCTACAAACCAAAATAGTTGCACGCACCTTGTAAAGGTAGTTTAGCTCTTGGATTGATTTCACCATTTCAGTAGTTTAAATTTTTCCTTCACATTGTAGATGACCACGTAAGTAAAAGAGAGTATCTAACTTACATATTGCAAAGGTGTCATTTCCAGAGGAAATTATATATTTCTGCATTTTATTAATTCTTCTCTGTTTCAATTGAAATTTGATATAATTTATATACTAGGGTTAAAAATCATTACACGATATCTTTTCTGAGATTGTTTTGATACAGATGTAGACTTCAAACACGCAATAAAATATCATTGTCTAACTGAATATTTTCTTCCCTCACAATAGCGAAGTATAAATTACGTTGCAGCTGCACATTCCTGTTTCCTTTCTTAACTGATCACATTTTTTATTATGTTGAAGTTCATCGTCTAAATAAATCTTCATCACAATTCTCAAATTTTGGCATGTAATTAAAGGGAAAGTAAAAACGTGATTGAGACTGACGTGTCTGCAGATAGAAAAGTTACAACATATGCAGAAGGTTGTAGGACAGTTTTATGTTATCCAGATAGAGAATGAGGTTCACTTAGCTTACATCAAGGCATCATGTTCTAATTCATTTTAATCAAGATGCTATTTTACAGCTGTCTTTGTCTACACTATTTATGTCCTCTGACTAGGTGTACATTTATAAATGTGACTCCGAGTCTTCGCCAATACATACTTATACGTCAGTAGTAACATAGATTGCAAGCGCATAATCATTTTCTAAAGGTATACAAGATCAAGAGTCTATATCCGATAATTAAATATCTCGCCCTGGTAAACTATATCCGATAATTAAATATCTCGCCATGGTAAACTATCTGTAAAGAAATGAAGGCAAAGATCGCATTAAATCGGTGGGAACACTGCTCTGTGTATTTTGAAAAGACAAATTATGTCCCAAACATAAGAGGCGCATACTAATGCCAAGAGAATTTATCAAGAGCGCGGACTTGCCTTCGATAGCTATTGTTCCATTTTACCGAAATCGGGTTGTCATTGTCACTAACATGAAGTCAGTGAGAGACATGTTTCACAAATCAGGAAGACGCCTAAAATGTGAGCGAAGTAGTAAAGCTGCAAATCGTTATAAAGGCACAGGAACCAGGCATGTTGAAGGCTGCAAAACAGATTATAGCAAACAAGAATTATTATCCCGATATTCTTCTGATATTTTAATTGACCAGCCGTGAAGCGTAGTAAGTGTGATTATAATATAATCATAAAATACGCTGAGTTGACAAAATCTTTAACATACCAGTCTACTTGCAGATTGCAGAAAAAGAAAAACAAAATAAAGATTGCCCATTGAAAGTTTTCCTTTTGTCACGTTAATGATCATTGACCGAGACACAATATTGTCATATATATAGCTCCTACAATAATGGATATAAATATATTCTGACAATGCCATATATTTTCCTCAAACATGCAGGCTGAAAAAGTGAAAAGAAGACATAGTTACGCCATAAGTATAAATAAATACATTTGAATTTGCACTCAGGGCTATTCATTATTAGTAATAAGGAAATTGAAGCAGAAGAAAAATATCTTTTTGTTTTTGTATCGGAAAGTTAATCCGCCTCAGAATTATCAGAAAAGGAGGCGAAATCAATATATAAATTTGTTTGTTAGCGTCAATTGGGACAACATTTGCAATCTTATCAAAAGAAATTGTAAGGCAGTCTCCATCGTTCACAGTAATTATATAATATCCCAGTCTCACAACACTTGCTTATATCGAATGTTTGTATATACATCTTTATTTGAAAAGTCTCTCCCAATGCATCTAGTGAAACAAAATCGATCTGTTCCACCTAAATAGTAAATTAAAATTCAATTGGTGTGTGCGTTTGTGCGTTTTGGTGTTTGATTTTGGGTATTTGTGTGCGTGTGTGGAAATGAACGAGTATAAAACAGTACATTAGACACAAATATGAGCGGAATATAAAACATGTTTTCTCCCTGTTTATCTTTAGTTAAAAAACAATAAGAATATATCCCTATTTGGTCTCTGATCTCTGGATATCGTGACATGAACGTTCGGTTATACGAGGACTAGGCCTTCTATGTATACGTAAATGGGGGTCTGCTACTACTACTACTACTACTACTACACACACACACACACACACACACACACACACACACACACATATATATATATATATATATATATGACACAAAGTTTCAGTATATTTCGTGTTTTTGCTGAGCCATTAAGTCTTAATTGAGGAAGTGCGGCAATCTATTAAATTTATTTGGCTCAAGGCAATTTTGGGGTCGTGATAAAGAAGTTAGAGTAGAAAGAAAATATTTTTAATTTAGCAAATCATACGTACAACAGGAAACAATATGCTTCTGTGTCCAAACCGCATATATTTAATGGACGGATCTCTACCAATCGGTGTTCGGACTTGTCAGTAAACGTGACGAAAGGTATATATAAATATATTTTTGCGTTAATAGCCAAGTCATTGGCAATGCTATTTTATGAAATTGTAAACCAGACTGCATCTTTCACAGTTCTTTTTGAATCACGCAACATTCGCTTATGCACGTAAATATGAAAAAAAATAGAACATGATGTATTCATACCACAAGCATTCGAAATTAAACTTTCATTAAAGATATTGTCCTTTCGGCTAAGTCCATCCCCTTCTAATCTCTCTCTCTCTCTCTCTCTCTCTCTCTCTCTCTCTCTCTATATATATATATATATATACACGTTTTAGGTGCGTTGTGGGCAGTCATCCCGAAAGTGGGTTTACGGGAAGGACATGATATAGTTTACATTTCAAATCAAAATACATATACATAGGTTGTATTTCTTACATAGTAATTATGTATATGTTGAAAATAAGTATATACACTTATGTTATAGTCCTATTCATGTTTTCGGTTCGTGGGCAGATATATAAATTTCATGGGCAGTTTTGACCTTTAGGTTGAAGATGACAAAGTAACTGCCCAAAAATACGTTCACGAAGAACAAACATATAGCATTCTGCCCGCGAATACGGCCCCGGGAACAATATATAGCGTACTGCCCACGAATACGTTCACAAGTAACAAATATATAGCATGACTTTCCGGTGTGCGCGCGCAAAATGGTTGTCAAGACACGACGATAAACATTAATCTATTAAAGCATCCTTTGCAATGGCCAGCGTACATATAGCGGACGTGAGGTTCGTTTTTCACAGCTTGTTTGAAATAAATGGATGATTATATATCCAGTGTAACAACTTGTCTTGACAGCTTATGGATGCTAATGTTTGACATTTATTGTGAAGATGATTGTTCACTGCTTGTTGATGAATTCGTAGCTTCTGTTAATCGATGTTATAGCTCAATTTAACCGTCATACACTGATATGTTTAAGTCTGCTTGCACAGTTAACTATGCAGAGTTATGGAAATATAACAAATTGGTTTTAATAACTTTCAGAGTTTGTTTTACTATTACTCAATATTTGTTTCAAGTACTATAAAGGCTGTGATAGGTTGGGTGGCTTAGATTACAAATCAGGCCCTTCTCACTTGGGGGGTGGGGGGTGGGTACTGCCCATTATGAATATTACTGGTCCTAGATGTCCAACCTGATATTTATGACATATAGGTTCAACATCTTACTGCCAGCAGAAATGGTGTTCTGTAGTATTTTTCCCAGTCAATAGTTTATGGATATATTATGTCATGTACTATGCTTGTTTAATTCTCTCATCTCAGTTCTGACGTTACCATTGAATGCTATAATGTTCCCAGACATCCGGTATTCTTGGTTATTAAAATTATATATATACACAGATAACTGAAGGTGAGTTCTCATTATTCCCTAACAATTGTAATTAGTGGGGCTGTAGCAATTGATGGTCTGAGAATTCAAGTTAACTGGTTCAAAACTTGGGTAAACAACAAACTGTTTTCTTCCTTTGACAGGCATCATAAAGTTTTGCATCTTTGTCACTCTGATGACTGTGGTACACAAGTTACAGACTTTGCCTTAGAATGAGCCTGATTTTTGATACTTGTTACTGAATGGGGTGGGGTAGGGAAGTAACAAAATTATTAAAAGTGGAATGTATGCAAACCATGCTGGAAATAGATATGTGCCAGCAACTGCAACATGTAAGCTTCAATCAATTTGGAAACTATAAGCTTTATCCTGTAAATATTAACAGTTCACACCCTGTATAAAAGATGATTTTGTGTTTGATTAACTGGAACTGTTAATTTATTATGTTAAGGAATTTATTGTTTTAACCCTAGTAAATGTAATATAATTAGGTCAAAAGTTCCAGTTTGTTTATTGTTTCCAGAGTTGATTATTGTAACTTGAAGAACCTGTTTCTAAGTGTTAAATGAAATGAAAGAGATATTGTTTACTCAAGTGATATAAAATAAAAGTTTAAAATGAACTGAAAGAAATATTGTTTATTCAAGTGATACAAAATAAATGTAAAAGTGTATATTCATTAAGAAGTGTATTGTCAATTGCAAATAAATGAAGATTTATCTTAATTTGTTCTTTACTTGTGTACAAAATTATACCTGGATTGGGCAATAATTACTTGGACTCCATTTGGAAAAGAAAAATCTATATGTTCTAAATACCTAATGTTCATATCATAATGCTCTTTTAATGGATGATTATGCTTTTCAGCTGACGTTACCATATTGCCAAGTGAACTAATAGTATGGCCTTCGGTGTGGCCCACTAATCACATTTGTAAATGAATTATGCATACAATAGAGAAATAGCTCTTAAAATATCTTAGGAGTTGAACAATGTGTGTACACAAATAAACATAAAGCAAATCTTTGAACTTGTATGCCACACATGCAAGTGAATTGGTGGTTTTCATATGTAACTTGTGTACTCTTATGGCTTTTGTCTATATTACTTTTAGCCATTTCTATTCACACACCAGAACACAACCTTTTTTGTCTGATTCAGGTACTAATGCAAAACTTATTTCAGCTGTAACTGAAGTATACAGAATTTTTCCTGATACTGAGGCCTACTGTGTAGACAGTATAGCTGTTAAGTCATCAAATCAAATGGAAGACAACAGTGTGCAGTTGAAGAAAATGATATATACCCAGTACCATTTAGAGTTATCTTAAAGAAAAGTCACAATGCACACTGATACAAGTAGTTTTAGAAAATGCATTTGTTCCACATACATTTTAACTTAACCCAAAAGTTCAGTCTCTTGCCTAAAATTCAATCAGATGTATGCATTTATTCCATAAAACACAAAGATATAATGAACCAAATCATTTTCATTATTGAGTTAGGTAGTAGGCTATGTTAAAGAGTGCAATCACTTTATCGATTTTTTTTTCCATTACATTTTTATTTATTATAAAATGACATTTCTTAGTGGAGTGCTAGCAACTGTAACTTGAGGAATATTTTGTACATGCTGGCCTAAGTGTCATGAATATACTGTGCTACATTTTGCTTTATTAGGTATAATACTATCATGAGACTTGCTTGATTAAATCCTGAATTTGTCAGTTACACTTACAAGTCCACTGGTAGAATTTAAAATCTGTGACAGTTTGGGAACTTTTTTTGCAGTAACTGCAAATCACTTTGCCTTCACAGTCAATGAATTCAAGCCATTGATAATTGTCAAACCATTGTGACTGAAAATGTGATTGTCTCTTAGTTGTGTCCTATTTGATAATTTTGCTGCCACAGAGTCTGGATTGTGTCTCTGAAGAAATAGTTCATCTAGACTCTGTTGCAGTATTACATTTTATATGTTCAATTTAATGAATTTTCTTTCTTTGAATCATTCTTATGTCATAACTTGCGAAAATAGTTTAGTTAACAATATTTATTCAAACAGAAAAGATAACCTCACTTGACAAATCATCCTACTAAAGTGATCATGGCATACACTTTTATCTTTGAAATTCAAATATTGCCCACTCGTTAATTAACATAACTAATATTGCACATTGAAGGTGATCATATGTATCATCAGTTTTAAAAAAATAAAGACATAATACTATCATTTAATCACTGCATACAGGAAACAGACACTTGTGTCTGTAAAATGCCTTTCATTGGATTACTTTGGTTTATTAAAACCAAACAGCGATCCACTCAGGATTTTCTAGGGTAGATACAGAGAATATATTATGGTCATTCAGAACACTATCAATACATCAGACCAGATTGTTTTTATTATTATTTAGGCAAAATAACTTACTAAGTCGGATGGTGATAGGTTATGTGGAATTTGCATTGAATCATCTGATCCCAGAAGATTTGATACAATGTCACTGGTTGTGGTAATCATCAAGTGCAGTTGCACGGCACCATAAGACTTATCAAGATACCATAAGCTAGAAAGATGAAGAAAAAGAAAAACGATGACCCAAAGACAAATCCTGCAAACTGTGTGCAAAAACGATTCCACAGATTATAGATGAAAACTTTACTATATTTAGCTTCAAGATATTAATAAATTCGGATTACTTCCTCCAGTCTGCTACAGTAATTCATGCCCATTGCACTCATAAATTGATTATAGTCCTTGCAGTATTTTGTGTGGGCCACAATATTTTAATTGATGCAACTGATGCTCCATTCTTCAGTTCAGTGTTGATTCAAACATAGCAATGTCCCTTTGGGATGTGTGCATAAATAAAGAATGCCTGTCCCTTCATTACCACACTTGTTGAATTTATCGTGTCTCTCTGAAAACTGTACCATGTGAGAAAGAATTTTATAAAGAAACTGGACATAAGTATTGCTAGACATATACTCAGACCTGAGACTTCATAAAAGACTGCTTACTTGTGAGGCATTATTAGTGCTAGGGTTTGAGGTAATAACTTGCTATATGTTTGGTAAGGCAAAATAAGGGGCCTTATGACTTAAATTGAAACTGTGAAAAAACAAAAGGTTCAAATGCAATAAACTTTTGTTTTTCCTCATTTGTTATATTACAGTGCCATGAAAGGTCATTTCTTTTATCTTTTTAATCCCTTGCCAATTTTAAGTCATCATCACTAACCAAGTCTCTAAATCAATTCTTGGCATATTTAGCTAAAATGGTGTCTACTGTTCCATTATATCATTGATTGTTTAGCTTGCTTGTATGGAGCTTAACACCATTTTTCAGGACATCATAGACTTTACATGGCAGCCAACATATTTATTGGAAGAAATCAACACACATAACGCTACTGGCAAACTTTCCCATATACACACATTGGTTGGACTAGAGAGAGTTGATTAGTGATGTGTATGCCTAGACCATTCTATAATCCAGGGCCCCATGATTGAATACAGCTTAAAGAAATTAACCCTAATTCAATTTCCTTGTTGCATTTAAATCATAACACCCACCATGCAAAGTGACACGTCTCAAGATTTTCAAATTTGTATATGTTTTGCAACTTTTAATTCTGAGTTGATGCATGTGGATGTGGAAATTCAGTTACTGAATACTTAGCTACTTATATAAGGAGCTCTCACACTGGTAAAAGCATGCAGTTGGGATTTTATTTGCAAGAGGGCAATTAATTGTTCAAAATACTGTTTTAGCTAACTACATATGCGAAGGGTTGAGGTATAAAAAAGAGGATCAAGAAATCCTAGCTAGTAAAGATAATTGTATCCAACTTGATAGAAAGTCAGAAGGCCTTTTAATTTTGTACAGCAGTTTCATTAAGGAACCAACTATAATACCATTAGAAGTTTATGAGCAGCAAAAACCACATTTAGGACCAACTAGACATCAAAACCATATGCATAGTTCCATTTACGGCCAACCAGACATCAAATAGGTCATCTAGTGAAAGCACAATGTCAAAATGACCAGCCATCTAGGAGAAGTAGCAAGGAAGGGGTTTTCCAGATGCCCATTAAAACAGCCATATTGGAGGTTAGATTGGCACTATTTTCATTTACGTCCAACTAGACATAAGAAGTCTTTCACTGATATGACGATTCATTCAGGAGAAGTAGTTATAACAAGATTTTCAGGATGGCCACATTGGTGGCCTTATAGGATGTCTGTACAGCACCATAATTCTCATTCAGGACCTGCTAGACATCAACATAAGTATTTTGTACACATGTTGACACGCTGACACAATTATCCATTCAGAAGTAGCGATAAAAAGTTTCTTAATATGGCTACTGTGGCAACCACATTGTATGTGTGAGTGGCACCATCTTGTTTTTTCTTCCAGATATTTTCACACAAATATCATATTTAAAGATAACATGAATTCATACAAGATCTTGTCGGTTTATTTCATAACAGATTTTTCCCTCATATTAATATAATCTTTTGAAAACATTTATACATTATAGTTCTAGAAATTTTTCATGCTCTCAGAAACTATTAAAATCACAGCAGAAAGTGTTATGTTATATCTTTATTCAACACTGAAAAATATTTATGAACTCTTAAAGTTTTTTCCCCTATATTAACTTAATTTAATGAAGATGTTCAGACTATAACCTTTCCATTGGATTTATTTTTTCAAACATGGCGTAAAAAGTATGTTATAGTAACCAATTTTTACATTGCCTTCACCATCGCAGAAATCTCTATAATCAATTTCCTAGTAAAGAAAAGCCAAGAAAATAAATGGACAGTTAATATTCACTTCAGGATCACAGACCTGAGGCAAATATGTCATTGTTAAATCAAACATTTTTATTGTGTTTCCTTAGACCTAAATATATATATATACTTGCTGTTACTCTAAACGAAGGCTGGTGATCCAGTTGATAACCTTTTGGGGGTTTTAAGGATGTCTTTAAAATTAAGGCCTTAAAAATGTTGAGATCTTATATTAAAAATGACAATTTGAGCCTTGCAGATTCATGTCCACAGGTGCCCAAATATAAAAAAAGGGGCGGGGGGTGCAAGGGGCAAGCTTGTTGGTGTGTTATAAAATAACTGACTTATCATCGGTGTGCTGACAGGTAATGTGTAATTAAATCACTGTTGTAATATTAATAATGAGCGAGTCTGCACAAAGGAATTTCATACAGCTAAACTAACTCAACAACTAGAGGCAATTAAGAAATATATCCACATTCGTGATTCTGTCAAATGGCAGATACAACAGCATCAGGAAGCTCAAGTGGCATTTACAGAAGGTAAAGAGCCGCTATACTTGTTATCTTTTTAGGGATGTGCTTGGATTTTGCCCTCAAGCTGGAGCAGTCATAGGATATATAATAAATCGCCACGGTCGGAATTTATCCCCAAGCTGGGGTAATCGATGGGTAAAGTCTTATCCACAGTCGGGGATTTATTCAAGCTTCAGGTGCAAGTTTTTGTGCATCTCCATGCCCTTGCATAAAACACAGTTACACGTTTTTTTATATAGATATTTTTCAGTTGTAGACAGGAATAATATGTATTTGCGAGTGTTTGAAATGAATGGGTTCATTATGAATTGAGTGGCACTACATTTCAAAAGCAAAATTGGATTGAAATGCAAGAACTGTAGTACGGAATTAGTGTTGGTTCTGGATCGTAGAATGGAATTGTGTGTGTGTGATTGGATTTTTAACGTAGCTTGAATAATTTTTCAGTCATATTGCTACGATGTCTGCAGTGTGGCAGTTTATAGTGATGTATAGCACTGGGGCATCATGCTGCAAACATGTAGTATGATGTTGCACCCAGTCACATTATCCTGACACCAGGCCGATCAGTCCTAACACTAACCTCTTAATGCTGAGCGTCTAGCGAGGTAGCTGTTAATACCATTTTTGTAAGTCTTTGGTATGACTTGGCTGGGGTTTGAACCCATGACCTCCCGCTTCTGAGGCGGACGCTCTAACCACTAGGACACTGGAGTGGTCAGAATGGAATTGTAACAATTACAATGGAAGCAATTTGTATTATGCTTGTTGGGGCATTCCTCACTGATGGCTGTCAGTGACATCATCATGGGAATGTGTAACAGCCACATTTTGTAAGAACAAGGTGTAGTTGGTGAACAATACAGACACTTTTCTGCCATTTCCACTGGCATCATCTCATATGATGTTATTTAAAAAAACTTCCTACAACATACTCACAACATATAAAACCTATATGCAAATCTGATGAAAGCTGCTTGTGTTTCTGAAACACATATTCCATACTGGTGGCAAGAATGTCCAAATCTACATTACAAAAATGAAAACATTACCATCCACCTAGGAGTTGCAAATGTATGAAATCCTCTTGTTGGGTAGTTTTACTAACAGGCTTTACAGCAGGGCCTTCCATTAGATTTAAATGTGGCAGGTAAGTTGACAAAGTAGGGTGGGGGGTTGGGGGGACCTACCCCAATGGGGATAATTCATTTTTTTTTTAAAGTAGCATGGTGTAAAGTAAAAGTAGATGGGCTGATAAGGAATCCACTGAATTTACAGACTAAAGGTTCAGACATTTGTTTTTAAGAGAAAAATGAAAGAAGGAAACAATACAACAGATATTTTAATATGACTTTAATGTTTATTTTCTAGATTTAATTAAGATTATGAATCAGAATCAGTCTCCAACTCCACTGTAAAGTTTATCTATTACTTCTTCTGCTCAGGCACCTGCAAATTAAAACAAAATTGTAATGCTTAAATAAAGTCATATCATCTCAGCACTAGTTACATATGCAGAAGTCATGTTAATCAGCATTATAAAAATGTATGAAATTTTCTTCACTGCACTTGTGCTTCCCTTACTATCGTTAAGCCATGATACAAGATAACTTTGCACTTACTTATCATTTCTGGCAAGTGGATGGTGCAATCAATTTGCACAAAGATGAATTTATTTCATCCAAATATTTCATGTGAATAAAAATTCCAAATGGAGGCACTTGTCCGATCAGACAAGATATATGCATATTGTAGTTAGCTGGACTCTAGCTTTGATAGTCCTGGGCAATAGGATAAGCTGATTTTGTTATCAGTTTAGAAATGCATCCGCTTTGCAAATACTATGCTTTAAAAGACGAAACTGAATCCAATATTGATGAAATAAGAGTCATTTGGATTACCTTGTTTTTTATCATTCTGCGTTGGTTGGGTGCATATTTGAGGGTCTCTGATATGGTCTCTTCCATTCCATTTGCCTTTGCTTTGCCATTAGTTTTCAAGCAGGCTTCTGCAAGAGTAATACAATGTTTTAAAAAAGTTTCACAACAAAGGATGCATTGCATTTTTCTAAATGCCAGCAATAATCAATGGAATATTTTTAAAACATGTACTTTGAAATGTGGTCTCAAGTTACTTTATCAATTCATTTAAAAATCTCTGGCAAGTCACATGAAAAACACAATTTAAATCAAGCCATACTTACTTATCAAAACCTGACATATCACAAGCTCTTGAAATGCTTTTTTCCCTTTACGTCCCTTTGGACTATACTCTGGCCAGTCTTTTTGTTTTAAGCTTTTTCATCATCCTGCAGACACTATCCCCAATTGTAAACCTGCCAAGGGAGCTCAAGTAGCATATCTGAAAATAATAATAATAATAATATTACTATTTTTTGATTTTGATATTATTATTAGTAGTAGTATTTCATGATCGATGTGACAAAATATGCTTGTATATAGTTATTTTTTGCCATGGTTTTGCAAGCAAATTTAATTTCTCTAACTTGAAAAAAATTTGATAACATTAACTATGCAACACAATGTACTAATAGCAATTATAAACCAAATTAACCACCGTGAATCTATTAACTTCATAAATGACATTCACTCAAGGATTGAATTAAAGTAGTCACATAATATGTAATAGTGTATATGTAGTAAAATACCTGTTACATGTTCATCTCTAAACATGTTTTGGCCTACATCCGTAAGACAAAACAGCCGACCACTACATGTTCACCCCACCCCCAAAAATAATTATACAGGCACTGCAGAACTTGCATAATGCATATTGAGGTTCACAACAGCAAATAAAGGTTATAACAGTTTTTTTAAATAGAAAATAAAGCCCCAATTTACCATCTTCTTGGAGAGTTTGGGATTCTCCTCCAACCTCTGGCAAAGGCCCTCTAGTTCCTCCACTGAATCACATGGCATTGCAAGAATTTCTTCTCTATATTCTGTGTCTGGGCCTTGTGTATGAACTTGGAGGGCCAGCTGCTCCAACAAATTCTCAATATTTGTGTCCAGTTTCATAAGTACATTCAACTGGAAATCTGTAACAGATTTGTGATGAAATTAGTTTTGAAAGATCAAGATCATTATTATAAACTCCTTAAAAAGATCTGTACAGTGAACATGGGTTTAACAATGAAATATATTTATGGAATGAAATACATGGTTTTTGTACAGTTTATATGAAAACTTTTCCCATAATCCTTTATTTTTTTATTCCCTGGATATGTTGTTTCACTGCTGGTGTCTGTAAAGTCTGCATTCAATGTAGATGGTTTAGGCGTCTGACTTACACAAGACAATGGTATACATCAGAAAGAAAAATAAAAAAAACCAATGGAATGATGAACAGTCGACACATCAATGAAAAACAATTCATTGTTTATTTGCACAAATAAGTCTTGAACAGTATGTTTTATGACCTATAATTTAATTAATTAACATCTCACAATGTTCTGAAATAACAGTATCTAAGCTACAAGAGCTTGTGCTTTCATGTCATAATCTTCCATTTTGCAAACAAATTTTGATGTTGAATCAATGTATATGACCTTAGCATTGAACACTAACATTCAAAATGTCTACAAGATGACAAGACTATTATCAACTGAAGTGACAACAAACCAATGAGTTTTACGTGCATTGAACATAAGCATTTTTAAATGCTACAAAATGTGTTTTTAGTGTATGGCCACAAATTACCCAACATTTTGTCAAACATAAAACAGTTCTACTACCTTAGATGAGAATTAAATTCATAAATACAGTGTATAATTGACCTACTCGTATTTAGAGAGCTGTAAATGAAATAAGAGATTATATAAAAGTCAACACCTGTAGTATTTGTTTCATTATTCTATAATGTACATTTTTTTTCCATCCTCAATACTTACTACTTGCAGAGGAACTGGCAGAGAGAAATCTTTATATTCTCCACTCCAGAGTGGATGGGGATGGTGATGGTGTTGTCCTTCTGGATGCAGCTAAGAGTATAAAGATTATCACTACTCCTTAATTGCAGTAAAAAAGAAACAAAGAAATCAGACTGGATTTTTTGGCATGTAAACAAAATGCATACTGGTTGCAATGACCACTGTATATAAAGCAGTGATACAATATATCACAAAATGCATTCTTTTTTAACAAAACATCTATCTCATATATACAGCATCATGAGTAAGTAAGTACTCTTAAACACATCTTATTAAACAGACAGAAAAATGATGAAATTTATACATACTTTTGATAAAGAATTTCCAATTGTGGCATGGTATAAAAGCAATTGATAAAAAATAAAAAGAGACCAGATAAACTAAATAGAACATACCAGCAGGATAAGAGGAAATCTTGGAGTCTGCAAAATACTCTCCATTTCAGGAGGTTTTGGATGAGATGGCTGACCAGAAAGGTTTCCACTTGAGATTTTCATCTTTTTTCAGTTCTTCATTTTCATCTGAAATGTCAATGAGAACTTGTAAATACTGTATGAGTCCTTGAATACACTGACTCCTTGTGACATACAGGGTTTGCAGAACAATCGCTAGCAATATTCACCACTTTTAAATCCAGCTGGTGAATTTTCACCATGAAATGCATCCGAATGCAGTGAATAATCTTGGATTAAAGACAAAATAGTGTACAGAAATGTGCAATAAATTAGTCAAGCTCCAGACAAAACAAAGATATGATTTATCTCTGATTCATAATGACTTTTCTTGTGCTACACATTTTACCAATGCAAATTACATTGAATTTTGTAAATTAAATGGTACAATTAAGATATGTATGTCAAAAGATTACTAATCTTCAGCTTTCCAATTAATGCTAAACACAAGTATCAAGTCATGTATTTAGTCTCTCACCACCAATAAATGCATTTTTAAGTAATCATCCTAGAGTGCACCAAAGTCATGTGAACTTGATCCAATTCCAACATTACTGCTGCTTGAGTGCTTAGATCCAGTATTGCCTTCACTAACTGATGTTATTAATACCTCTCTCTCATCAGCATAATTTCCATCATTTTTCAAAACTCCCATTGTAAAACCTCTGCTGAAGAAACTAACACTACACCATAAGGATTTAAAGAACTACTGCCCGGTTTCTAATCTCCAATTCATATAAAAAATCTTACAAAAGGTTGTTCAATCCCAGCTTGCATCTTGTCTGAATTCAAACAGTCTTTTTAGCAATGTACAATCTGCATATTGCCCTTGCCACAGGACACAAATTGTGTCTGCAAATAGATTACACTCCAGCCCAGTTGATCTATGTTGTGGTGTTGCACAGGGGTCTGTTCTTGGACCTGTTCTCTACACTCTATACACTCAGCTGCTCTCAAGTGTCATAGATCATCATCCAGTGTCTCACCAGTTGTACACTGATGACACCCAAATATACAAATCTAGCCACCCAACTGAAGTTGATGCTACCATCCAAGGTGTAGAGATGTGCATTTCTGATGTGAAATCATGGATGACTTGTAACAAGCTGCAGATGAATGATGATAAAACTGAGGCCATTCTGATTACAACACAAAGACTTTCTCATTCACGTCCTTTACCTCACACAATAAATATCAGCAACACCAACATTAAATTCACACAATCAGTACAAAACCTAGGTGCTACTCTGGACAGTACTCTCACATTGCACCAACATGTCATGAACATATGCAAGGCTGCATATCTTGAGCTGAGACGCATCAGCTCCATTCTCAGATATCTTTCAGTTGATGCCACTAAAACACTTGTGTGTTCATTACTACTTTCAAGACTGGACTATGGTAACTCAATTCTGTCTGGTTCATCTTAATATCTACTGCAGAGACTTCAAAAAGTTCAAAACATAGCTGCTTGGATCATACTTAGAGTACCACAATCAGAGCACACCTCCCCGCTGCTCTGTACCCAACACTGGCTATCCATTCGATCCAGAATCAAACACAACATTAGTTCTCTGTGCTACGTTTCACTGACAGACTCTAGTCCAACATACCTATCCGACCTCACCTATGTGTACACACAAGCAAGATACTTACACTCCTCTTCCGACAATCATATACTCATTATTCTCACTATGAAAACAGAGTCACATGGACAGCATTCTTTTGCATACCAGGGCCCAGCAACATGGAATGAATTGCCCACTGAACTTAGACACAAAGACGCAGTGATCCCATTCAAGAGTGCTCTCAAAACTACTTATTCTGACTGCAAAAACAAACTTAATGACTTAATAATGTTAACTACCTTAAATATTCTCAGCATGTTTTTTATGTTTTCTAATTTCATGGTGTTTGTTTTTGTAATCATATCATTGTGTATGTTTTTATGTTGTCTAATGTTGCAAAGCGCTTAGAGCTTCTAAAGATTAGGCGCTATACAAAGTCCTCATTATTATTATTATTATATTTAGCTTGGATGAATATTTTTTAAATCAGTGGCCATAACTAAAACAATGGGATTTTGTTTTATGATCATAAAAGTATGTTGGACACCATCCATGATGTACAATGCTGTCTGACATTTCTATGCACCTAAGGTTTCCATCTCAAATATTAAAGCAAAATGCATACCAAATTTGACAGATTGACGAAAATAAAAAAAAGCAATGCTTACCATTTGAAAAGAGGCAATTGTCACTAGAATATTCTATTCAAAATGATATTAATTTTGGACACAGGGGATACCACCCCCATGTTTTCCTGACTCGTGATATGTCGGCCTATTCTGTGCACAGCTTTAAAAGATGTAATGTTTATCCATCGAGCTATAGAAATGAAATACATTTACTGTAGACTGTTTCTGTCAGCAGTTAAGTTGAGTAATTAGGTCAGGTTTATAGCTAGTTTACAAAATTCAGTGTAGAATGCCAATAAATGACAAGATATATTTTTGCAAACTAAAGTGATCTTGAAAAAAGATTAGTAAAGTTTAACATTTTATAAAAAATAAGCTATTATGTGGAAGAGAAACAACAATGAAATAGGATGCAATGTGTTTGCGTCTTGTTGATGGGGGAAAATTACTAAAGAATTTAGAAACAGACTATACGCTGGGGAATTTTTTGAGAATTTATGTTCTGGCGACAAGTTTACATATTGGGTAGCAGATGATTTTGCATGTGCGGGACAACTTCTTGCAAAATTGGAAACTTGGATTAAAATGCAGTATTGTTTTAAGGTATACATTTACCATATTTTATATAATGTATTGTATGATTCTAAAAGATGCATAGTTAATCGGAATTTCTGGGTTACAGATTCAAGAAGGTCATGGAGTGGGTCTACATGTTGACTAATAAATTACTATTTGATCCCCTAGGTGATATTTCAATTCTAAATTAAAACTAATAATACTTAATGTATAACCAAAAATGCGACAACCTGGTGGAGAGGCGAAAATGGATATAAAAAACTTCCATATAGCCTCAGCAAATTTAAACTGAATAAATAGGGAAAAAATAATTAAACTAAACAACAAGACAAATTATGATATGACTTTCATACAAGAAACACATAATAAGTTGACTAAAGAACTAATAACTTCATATGAGGAAAAATTAAATGGGGTTATAATTGTAAATGATTATAAGGAGATGTAAGGGGAGGGGTAGCTACTTTTATCAAGAATAAAATGGGAGTAACTTGGGAGCAAAAAAACAAGGGAAACTTTTTTGCAGGAAGATTGATACATATTGTGATACAGGACACTCATTTTATAAATGTATAAATACCTGCTAATAAAAACAAAAAGCAACAATTCATTGAAAACCTGTTTAAATATGTAGAAACAATTTCAAAGGCCCCCCTCCAATCTGTGTTGATATTGATGGAAATATTGTGGATCTGATGTGCAATCTTACTGCATGCAAATCTTTCCAGAAAGCACCTATGTACTGTTTAGACACCGGTATTTGGTAACAGCCATATCTAGCGCAAAATTCAAAATGGTCATAGGACAGAAGGTTGAGTAGCTACAATGTCATAGCCTCAATGTCTCCACGAAGTAGGGATAGTAATATTTGTGCTAGGGTTGTGCTATTCCATGTCGATTTACAAGTAACCAAACAGGATTTGATTTGGAAATATTTTTCGCAAAAAGATCTCTTCTGCCAATGGTAGCTCAATGGCTGGGAGAAATACTGGCAAGTCAGATGTGTATAAAATGTACAGCAATGTGTGCAGATAAAATTGTCAAAAATGTTTGCAGGTTTTAATGAAAGGGCTATATCAGCCTTGAAAGTGCCAGAAATTATCATTATAGATGTGGCTTGAGTCTACATGTTTTCAGTTAACAAAAACAGAGTATCAAAGCTAGTAACTGGCATCCTTGTTAATTTGACTAATAACTATTTTTAATTAACCATTTCAGATTTATAAATATATACTCAATAGTAGTGAAGTGGGATGATATAGCATCAATGGGACTTACCATTAAAAACCACCCTGGGACGATATAGCGTCAATGGGAAATTTAACATTATGGAAACCCTTGGGACGATATAGCGTCAAGGGGAATTTAACATGGGAATATGGGACTGTTTAGCGTCAAGGGGAATTGAACAGGGTGGGACTGTACAGCGTCAAGGGGAATTTAACATGGGCAAAAAAAAAAAAAAAAAAAAAAATCTTGGGCCTGTTGAGCATCAAGGGGAAATGGAACAGGGTCAGGACCCTATTTTAATAAGGTCCCGACCTGATGGGTCTATGGAAATGGAACAGGCGAATATTGAAACAGGGAGGGGTCTCTATTTTTTATTTTTTAAAAAAAAAAAAAAAAAAAAAGAAAAAAAAAAGGGTAGGCAATGAAAGTCAAGATCTTTTCGAGACCTATGAGTGGCCCTGAAAAGGGCCTTTGGGTTTCTTCTTCTTCTAACTCTTCCACTTCTTCAACCATCTTCTAACTTTTACCAATATTCCTGTCATCTTCTTCTTTATTTCTGACTCAGGCATCCAGTCAGGATGACCTATCACTCGGAATTTCTCCTGTATTCTTATCCAGTTATTGTTGAGTTTCTCAAAGCTTTTTTTCTCTTTCTATTTTCTTCTTCTTTTCTTTCCTTAGACCACTTTTCTTTGATGTTCTTTACCTCTTCCGTCAGCACTTTCCTCATTACTTCTTCCGTTTTTGTCAACTGGTCGAACCCCCATTTTACGTATCACCACTCCATCCAATACAATACTTTTTCCAGGAAGCACCCGACTTGGATGACATGGTCCAGTGCTTCCTTCAAACTTCCCACTCTGACATAAGGTGGGTCAGTAAATCCGCTTGACTTGCTGACTTCTTCTTCTATCATCCCTGCGATGAGATCTCCGGCCACCTTTAGTCCTTTGACTTGAATAGTTAACAAGTCTTGCCTATTTCCATCACTCCATTCCTTTTCTATTCTTCCTACAACATATTCAACATCCATTATCCAAAAATAGATATCTCTTAATAGATTGAATAATTTTGTCACCTCCATCTTCTTTGTTTATTCCGTGGAATGGTCTGAACGATTGTTGTTGTTGTTGAGTTGAATTATAGTGGCGTGCGCTTCGCATTGAGCATGTACCACTGGTTTATGATTCCACAGGCACCTAACTGATTACTCCTTGGAGGAAGGAATGGAGCCACTTCCTCCAGGCATATCTGTGTTCACAGAACACTAATTGATTGGGCCGTCAGGTCAAGGTACTTTTGTGTACACATCGATCTGATTGTAAGGCCTATGTTTTGTTTGAGTGGGATTGGACCCAGCACACACTCTGTCATTCATTTGCATTGATTAGCGACTAGTGGGATTGGACCCGATCTAGTCCGTATTTTTAATTTATGATGCGTGCACTGCACGTATGTGTTTTGATGTCTGTCCGTCGCAAAGGGCGAAAGTGGTCAGGCTCGGGCGGAGTTGTCTTGCCACAGGTTAGCAGGGTTTTTCCGATCCAGGGTATTTTTGTTCTAAATTTCCGTCTTTGGAATTTTGAATCATAAAAACTCTGTGCTGTTTTTAAGAGAGATAGAGTCTATTGAGGTCGATGTTAGCTTTTAGATGACAGTATTTGTCGATTGGTTTTGCAGCCTTGTGCTGCTGGCCCTGGATGGAGTTGGTGTTTTTTCCATCTTACTGAGTAATTGTTTTTGGGTCCTAATTATCTAGTTGTAAATTTTGGTTGCAGCCTTGTGCTGCTGGCCCTATAGTCACTGGGTTTTTTTGACTACCTTATACAAGTAATTTTTGGGGTGGTATTCTACATATTTGTTATATTTGCAGCATTGTGCCGCCGGGCCCGATAGTCGTTGGGTTTTTTTGACTACCTTATATGTGTAAGTTTAGGGTCTTAATACGGGGGATCCCTGATGGTCTATTCTTGCGACCACCTTATACGTTCTATTTTGGGACTATATGGTTATACCTAGTTTTTGTCTTAGCTGTCACCTATGTAGAAGATAGACTTTTGGAGCTGTTAGTTAGGGTGTTAGGTGAGTATTAAGTTAGGAGAAGTGGAGAAGGTTTGTTTTGTTTTTCCCACCACCCACCCCCTGTATATTTCTTCCTGGTATTTGAACTAGGTGTTTTTTAATTTAATGATATTTGTTTGTCGAGTTTTATCAGTCAGTGGGCTAGTTTTGATAAAATGAGTTTTTCTATTGTTCAGAATTTGGTACTTGTTTTGTGAGTGTATTTATTTTGTAATACTTTTGGCTAGATTCGGATTAGATTCCCTCGTCGATCACACTCGCCTCTCATAAATGGAGAGTTCGGGGAGACCGAATCCTTGTCTTCGCCATTGGTCCAAATTTGATATATATATATTTTATGTAAGTATTTATTAGTGTAATTTAGATAATTTCATTGCTTAGCCGGTTTCGGATTAGATTCTCTCGTCGATCACACGGTCTGAATGACGAATACTGTAGGTTCTTATAGTTAAAGCGCAGACGTGAAGGAAAACATCCCCCTAAGACTAAAATCTTATATTACCAAGATCATCACTTAAAACGTACAATTCACAATCTTCTCCTAGAGCAAAAGTAATCCACATAGTGAGTAATTTCAGACCACTGCCATTCAGGGTAACGTTCAAGAATCTCATTGAACTCTTTTGATGTAAACGGTCTAAAGCGATATAATAGTATGAATGCACCCTTGACTCAGAGAAATCTAACACACTGGTTGACTTTTTTCACTTATCTCTTGTGAATTTCTCGGAATAAAAGTTCTACAGTTATCCATTGAGATTTCACTCTGGCAAGCCCCTGCCAAACTTCCTTGTAAATCTTCTCTTGCAGTTCTTTAGGTAATGATTCAATATCGTTTTTGAAATGAAGTTTAAATACTGGTCTCGATGATGTCCAACATTTGACTCCTAACCAATCTGGTTTCTTCTTTAACGACATGGTAAGTTACTTCAATGTCTCAGTCCCACTAAGGGTAAGTAATGACAATTCGGTGACCAACGAGCATGTTCTAGATAGGCCGAATCTTGTGGTTCCCAGTGGTGAAGTGACACACCGCAACTGAAGCACTTGACTTTATCCCCTTCGTGCAAGTGGAAAAATCTGGCTCTGGCTAATTCTTTGGGGATCGGTCCTCCCAGATACTTAGGCCATTTTCCTTTGAATGATTGAAGACGATTTTCAAAGTCGCAGTATTCCGACAAACTTACAGGGAATGAATATTCGTCTTTCACAGGTTCGTTTCGATGAGGGCTGGGTGACATGGACAGGAGTTTGCTCAAGTCTGGATGACATCCGTAGGGGGGTAGACGTGAAGGTGAACATCCACATTTAAAATGAAACCCAGTAAAGTGTCCAAGAGGACGAGCAGCATCGCTTTCGCATCCCTCAGGTTTGACACGCACAGCATCACTTTCCATGAGAGGGGTAGTGAGAACAAAGTTCTCATGATGCTTTACGGCATCGCTAAGGTCACAGCGTACAGCATCGTTCCCATCGCAAGGCTCACAATCACATTCCACTTCAGAAGCCCCAAACTTGAATTGTGCCTTTCTGAACTTGTTTTGTGTTTCTCTGAAAGGATTCATCTTGTTCGCTTGGTCTTGGTAGTCACAATGAACTATCGATCTTGACCATAGCCCCTTTTTATACTAGTCACAATGCAGTCTCAAGCTTGTACATCGTTCCTTTTTTATATCTAGTTTTTGAAGGTACTGTCTCTAAGGTACCGTCATAATTGTACCGTAGTGTAATGGGTGGAAAGGCCATGGAAAGGTAAGGGCAGTGCAAAGACCATCGAGTGTGTTCCAGAATAGCTGAACCTTTATAGATACATAGATCCATTCGTAACTTCAGTCCACAAGCGAAACACTGTACTTCGTATCCCAATCCTGACTCAGGTCCCAAGTAGACAAATCCTGTTCTAGCTAAAACATGCGAAGAAGGTAATTCTTCCCTATCCGTAAACTATTTCTGAAATGTGTCCAATCGACGGGCACAATCATAATAGTCAGGTAAGAAGACTGGAAAATGGTAGGGTTTGAACTTGGAGTTCTCATCAGGTTTCTCACTTGATTCTTGCTGTGGCGTAGTCATGCTTCTGGTGAGTGGCTATCCACTTACAACCAATGTTTTATACCGACATGTCCATATAGCAATATAAAGTGATTGGGAAGCCGCACTCGCTTCTGATACACGATTTGACAGACTTTTTCCAAGGGTCGACTGACGATGTGGTGAGTGGGTAAACGTACAATCTTGTTCGGTTGATAGGTGGTCACTTTAAAGTGTTCATCTTCTCTAGACTGCAAAGCTTCTTTCAGTACGCCAAAGTTCACCACTCGACTGGTACGATAATTCAGAGTCAATCCTTTCACTTTACACTTCGTGTGCACTTCTCCTTGTTTGTCCCGGTATTCGTAGCCGTAATTTTTAAGACCGCCACTGGCGAAACTTAGAATCTTGTCGTCAGAATGCTCGTCTGTCCAGGCTCCTAAACGGTCTCCTTCGATGTTAGAGTGCTGTTGACTCGGGTGATCGATGTAGATGCAACTATCCGTGTCAAAGTACAGGACGCGTTCCCCTAACAGTTCTAAAGCTTCGTACAGTTTTAAGCGAGCATGAGCTGTCACGTAAGCTGCAATGATGACATTTCCAAAAGGATCGGCTTCTACAAAGTCCAGATCTTCTTCGTAATTGACTAAGATCAAATCTTCGCGAACGACATCCACGTGTTTGATGAATTTAGTTTTGTTGTGAATCATCTGGAAGTAGCAGGAAGGTTCTGTCAAATATTCTTGGGTAAACACGGTCGTTGTGCCATTTTACCCCACAAGCAATTTAACATCACTTTGGCAAACGATCGCCTGCCTTTGTTTTTCTCGATGTGATCTAAAGTAATGCCTTCTTGTGCCCAGTATTTCTCTTTGAATGTCTTTTGGTCTTCGGGAGTGTGATACCAGGACGGATAACCACTGGCTTCTTGCTTTAGTTTCAAAAAGGCATCCACGTAGTCTGCCAAAATGCCTTTCTGAGTGGGGTCACCCTTGTTGTATTGTTCTGTCTTGGGAAAGTGACAAATTTCATACACTTCTAACAGTTGGTATCCCATGTCCAGAGCTTTGAACAATTCTACGCTGACCCACGTCCCCGTCAAGGCCCGTTCTTCCTGAGTGTGCTGACAAGGCTGGTCTTGGTTGCACGTTTCAGCACAAGTACGGCACAAAGGAAACATCAGTTTGTCTTGACAATGGTGAGGTAGAACGGGATGGTACAAGTCAGTGGGAGCCAAAACTTTACATTTGATCAAGCCTTCATATTGTCGAATGTTTTTCAAATCGATGTGTTCCGTCAACAAATGTGGGTGCCCTGCAGGAAAGCGACAATATTTGCACACGTAGGGATACAGTGAACACACGTCCAAGTATTTGATTTCTTCTCCTTTCTCTTCGTCGGCTTGGTACAGCAAACTGGTGGCATTGGTCCTTCCTCCGTACAAACTATCCCTCGTGTTCAGGGGGTCCATGAACTGGTAACTTTCCACGAGGTGTTTAAACTCTGGATCGGTTTTCAAACGGTGATGGTACTCGTGTTCCCACATTTCCACCACTTAGTATCCTTCCTGTTCTAACTTTAGGCGTTGCTGACATGTGGCCTGGTACAAGTCTTCCATGGTTCATTGTAAAAACTGATTTTTAGTGCCACGGTCAGGGTAACAGACGGGGCATCCGTGAAATAAGCAACCTTTAAACTCGTACACAATCTTGGGGTTTTCTAAGTCCCAACCATCGACCGAATGCATTCTGATGGTCTTTTCACCCCCTCCGTTGCGGGCATGCTGAATCCATTTGTCTTCCTTGTCGCACAAGTAATGTAACCAGCGTAGGGCTTTGACCGAGTATTGACGTTTGACATAGTTGGTCATTTGAGGACTGATGACAGCCACGGTGTTTTCAGGCATGAATCATTGCCGGTACACTAAGGAACATGCTTTGGCAATGGTGCAAGCTTCTTTGAAAGGATCGACCCCTCCGTGTTCCATGAACAGTTCTCGAAATTTTCCACAGCAACGCCGTAAAATGTCCACGTCGGAACGACAATACTTTAGCATTTCTTCCTGAAAGTCGAAAGGGTCAGAGGCGTGAGCCTGGTACCAAGCGTAGAAAGCTTCTCGTTGTTCGGTACGCATGTTGTCAGGGTCGTAATAGTGAGCCTCAGGCAAATGGGGTAGAACGGTGTGTTGATTGGCTTCCGTATTGAAAAAGTGTGGAAAGCACCCTTTAGCCATTTCTGTCATTCCAAACGTTTTAGGCATTCGACTCAAAGGCATGGCTAAGTAACTCATCGAATCTTTAAACTGTACTTGTCCCACTTGCATGAAAATGATTTTGGCTCCATTCAAAGTGACTTTAGGACGTTCGGTGCCATGTTCTGTATAGTATCTGTGAAGAAACTGTCCATCGTATCCGGAGAAATTGTGAGCCATCACTGTGGCATGACGATGACAATCTCCGTAACGTTCGATGTCCTCTTGGATCCACGTCTTGTCGATGGGGTGTAAGACCCATCAAGCGAAATCAGCTAGCGTGTTCGGTCCTCGAAAGATTTTTTCACGTCCTCCAGAAATCTTGCTGCAGTGAAGGCAATGACTGAAAATAGGTTCTTGAATGCACTTCTCGCACGCTCGATGAGCCACGCAGAAATTAGGAATGTGAATACCAGTCTCTTGCATGCATTCAAAACACTGGACAACAAATTTTTACAAAAGTCATGTTACTGAAATAAAATTAGTCAATTCTTATCAATTTTTATGTGCTGAACACGAATATGACAGTCAAATTGCAAAATTGGCTCTAGTTTTTTTGTAATCTGCAAGAAATTAATGTTTACATAACGAAATGCATTCCAATAGTAAAAGGTCAACTGTAATAGCCTACCTATAAAAAATCAAGTCATTGACTACATCTTAGATTTCTTCGCCTGTCTCTTGTACAGCTGTTCGGGAGCATCTCTGAGGAGTGTCCAGCAGTAGTCAGCCAGCATTGTAGTGGACCATTTTCCCTGGTATCTTTGTTCCATTGTTGCGATATCTTGATGAAAACGTTCGCCGTGTTCATCACTAACAATACCACAGTTGCTAGGAAAGAAATCC
Source organism: Sinohyriopsis cumingii (assembly GCA_028554795.2). Lineage (NCBI taxonomy): Eukaryota > Metazoa > Mollusca > Bivalvia > Unionida > Unionidae > Sinohyriopsis > Sinohyriopsis cumingii. The sequence continues at coordinate 62,353,762 of CM068835.1, forward strand.
AAATGGGAATGAAGGAAGTGAATCTTTAGAGACATATTGCAGCCAAGTTTCTTATACTTCATCAACATGTCTTCTACTAGTTCCTTATAGTTTTCTGCCCTAACATTTCCGAGGAAGTTTGTAGAAACTAGGCGAAAAGCATTCCATGCTTGTTTCGCGTCACCTTCCAGCAAATTGTTGAACCGGTCATCTTTGAAAAGCTCTCGAATCTGAGGACCCACAAAAACTCCCTCTTTAATCTTTGCTTCGCTGAGTCGAGGGAATTTTTCATGCAGGTATCGGAATGCTGGCAAAGTCCGGTCAATGGCTTTCACGAAGTTCTTCATCAAACCTAGTTTGATGTGAAGGGGTGGTAGCAAGATTTTCTGAGCCTCAACCAGAGCTGGGTGTTGGATATTCTTCTCTCCAATGGCTACATTCTGCCTGTGAGTCCATTCCTTCCTCATGTAGTGCATTTCCCTTGCTCGGCTATCCCACTCGCATAAGAAACACATGTATTTTGTATATCCTTGCTGCAGTCCCATTAAAAGGGCAACTACCTTCAAATCACCACAGAGGTGCCAGCTGTACTTGTTATACTCAATGGAATTCAGTAGCTGCCTTAAGTTATCGTATGTCTCTTTCATGTGGACAGCATACGCTACTGGAATAGATGGAAGAATGTTTCCATTGTGCAAAAGCACAGCCTTGAGACTCAGTTTCGAAGAGTCCACAAATAGTCTCCATTCTTGTGGGTCATGAGTGATTTTTAAAGCATTCATGAGGCCCTCAATATCGGAACAGAATATCAGATTACTTTCCTTTCTGAAGAAAGGCTCCAATTGCTGGTGGCGCTTTCGATATGCAGTAATTGTGACATCTTCTTCTAGAAGATTCCATTGTTGGAGTCTTGATCCTAGCAATTCTGCCTTGTTCTTTGATAAGTCCAAATCACGAATCAGGTCATTTAGTTCTTCCTGTGTTATTCTGTGTGGGGTTGATGATGCACCACAGTGAAAATCTGGATCACTGCATGCTGATGGACCAGGAGAAGAACAGGTCGACTCACCTTTGTCTTCGTCAGATGAATCAAGAGAATATTCTGCTGGAGGTTCTGGAATAGGAAGTCCCTCACCATGTGGAACTGGTCTCAATGCAGACGGAATGTTTGGGTAGACTATTCTCGACTTCTTTCGCTTCGTTATTCCGCCGGAAAGAGGAGGAACCAAGCAGAAGTAACAGTCATTTAGGTGGTTGCTTGGCTCTCTCCACACCATTGGGACTGCAAACGGCATTGATGACCTTTTGCAATTCAACCACTGTGAAAGCTGTGTTGTACATGTAGCACAGCATATATGCGGAGCCCAAGGCTTGTCTTGGTCACCAACCTTGCATCCGAAGTAAAGATGATATGCCTTCTTCACTTGAGAATTGATACTTTTCTTCTGGTTGGCAAATGTCACTTCCCCACAAATATAGCAAAAATTGTCCGCGGTATTAACACACTTTCGAGGCATTACTGTTCTTTATTGTACGTAAATGGATAAAATAATAAGTTTTATGTAACAGTAGCTTGAACTGTCTCGCACAACGTCTAAAATATTTTAAATGCTGAACCTATCTGATTGGGCTTTATATAGTACACTGCTTACGTCAGCTTCAGCAGCCGCCTGGCATTAGTATAATAGGCCTACACATGTATAGTACACTGCTGACGTCAACTTACTTCAGCAGCCGCATGGCATTAGTATTGCATTGCATCAGAAAATGATGCAATCAACTGTGGATGATGTGAGCATGATGGTATTATGCAATGTTACATCATTATTCCGGATGTTGCTGCAGTCCTACTGGAGAAATTTACACAGTGAAACATAGAAAATGAGGTATATGAATATCTTCAAAACGAGAGCCAATACAAATTTTTCACGGTTATATTCGTGTTCGGCACACCAAAATACTACAGATTAGGGCCTTTTCAAGTCAGTAATGATTTCACTGTTGACCAGTGAAATCGAAAAAGATGAAATTGCCTTTCTTCTTGTGACCGATCTCTTTCTCTGGTTGGGGTTGGTATTTTTGCACATAGCATTCGTGTTCCAAGTCCACGATGTGGCAGCAAATGTGACATTTTTTCTTTCCTCGACACAGGTGTGCCTTGGCATTATTGGTAAGTATGCCTTGTCCACAGGTAGGGCACAATCTCAGCAGCTGACAAGCACATTTCTTCTGTGAACCTTGCATCTTCAAATGTTGTTGGTAACAGGCAGGGCTGACAAACGTGCGCAGACCAGTTGAACAATGCACTCGTTCTTGTCCTTCGCTCAGACAGGGTGGAGAGGCCAAACATGCTGAGCATTTCAATCCACATCTCGGTGATGAACCCTTCTGCTTTCTCTAACAGTACTTCGGACTTGAAATCTTTAAACTTCACTGTGTATTTGTAAGCTGTAGTTCTAAATTTTCTAGAGGGATGCTCTTCCGTCTCTTGAATGGAATAGTACTTTTCACGGTTGACTAAGGGTGGTGAACTTTGTTTAGAGGGTTTGTTTTCTGGTTCACTCATGTCCTCTTCAAAATCACTGGCATGAATTTGTGCCAAGACTTCAGCCCTGGTACGAGGCGATAAAGCACGTTTCTGCCTCTTACTTTCTTCTTCCTTCTTCTCAAATGAATTGGATCGTTTCATCTTGATAGCAAAAAGTCAAATGACTAAAGTTTAAACACCATGGACTAATTTATAGTCATAGCAGACCAGCGTATATAAAAGGGTATGTGTCTTGTCCTTTCACTATTCATTTCACTCTCAAACCGAGCACAACGATGGAAGAGACTACCCAGATCGAACGTTTCATCAGAGCTTTGCGAGGGGTCATCCAAAAATTCTCTTCAGACCAGCCGAGGGACTACTCTCCTTCCTTTCAAGATAAAAGTCAAGATACTTGCTATATCTGTCAGAAGAAAGGGCATTGGTCTTCAGAATGTCCAGACCGTCAAAAAAGAAAAAAAGGGGCTAGAAAAGACAAAAGTCAAGATACCTGTTATTATTGTCAAGAAAAAGGACACTGGTCTCCAGATTGCCCAAAAAAGAAACAAGGAGTCAGAAGAAGAGAGGGATTCTTCAGAGGAAGAAGAGGAAGAAAACAGGTGAAGAAAAAGAAACAGGAGAAGAAAAGAAGAAGAGAAGAAAGTGAGGAGGAATAGGAGGAAAAGACTGTGGTGGTGAAGAAATTCAAAAAACTCAGAGAGTGAACAATGAGACAGAAGAAGTTTATGAACTTTTTAAAGTGCTCTGTTGTGAATTGTGAATTGGATTGTAAATATTTATAAAAGAATAAATTAGGTATTAAAAGGTAAGTGTCTTTGGGTTTTGATTTTAAAATAAGAACCTACACTCACACACTCATACACACGTACTACAGAGGTAAAATGTTTTTTTTTTATAGTTTGAATGGATGTTGGCAATTGAAAGTCTATCTCTTTTCGACAGACGTGGGTGGCCCTGAAAAGGGCCTTTTTTGGTGTAGGGGTGAGTTTAAGCAATCAACTTTAACTGCCTTAAACCTTTGCCACGGCCAAGGCCTACTTCTGGACTGCGTAGTGTTGATGATGATGATTTGGTTGAAATCACTAAGGGTGGCACGGGAGGCTTAGTCACAGGGTTGGAGTGTTTAGCTCGGGAAGGTCATATTCTCTTTGGTCGTAATAAAGAAGTCTGATAACATTTGTTTCAGACTTCTTAACTCCGCTAAAATGTCTAACAGTACCGTGACCATTTGATTTTCACACCCTTGTTTCTTTGCTGCTGCTTCTTCTTCTTCTTGTTTTTTTCTTACCTCTTCTTTTTGCTGCTGTTGCTGTAGGAGAAAAGCTTGTTCCGCTTCCTTTTGCTGTTGTATAAATTTCTCCAATTCTTCTTTCTGTCTCTGTCTAAATTTCTCCACGTGTGGTAATGAAGGAGAAGGTGACGAAGGTTCCAGAACAAATTCTTGCGAGGTAAGAAAATCCACAAAATCCCAATTCACCTCTTCTGAAAGTAAGTCCGGTTTCCCTTGGGTAGTCTCCACAGCTGGTGCACCCCAATTTATCGTTTTCTGAGTTTCCGTCATGTTGAAAAACTGTCGCATGAATTGACTGCACACAGGTGCTAGCAAATCTATATAGACCACATGACGTCACAGACTGCTCTCTTCGGATTGGATGTGGGCGTGTTTGGATTGGTCAGTGAACTCCGTTTCAATCCTTCCTCTCCCTATAAATAAGTGTAGTTCACTGCATTCCTTCACCTGTTCTCGGCGCCTCAACATGTGGACCAACGTTCAATCTTCTACGCTTGTGTCTTCGATGATGTTCAGGACAGACATACCGATGTACGTCCGATCCAAGTGGACAGTTGTCCATAGGACAGATACCAGCCTATGGATACGTAGGATCTATGTGGAGAGGCAAGGATGTCTCAAAAGAGTTTTAGTCTATGGTCCTGCAGTCAGGCGAAGCCTAAGGACAAGAAGAAGTCACAGATGCCCTTTATGTTAAGGGCATATTAACATAAACCCAAAGGCCCTTTTCAGGGCCACTCATAGGTCTCGAAAAGATCTTGACTTTCACTGCCTACCCTTTTTTTATTTTTTTTTTTGTTTTAAAAAAAATAAAAAATAGAGACCCCTCCCTGTTTCAATTTTCGCCTGTTCCATTTCCATAGACCCATCAGGTCGGAACCTTATTAAAATAGGGTCCCGACCCTGCTCCATTTCCCCTTGATGCTCAACAGGCCCAAGATTTTTTTTTTTTTTTTGCCCATGTTAAATTCCCCTTGACGCTATACAGTCCCACCCTGTTCAATTCCCCTTGACGCTAAACAGTCCCATATTCCCATGTTAAATTCCCCTTGATGCTATATCATCCCAGGGGTTTCCACAATGTTAAATTTCCCATTGACGCTATATCGTCCCAGGGTGGTTTTTAATGGTAAGTCCCATTGACGCTATATCGTCCCACTTCACTACTCTCAATGTGTTTATACCAATATTAAGTTTCTGTATGTCACTGTGTTTAAGTTTTGATTTTCTCTGTTTTATTTCACTTGATACAAACACATGCTGACTAATCTTGTCATGTGGTGTATCTCGATCATACTGTAAAAGTGCATAGCTTAACACAGGTTTCGAACTCTTGCTATGAGCAGCAGCAGTAAACATGGCATGTACCACTAGAAATCAACTTTTTTTCTTCTTGGCTATAAAATCATTAGGTACTAATGTGTAAACTATTAAGTTGGTAATTTTTTAAATATAATTATTGTGCAGATTTACTAAATGTACTTTTGCGATACTAAGTCCCATGTTTGTTTAAAGGTTCTAACAAGCTGGGGTTTTTATGCAATATGTCATAAGTATATAAGGTGTTGTGGGCTGCATGTATGAAGACAGCTCAGCAGCTTTCTAACTAATATTGCAATTACTATGAGCTTTTTTAAAAGTTATTTATTTTCTTTAAGTTGTTTCTTACTGTTCTGTATATAGTTTAGAAACTTTAAGCAATATTTTGGACTAGTCCGATAACATAAGACACATCACCCAATATATTTGTTGGGGGGCTGATGGGTCTTACTGCCTAACGAAGGGTGCTGTGTGGAGCGTTTTGATGTCGACTAACAGTGTAATGAAAGTCAAATTTTCTGAAATATCACACACAACTGGTAACCAATAACAATGCATTTCTACAAAGTAAAGTTATAATGTTTTTGTCAGACTTCACTTATCCTGATGTCTTTTCTCTAATAAATTCAAATTCTCACAAAAGAACCGGACCTGTTTTCAAGTTTTGTTGGCCCACATTTCAGTTGGCTGGAAAGCGATGAAAGTCAGGAATGCCAAAATCGGGTTAAGCTGAAACATTATTCTTTAAGGAAACAAATAAAAATATGTTTTGCCTATTGGAACTGTAAGCAATGTTTTGTTTCATTCAAGAAACATATTCCCCACATGAACCTACTTAAACAAACTTTGGCGTACCTCGACTACCATTGCATTGCAACAAATTCAAATGTATGTCAATGGAACATGAAAATGTGTCCATTTGCTAGTGTCATATTTTCACTCCACCAGGATAAAGACAGCACTGTAAGTATATTAATTACACATAAATTAGTGGAAGAGTGTCGATATAGGCTGCCAAGTGTGTGAGCTATTCCTGAAACTTGGACTACTCATTCCGATGACAATTGACATTGGAACACATATACATGGCCGTTATTTGGGTAGTAAGACATAGCACTAAAACAAAATATTTTGGACTTGTACATTTTTGTTTAAGATTTTATTTAAGCACAAAATATTTATTGATGGAATTTAATGTGCTTTTCTCTATTCTAAATTATATAATTAATATTCATTCCTAACTTATTTTACAAGCAAACTACATATAGTTATATCATTTGTTATAAGAACTTGGCTATATTGTCAAGTGAGTGTTATCTTCACATACCAACACGTGTATGTACTGATTTTCTGTATTTAAGACTCTAATTCCATGCCTGAGAAATTTTTCTTATGCTGCAATACATGATTCAATTTCTTATACAGTATAGGTCCAAAAATGTTCTTAGGGATATAGAATACCCAAGTCATTGTGAGTGTTATCCTTGCTGATTTGATCTTTGCAATACAATTTAATCATTACTTAATCCATGATATGATTGAGGTTTTTTTAAACTAGTAATTTTTTAAATTACATTACATTTTTTTGTAATGTAACAAATCCAAATCACACACACACACTTAATCTAGCACTTCACACACATAATTCCAATGTCTTCACAAAAAGCTCAAAATGTCAAAGTCACTGTGAGTGTTATCTTCACTGACATAATATTCTAACTTCAAGTCAACAATAACTTATTAATCTAGCAATCCAGAAAAGCATAATTTAATGACATTTTTCTTTCATAATTTACTAGTTGTCTAAGTCTGAGGTGGGCAAACTATTTTTCAATGTAGCCACAGGTGTGGCGAATGAGAAGTGAAAAACATCATACGATGCCACAACTGAGCCAAACTTACATGGCCAATTTGCCACTTGTGGCAATTGGTGACAAGGTTGCCCACCCTGGGTCTAAGTCAGTGTGACCATTGTCATTACCAGCCTGAAACCCAATTTAATGTCATTTGTATAAATTCATTTCAAATAAATATTATGATATAGTTGAAGTGTAAAGTCAAGCGAGTATTCTGTTTGCAGATTTTACATTTTAGATATTACAGTAAAGTCATATTTTCTCTTGTGTAGTGAACTTTATTGCAACTGGTTCCAAAATAGTAAAACTTATTCAGTTTTCATTCACCAGAATAGGTATTAATACAATCCTGAATTAACTGTATGGTACTAAAATATACCCTGATCTTGTGTGAGATTGTAATATACAGAACTATACCTCAAGACAACAATAATATATTGAATTTATATTATATCAAGACTGTCATGGTTATGAACTCCAACTTTATTCAGGTTTTTTCATAATAAATGATCATCTTGTGTTATGGCTGAAAAGAAATCAGAGTTCATTTTAACTCCATTCTCTCCACATTTGTCAGTTGTTATGAGGCATACTCATCATCAGTGTTATAGTAAAATGTAATCTTATCTGGATCAATCTTGCTGGTGTAATATATGAATGGAGAAAGAATATTATCATCCAGATTAAAATATTTTTTATTCAGACTCTACTGAAAATTTTAGCTGGATATGGGATACGGAGCCTGATGTGTACGAACAAAGCAATGTGTACCATGACCTTTTTAATTTAACATTTTAAACTCCTGCAGAAGAAAGAGATTTTTAGATCCATTAAATTGTATTAACAAAAACATTTCTTCAGTATGATTTTCCTTTACTTAGTAGTGACACAACTCATATTTTAAAGTTGTTGTTTTGTGTTTGGTTTGGCTTTTTATGGTAAAGCAACACAAGTAAGTTATTTAGTGCCAAGGTATAGTGCCTTGCCCAAGGACGCACCATGGTAGCTAACCCAGGTTGGTCCGATGGTAGAATTTGAACCTACCTTATTTCACAGGTCCAGAAAGCTAACCACTGAGCAACTACAGCTCCCCATCTTATAGTGGAATGCTGGTATACTTTATGATCAAGAAGGATGGGTTAGGGTATGCATGTTGCATCTGAAAAAAGTGATGGAATTTTTGTTTACATAATATTTTAGTCATACAATATGAATCATTTTCTATAGATTTAAGATGTATCAGATCAAGTTAAGAAAAATTATATATTCTGCTTCCTGGGAATGTACTAAAATTCACTGTTAATGTTTGATTTTTTTGGTAGTAAGCTTACTTGGTATTTTTTTCTTTTTAACTTGAATACCTAATTTGTTAACATCCTGTCCTAAATCTTCATGGTTCTGTCTATAAAGTGACAACTGTTGATACATGTAGGGAAGTTTTTGTTTATATCTTTTGATTTTTGTGGTTCTGGAAGTTGCAGTATTTGTTGTTGTATTATTAACCATTTCAGTAATTTAATGAATGCAGAGTATACTGCTCTATAAATGAAATTTATGGGAAGATAATGTAAAAGTATGTTTCACTGCAAATATAAATTGTTTAAAATAATAATATATCATTTATCATATGACTATTCAATTGTGGTAACTAGTATTCCATCCAATATCTATATATTAAAATATGTCTTTTCATACAGCTGGTGATCATTTAGATACAAGTCCAATTGAACATAATCAAATTATCAGTGCAGGTGTTTTTATTAGTAGTAGTATTGCAAGTATAAGTGTTAGTATTAAGATTTCATATACAGGTATGATAAGTGTATCATAATGTTTAAATGATGCTCCTTGTTACAACATAAAATATGTTCATTGAAACAAATGGTTCACTGGTAAATTGGCAGTAAAGGTCTTCACTGAATTATGTTGCATAAACTATTTTACAATAAAACATATATGATGCATCTCAATTATGATGATGTGGAGGAGGAGGATTAATAATAATGCAGTTTAAGTTATCTTCATCACATAAGTTCTAGCAGATGTGTCATTTTTATGTGGCTCATTATCAGTTTGAAACTGGTCTATGATTCCTGGATCTGGACATATCTGGCCCCCTGCTGTTGTGCTGCTATGGTCTTTACAGTTCATTAGGATATCAGTTACACTTGGTTTACATTTAGAACCCCATGGGATGGAATGCCCAGTTTGAAACTGAGAGAATGGTTAATTATCCATAATATAACTCCTGCAGTTATTATTAGGTTTGATATCAAGGTCTTTCATTAAAAGCTTTTCAACTCATGTTCTGTTCTACCATACAGATAAATAAAGTCAAATTCAAGGCTTTCAGAATTGTCCAGTTTGTTTCATGTGTTGTCAGTTTAATGGGCAGGTAACTAAATGTGCAGCAGACGGACTGTATATTGCCACTGTACCACATAAATATCAGTGCTTAGTCTGCTCTCAGTGGCTGTGGTTTGATTAGTTACAAGTGTCATCACATGTGACTAATTATTAACCAATGTAATGAAACTTATATAATTAGAAGGCTGTATTTAAAAACTCTAAAGATCTTAAATGTGTGCTAGAGGGTAGGGTTAGCAGTTATAATCCCAATTATGTTGTGACGAGCAAAAAGCACTGCACACATTTGAGCTTTTAGTTTGGTTCTGGTAGGGTCAAAACATGCAGGTACATTTTGATCTTTAAAAATTAACATAATTCCCATGTAATACTTTCCAAACCTAAGTATGCAATTGATCTGATAAAAGTTTTGAGATTACTGTTTAGGCTCTGTTCTTACAATACTAGATATACCTGACTACTCCACAGTGAAATGGCCAACTGTTAAGTTATATAAGCCAGATGAGTAATGTTAGCCATTTGTTTAAGTGTTTTCTCATTAATTTCATTTGTGTCACAGAGTTGCATGCAATATTTCTTTCTAGAATAAATTTATTTTATTTTCTAATTGTGTATTTTATGGTCTCACTGGACAGTTTATCTGGTGAATTTTCATCCGACAATGACCAATTACAGAAAAATGAGAATAATTTTACACTGAAGATACTAACAAAAACAAACTAATGATTTTTGTAGAAAGCATACATGTGAGATTTTGACTGCAGTAATCAGGTTAATTCCTGATGCAGCTATTGATTTCTATACTGAACCATCACTGCCACCATCTCCTAAATTTTACATTCATTTTTGACAAGAAATAGCTATTTTCAATATTTTTCTGTGACAAGGCAGCTAAAAGAATCAGTATGTGGCTTATGCATGAATAAAGTTCACTAGTACTATAACAAATTAGCATACTTTTTTCATCAACCCTCAACCATCTAGATTTTTTTATATTTGCCTCTGTAGCAGACACACATCAAGGTCAGCAGCTCATTTGCAGATCAAGCATTTGATCTCCAATGCTCATCTAACTGTGACAGGCAGTCACTAACAAGCCAACCTATTTCCATGCCTAACTCAAAGTAAATCTAAACCACATTATAGATTTAGCTTATGTGTGAATTTAGAAATGCTAGGCTTGTGATAATTAGGTTCATGCCTTCTACCTTAAAAATTAGGTGTATGTCAAAATACAAAATTATCCAGTGAGACCTATGATGTTAATTTTAATCCCTATGGGATTTGTGACATAAAAAACCCAAATGCTTTATGTATTAAAAGGTAACTAATGGGGGCAGGATCTGCAGTGAATCAATGGTATGTATGATAGACTCCTGACAAAAATGTTTGTGTTACAATCCTGTTATCAAGTCAACCAGGTTACCTACTGCAATGTACCCTTGCCTTACTCCAATTCCCTCAGTACTCAGTAAACAACTAGTGTTGCTGTACATAACAAAACCAGTCCATATTGATTTTACCTATTTTACTAAATCCTGACAAAAATAATTCTCTAAATAAAGCATGATTAATATGTGAAGGTCTCGCATGTAATCAAACTCTTCCAAGCTTTTAATGATATGAACCGATTTATCAATGTTTATCAAATTTACATGAAAAACTATTTCTTATTTGTTATCAAATATGTTAGATGTTTTGATCATATAAGCATTTCTGCTACATTAGATCAAAATAATCTTTTTGTCAGAAATAGAGCCCTTATAGTATTTGCAAGGTCAACCAATCAGATGCAGAATTTGAGTTTAATATGAATGAATATTTTTTTTACAAAATTGCTCCTTTGCTATATCTTGATGAGATAAATCTATTTACCAAGTCTGATAAAATTAATGAGAAATAGTTTTAAGAGCAGTAGCAAGAATGGCGAGTGAGATGTAGAACCACCACATTATTTGCATAGAATTTGCTTACAGCCTCAGACATACAAGCAAATAATTAAACAAGTCAGATCTAAATTTGACCATGAACACTGTTGTGCAAGTCGTAAGAAACTCTGCCAATCAGATGCAAGGTCACTTCATTAACATACCTTTATCACACTCATAATAAGCATCATTGTGAAGCTTGACTATAGAAGCCCAATGGCCAAGTATGATCAAACTTGAATCAGCAGTAGTGGTTATAACCTCGTGTATTTGTATGCATCTTCACTTCTTCAATCTAGATCTCATTTATATAAGCATGTATTCTAAATTTAGTAAAAACTGCACTATATGCATAAATACTGCATGCGGTGGTAACATGCTCAGTCAGGTGAAAGATCACTTTATTATTATTAATGGTTAACACTCATCAAACTTCGAGGACAACTTAATGATTTTAGTCTATATTGTGGAAGTATGGCTTTTAGGTTGGTTAAAAGAACTCAACTAATCTTATACATGATCACCTCGTGTATATACTTGGATTTTGCTGAATTCCTAAAGCATGGAAAGATGCCATAAAAAACCACCTAGTACATAATAATTTTGATAAGCAGGATGATAAAATAACGAACTTGCGAAAACAAGATTCACTCAAGTTTATTTACAAAGATCTTTGACAGGAAGCTAAAAGGCAACACACTGCGAAGCAAGAAACTTGGATGCAAGTATTAAATAAAAATATAAGTAGTGAGGAGTGGTCTGATATATATAGCCGGGCAAAATGCTGTACCAAGGATACCAAGTTGATCTCTTTTAACTTTAAATTAATCCATAGAATAATCGCTACTAATGATTTTCTTAAAAGAATTAACATATTTGATGACAACAAATGTACTTTCTGTAAGAGTGAAACTGAAAGTATTGAGCATCTCTTTTATGACTGCAGTATTACTTCACAGTTTTGGTACCGTTTTAATGAAGTTTTTGCACCTTTTTGCCCAAATATTGTACATCTGTCTAAAAAAGAAACATTTTTAGGAAGTGAACAACTGGACAGTTTGGGTAATTTTCTGCTTATTTTGGCAAAATATTATATTTATACTTGCAGATTCAATATGAAAAATCCTTCTATTTTTGCTTTTAAGCAAATAGTTGCAATGCATAAGAACATTGAAAATTACACTGCCAAGGTAAATAAAAAAGAGGACCAATTTCTTCAAAAATGGACCTCAACAATGAACATTTAACTTGTCTCTGACTTGAGGGTAAACAGGAACAAAATACTGTAATATCACAAAAGCCATGTCACCTAGATTTTGGCCATATGCATGTGTATATGCGTGTGTGTGTGTGTGTGTTTTTCTTTTTTACTTTCTCTGTAGATTATATTTATTATCCCTAGATTATCTGATAACCAGAAATGTTTGATTGTAAGGTGATCCTGGGATGGTTCCCCGACCCAGTGGTCAACCTATTACGGGGTTAATAAAAAAAAAAAAAAAAAAAAAACTTGGATTTTGCTCATTATTAGATTTATCCAAGATGTTGATTTAAGCCCAAAACCAAGTTTTATATAAACAAATTGATCAGAACTATGGACTCCAAAGTAGCTAATTTCTTACTGTTGAAAGACAGAAGGGATGTGAAATAAATAACACACTCTGGACCATTACATAAACCCACTTAGCCTTTTGACCAGTTGAGATAAAATAGCAACAATAATGTTAATTCAGATTGATAAATTATGTTTTCTCACATTACCTCTAGCCCTTTTCAACATGGATGGTATTTTTCTTCCACATATGTCAGCTCTTAATTAGTGGCCCTTTTCCATCATGAATGTTGTAGGTGAAACTCTCAGAATTAGGCTTTTTAATTTGTATCTGAAAAAGAAAAAAATTATTGGTCTGCATATATCAATGTCACCTTTTCTGTATTAAATTAAAATACCATATGTGTGTGTGTGTGTGTGTGTGTTCATTTTAGAATTTAAGCATACTTGTCTCCATGTGTTTATTTTACAATTGATGATGATAACACATAACTGGTTCAATTGATAAAATGTTATTTCTGACTTCTTACAACTGCTCATTATATCTGAATTTACATTCAATGTTTGTTTTAATTAACATATTTTGGATAATGGGCAAATTATTTATTTTGTAGTTTATCATTATATCATTTATCAGTAATTTATCATTCAAATATTTAAAATATAGTACCATTATACTGACTTCATATTCTATATGATATCCCAGCAATACATGTTAAGCAGATAAGTGCAAATAAAAATGTTTAGAATGTAAAAGCTACTCCAAGCTCAAAGAAGATCTGCAAAAGATGATCTCCAACATATTACCAAACAAAAAGCGAAGTTAACGCAGTTACCTTTTTTATGATGTTTCAAACACCAACGGTACTGTACAGCTACGTCTTCTGAGTTTTACCGTCATCTTGTCTTTCAAACCAGAATTAATTTCTTGAGCTCTTACAAAATGAAGAAAATTTTAAATACTATAATTTAAGCAGCTTCTTTACATGACATAAGATAAATTATGGCACAGTGTTGTCTTTCAGCACGACGCAACTTCACATTTGGACGGCGTGCTGTGTGGGCATCCCTGACACAGCAACTGACATGAATCCTTTATTAGCAGACAATAATTCGGAATAAATCCTCCGCAAATCTAACATTCTCGATTTTTCATAGTTCCACTTTTTCACTGTTGCATTTGTTTGATTGTGCTCATGAAGTTCAATGAATCAAGTTCATCTGCTGTCTGAAATCCCGGTTCAGTTGGTATTTTCTTCCGCGCATGATGCCGTGTAAATACAAGTTACGGTCGACATTCAAAGTGGTTTAGGTTAATTTATTATTTTCCTTTATTAAGGTCATTTGCAGAAAGTGTTTCGCTAGGATGAGATAATTTAAAAAAAAATATATCAAAAATAAAACTTTCTTTTCCAACGCTAATACTGGATATATTTCAATTTGTGATTGATACTATAAATAAATATTTAAAAAAACATTTTAGCCCGTGGCTTCGGCGCGCCACTCGTTTTTGTGGGTTTTTTAAAATGTTGTTGGTGTTGTTTTGGTTTTTGTGTGTGTGTATCACACTAAGAAACATACCAGGTATTAGGCCTAACGTAGGAAAAGAAATTATCCTCTATTTGTTACTATTCTTACTGTAAAATGACGCAAAAGTGATCAAATTGCTATTAAGATTTTGTTTTATATAACACTTACCGCTCGTTTTCCTCGAGATAAAGCAGCCACTTCAAAATGATTATAAAATCTGTGACAGATGAAGAATGTGGTTTAAATAATTCGTAATCGCCTGCCTTAAATACTGTAGGGATTTGCTAATGTATTTCATGGCCCTCGTTTGAATAGATAACAACGATCATGTATATCGACCAAAATTTGTATATTCCTGCCCACGATCATGTATTTTGTATTAAACCGTATATTACACGAGCGCTCTGTGGCGAACTCGGGGGGGGGGGGAGGTTTATTATACCCGCTATATCAGTTGAGAAATATATTGAACTGATCAGGCCCCAATACTCTCGCTCTGACAAACATTAAAATAATTATATGCAGAATATCGGTATGTCTCCCTCTTGCCGAAAATGTCAGCACCATATATATTTTGCAAGTAATGTAATGGGTATAGTAACACACACACGCACACACAAACACACTTTTTTTTGGGGGGGGGGGGCGCCGGAAATATGCCCCCCCCCTTTCCAAAAAATTAAAAAGTATTTTATGTTTGTGTCTTTCCCCCTCAGATGTGTTGTATGTTTTATTTAAAACAAAATTTTATATAAAAAAATTTAGTTTGTAGATATTTTGATGGGGTATTTATGTTTCCATAGTGTTATCTAAAGGGTTGTTCGTCCGAGTCTGGTTTCCCTCACCTTGCTCGAAGTTCCTTCCCTTGAAATATTTTGTGACCTTTGCTATATGTCGCCTAGGTCTCAGTGTTTGCTATATGTAATGGTGCTATATTGTATGTATGCTATATTTTCTTTATGTTTGAGACAGCAAGTATAGATCAACTATCTTTCCCAGTTGTATTTCTTCCTTTATGATGTTATATTGTATCTTTTAATTTGTTTTATGGTTTTCTAATTTTGACGATGGAATGGTGTACTATTTAGATTTTGTTTAAAAAAAAAATAATTTCTCATTTTATTATTCGAGTGATAATATGATCGTTCCTCATAATAGGTTTTAAAGATGTTGATAGGTAGGTTACGCTCGATCCAAGGTTCACGCTTCTTTATTCTTTATGTGTTTCTCCTGGGTCGCGTTAGGCTTCCTTCGTTTAGTTTATCTGATTATGCTTTATTGAAAGATCCAAACGTATATATGAGACCACATTATTGTGCAGTGGTCAACCACGCAGTGCGGGAGCTGTATGGATTTTAAGATATAGAAGTTAGTAGGGTTTTAAACTAAGTGTTATACAGTATGTATTTGTGTCTCTGTTTTGTCTGTTTATGTTCTACATGGCGTGTTTTCAAAGACTTTTGATGGGCCTGTCCACTTCGCTTAGCGCCATGTGACTTAGCCCCATGATGTCATCGCTATTTACTTCCCCCTTATATTTTCCCTGTATCCCTTACTATATATGTCTTTAGAATTTTTTTTTCATAGAAAGAAAAAAAAAATAAATTACAAAATTCTTTTATTGTTTTCTTTCTTCCTTTCTTCCCTTTTCTCTTTTAAAGAAAAAGTTATATGGGTTTCTTTGAAATATTTGAAATATAATTTGAAATTTTCTTTAAAATATGGCTGTTGTGGGGTGCGAGGAGGGGGTATGGGTATGGCATCAGCTCGCAATTGCGCTACGCGACCCTTCGGTCTGTCATACCTATTCCTCTCTCTCCCAATTCCAACATAAATTGCGTTATATCAGCCTGACGGTAAGTATCTGTTCGTCGTAAGACGTACTGAGTTCGTATTGTGGTTAATATTCTTATTTTTACTGCGTATCCTATTTAAAAATCTTTATCACCTGTTCACAGGATATCATCGTAGTTACTATATAGTCTATACATTTTTAGAACGATTTTGTTTTCGTAGTCTACATCTATGAATAAAATGTTATTTTTGTTATACTTATATATTTTTTGCAAATTTCCATTATTAACTTTATCCTATTATGTTTAGTTTTTTCACATTGGGCAATCGTATGTAGTTTGGTGAAGTTCGCTGTTTTACATAAAGGGCATTTCGGCATTATCCTGAGCATACGACGTTTGATTGCTTCTTCGTCTGTTAGCCAGGTGTTGTGCAGGTATTTAAAAAATTATACTTTGTGTTTGACAGATCTTATTTTCACCAATTTTTCCAAGTGTTTGTCCAATTTACCCCCCAGTTGTCCTGCTCTAATCTACATTTTATATTTTTGGTTACCTCCTCTCTAATCCAAGCGTCACTTTTACTTATTTCTATTTTCCATAAATCTGTTTTGTCTCTATATTTTAAAATTAGTTCTCTTATATATTTAAATTTGCGTGGCACTTCAATTTTTTATATTAATTTGTTATTTTTGTATATCTCTGGTCGGTTTCTCAAGGTGAAGCTGAACCAGTAGATGTACAGTGCTTCCCACGCTGTAGCCGGGTCTGATTGCAATTTTTTAATCTATTGATTATGTTAGTTAATTATAGTAGTAGGGGGCTCGGCAACCCCAAGCCCCCTTTACTTTTGGCCCTATATAATGTATCTTTTTTTACATAATGCATTTTATGATTCCATATATAATCTATTATTTCCTTGTCTGTTTTGTTTAAAATAGTATTATCCGTATATATGGATTTAATTATGTAGTTAATATTTGAGTATAAATAAGTCTTGGCCACTTGGGCCCGCTCCATGATACGTAATGGCGCCATGGCCAGATTTTCATATTTTCTCTTATTTTGTTGATAATATGTTCATAGTTTTCTACAGCTTCTTTTCTTTTTTACCAAAGTAAACCCTTAGAGCCTTTACCGTGTCTCTCAGTAGGTGTGTGTGTGTGTGTGTTGGGGGGGGGGGGGGCAATCCAGGGTGGTTGCCCCTCCAGTTAACTATTTTTAAGATTTCGTGCTTGTTGTGGTTTATTTTGGAACCCGACGCTTTACCAAATTTTTCAAATTCTTCTACTAGATGCATATAGCATTTCCCCTCTCTTATAAAGTTGGTGCAATCATATGCATGTTAGAGCATTTTTTATTCTTTTTTAGGTTTGGTATTTGTATGCCTTGCATTCAGGGGCGGATTAAGGCTCACTGGTGCCCTAAGCACTGACAAATCTTGGTGACCCCCTCCTTTCAACGTACACCTGGGAAGATAACCCTAGGGTGTACCATGATCAAGAAACAGAACATTATGATCAATTGGCACTAGTTTTATCAATTTGTTTTTACAAATCTTCATTCGCTTTTTTTTTTCTTTTCACCCTTTTCTCAACTTTGTGGTGCCTCCTTTGGCCCTGGTGCCCTAAGCAAGTGCTTAGTCTGCCTAATGGTTAATACGCCCCTGCTTGTATTTCTGGGTTGTTTCTTATCGTGTGACTTAGGATTTCTATTGCCATTACGTATTGTAGCATTGATAGTGGACATCCTTGTCTCACTGATCGTTTTATTTCAAATTATTTCGTGCATTTCCCGTTTAATTGTACACATGAAATTATCCCAGTTTGTAGGATTTTGGTCCATTTCAGAAACTGGGTCTGAAACCAAATTTTTTAAAAACATTCTTTATATAGTTTTGTTCAAATCGGTCGAAAGCTTTCTCCTGGTCGAAGAGTACCATAACACTCATCATACATGTTTCATTTATGTAGTTAATTATAGTTTTAATGTTTAAAATTTTGTTTTGTATATCCCTCCCCCACAAGTTTGATTTACAATAATTATTTTGTTTATCCTACCCGTTACTCTATTTGTTAAAATACTACTTAAAATCTTATAGTCCGTGTTTAAAAGTGATATGGGCCTCCAGTTTTTAATCTCGTCTCTATCCCCTTTCCCTTTGTATATAAGTGTGATAACTCCCTCCCTCATAGATTTAGTCATTTTATTTTTACTTAAAAATATATTGTTATACAAAGCGTTTAAGATCGGGGTCAGTTCACCGTGGAACTTTTGATAGAATTCCACGGTGAGTCCATCGTTCCCTGGCGATTGTTGTGAGTGTAGATACACTTTTTGTGATTTCTTCATCTGAGATGACGTCATCACATTGGTCTCTATGTTCTGTTGATGTCATCTCACAGTCGACATTTTTTAAGTAGCTGTCGATTGTGCTGAAGTATATGTTCTGTGTGGTGTATAGTTCTTTATAATATTGGGAAATATTATTTAGGATATCTTCTTTTACAGTATGGGTTACATTGTTTATTTTGATTTTGTTTAACATTGTATCACCCCCTTTTCTAAATTCTTCTCGTTTATATAAGTTTTTTGCCTTGTTGTAGATCTCTATAAATTTTCCCGCCCTTATTATTCCCCCCTGATTTTCGTCTTCTTCAACGATTATAATTTTGTCTGTCAATCGTTTTTTTTCTCCATCGTCGTTTGTTGTTTTGCTTAGTTCAAATTTGAGTTCGTGTTTGTCTTTTTTCTGTTTTTCCGCCCTCTATTTGAGTACTGAATATATATTCTTTTCATTATGTTTTTCAAAAACATCCCAATCAATTATTATATTAATATTTTCTTCATTTTTGAAGGTTTCAATTTCTTTTTTTATTTTATTATTTGGCCCATATTTTTCTATTATTTTTTTTTTATTTTTAGGTCAATAGTGAACATGAAATGGTCTGATAGTTTTTGGTTGGTTATTGCAACATTAATATATATTAATGGATCATAAAAATTCCCGTAAAATTTATAAAACCTGCTAGACTGGTTTTATTTATAGTTAAAGGTAAATTCTCTTCTTAAAATGTTCAGTTTTCTATGAATGTCATGTAAATTGTGTTTATTTAATAAATTTACCATTTCAGTTCGGTATATTTTGTCACTTGTTAGGTCAGCCGTTCTGTCAATTTCGTCCCCTACCCAGTTGAAATCTTCCCCTATGATTAGATTTTCCATCGAATATTGTTGTAGGTAGGTATGTAAGTTTTCTTTAAAATTAGTTTCTTATTTTTATTAGCTGGCATGTACACATTTATAATATGGCAATTCAACATTTTAACATGTAGCAACCGTCCCTTAAAAAAATTCCCCCACCTCAAACCTTTACTAGCTTACTGCCTGTTTTATTAAAAAATATTATTGTTGCAACCCACTCTAATATCATTGTTTGTAAAATTGTTGCATATCTTTATTGCGTTAAGTTTGTCTTCTACTAAAATTTTGAATTCTGGCTTAATTCCAATGTGTGTTTCTTGTATCATTATTATCTCAAAGTTTGTTTCTTTGGCTATTTTGTCTGCTTTCGCTTTGTATATCCCCTTGCTGTTGATAGTAGCGATCCGGAAGTTTGTTTCTTCCATTTTTGCTTTACTCCCAGGTGCCGCATCACTTTTAAATATAATTTAATTGTATATATTTCAGTTAAAGTTATTATATTTACACACACACCAGCACGCTCGACAAAGAGCGCTTGAGTAATATACAGTTTGATACATCCTACATGGTAGTGGGCAGGAATATATATATAGGTCGCTATCCTTCTGGACCGAAGTAGTAATATTGTTCCAATGTTACCACTCGACGTCCTCGATTTGTGCTTCATCGTATTTGCAGTCTATACACTTAAAGTTACAATGGAAAAGTGTACATGAACATATTTATACCATAGACAGAGCCTTGAAGTACTACTTATTTCGGTTTAGAAATGTAAATTAAAAAAAAAAAAAAAAAAAAAAAAAAAAAAAAAAAATTATAAAAATAAAATAAAAACCCGGCTTGTGATAGTTCATTTCGATACATTTGCACAAGAGCATCTGACGTTCATTTTGATGTCAATATTATTTATATCGACTAAGTGCGATTTGTTTTCAAAGTTACTTTATTGCTGGTAGTGCTTCTGTTTTCAAGTTCGATATATAATAAAACCATGGAGCAGTAGTAATAAAACAAATCATGAACAGCAACCATCATCATCATCATCGGGATTATTATTATCGTATATGTTGGTCACAGCTATGATCATTAATAAAAAGCGGTTGAAATATGAACAAGATTCCATCTCTTTAAATAGCAAATACCCTAGTAAAGTGTGTGTGTGTGTAATTTTTTACGTAGCTTTAAAAAAATGCAATCATATCGCTACCATGTCTGCATTGTGACAGTTTATAATGATGTGTAGCAATGTGGCATCATGCCACAAACATACAGCATTTTGTCCCACCCAATCCCATTATCCTGACACCTGTCCGACCAATCCGAACACTAACCTCTTAATGATGGGCGCCAAAAGAGGCAGCTGCTAGTGCCATTTGTACAAGTCTTTAGTATGATTCGGCCGGGGTTTAAATCCGCGACCTCTCGCATCCAAGGCGGACGCTCTGTAGAGACACTGCACCACCGGAGCGATCGCTTAACAAAGAATGTACGATATTGGTTCCTGTTGTTCTTGACAACTCGACCTGGAGACCTACCTGAGGGAAAATGAAGGCGCATTATAAGGTTATAATATACGAATCCAGAATTTTTTTGATAATTATAATTTTCAAGAAAGTTAGTGCCTGTTAGAATTTGACAAAGTGTGCTTGCAGTAGCGTACTAAGGGGAGGGGGAGTTTACAACATACTTCGATGCTGACACTACTGATTTCAAGCATAAAATTAAAGCTAAACAACAGCATAACATGTTAATATATTTTATTAAGTACGTCTTCATTTGTCTTACCGTGCGCCAAATGCCTTCCTACACGAACATGTTCCACATAGGTAAATAAGTTGTACCAATCGTAAACGACCACCGATTTCGACATATTTGATATCAATTTATAGGTTTCTCATCAGTTTAAATCGATCTATGCCACACACACACACACACACACACACACACACACACAATAAAAAAATATGGCGAAAATGAATAATAAAAAGTTGCTATTTGTGACTCATTGTCGCTTGCGACTTTACCGATCTTCGTATCCTTGATGCTTCCATCCTTGCCGTTTAGGATGGTAGCACATAATTGGATGCTAATACTATAGATTTGAAGCATATAATTAAAGCTGTATAACAGTAAATAATATGTGTATGTATCTTATTAAGTAAGTCTTCATATATATGTTCGTGCGCCCAATGCCTTCCTATACGAACGGTTTCGATATAAACGAATAAGTTATACCAATAGTAAACAAACACCAATTTTGACAAATTTCATATTATTATATAGGTTTCTCAACAGTCTAACTCTATCTGTGCCAATAGACATGTGTTAACATGCAAAATACAAAAAAGTGTACTTTTTACTGAATATTGGGTTCGACTTTACTGATCTTCATATCCTTGCTACGTTCATACAGCGTTCCCGTTCTGCGATGGTCGCACATACTTCCATGCTAATACTATAGATCTGAAGCATAGAATTAAAGCTGTACATAATTATAAAATATGTGTATGTATCTTATTAAGCACGTCTTTATCTGCCTTTCCGTGTGCCTACATCTGACCTATACGAACGTTTTCCATATGGGCGAATAAGTCATACCAATCGCAAACAAAGAACGATTTTAATACGTTTGATATCAGTTGACAAGTTTTTCATGAGTCTAAATAGATCTGTGCCAATATAAATGGGTGAAAATGCAAAATAGAAAAGTTAATATTTTTCACTCAGTATCGCTTGCAACGTTACCGATCATCGATTCCTTGCTACGTCCATCTGCCATTCCCGTTTTGCGATCGTATCACATTTTTACGATGCTAATTCTATAAATCTGAAACATATAATAAAAGCTGCACAACGGTAAATAATATGTGTGTATGCATCTTATGAAGTACGTCTTGATTTGTACGTCCTTGCGTTTATTGCCTTCCTAACCAAATATTTTCCATATAGGTGAATAAGTCATACCAATCGCAAACAACCAGCGATGTTGACAAGTTTGATATCAATTGATAGGTTTCTCATGAGACTAAGTCGATCTGCCAATAGACATGTGTGAAAATGCAAAATCAATCGTTTTGTTCTTTTTACTGAATATTGGATGCGACATTACCGATCTTCATATCCTTGGTACGTGAATCTACCATTGCCGTTTTGCGATCGTACCACTTATTTCGTTGCTAATACTATATATTTGAAGCATGTAATTACAGCTGTACAACAGTAAATAATATGTGCATGTATCTTATTAAGTACGTCTTCATTTGTCTGTCCTTTCGCCCTCTCTTCCTATACGATCGTTTTCCATATAGGTGAATAAGTCATAACAATAGTAAATAAACCCGGATTTAGACAAATCTGATATCAGTTGATATTTTCTCATCAGTCTAAATCGATTTGTGCCAACATAAATGTGCGAAAATGCAAAATAAAAAAGTTTATATTTTTGGCTCGGTATCGGTTGCGACTTTAACCATCTTCATATCCTTGATACGTCCATCAACCATTGCCGTTTGCCACGGTACCACCTACTTCAATGTTAATAGTATAGATCTGAAGCATATAGGGAAAGCTATACAACAGTATATAATATGTGTATGCATCTTATAAAGTACATCTTTATGTGTCTGTATGTCAGCTCAATGTCTTTCTCAATGTGCGTTGTCCATATAAGCAAATAAGTTACAACATTAGTAATTTTTTTAAAAACGCGATTTAGACGAATTTGATATCAATTGATAAGTTTCTCATCAATCTAAATTGATCTGTGAAATATATAAATGTGTGAAAATGCAAGTAAAAAAGTTGATATTTTTTACTCGGTGTCGCTTGCGATATTACGGATCATCAACGGATCATCATATTCTATATTCTACCTACGTGCCTCTACCCTTGCCGCTTTGAGATGGTACCATATAGTTCGATGATAATCATTTGAATGTTAGTGCTCCTAGATCTTTACAACACGAACGTTTATCTTAGAGTCGAATAAGTCATACCAATCGTAAGCACACAAAGATTTTGACAAATCTGGTATTATTTGATAGGTTTCTCATCAGTCTAAATTGATATATGCCTACAGAAATGTGTGAAAATGCAACCTAGAAAAGTTAATATATTTTACCCATTATCCTTTGCGACTTTACTATTACCAATCTTATATTCTTGTTACGTGCCTCTACCATTGATGTTTTGCGATGGTATCACATATCTCGATGCTGATACTAATGATATGAAGCATATACTTAAGCAATAAAACAGTAAAAGTTATGTGTATGTATCTTAAGTACATCTTCATTTCTCTGTCCGTGCGCCTATATCCTTGCAACATGATCGTTTTCTATAAGGCTAAATATGTCATGTTAATCGTAAAAAAACCCCCAAAGATTTGGACATATTTGATATCCATTTATTGGTTTCTCATTAGTCTAAAACGACCCGTGTCAATATAAATGTGTGAAAATGCTACCTTGAAAGTTGCCTTTTTTGTCTCGGTATTGCTTGAGACTTACCGATCTTCATATCTTTTCCACCCGCTTCTACCCTTGCCGTTTTTTGATGGTTTGTATATAATCAAATAAGTCATGCCAATTGTAAAGAACCACCGATGTTAACACATTTGATATCAATTTATAGGTTTCTCATCCTCCAAATCTTTCTGTTTTTAAGAAACGTTTTTCTAATTCAACTAACGGGTCATCACGCTAAAATTATGCTACTGACAAATGTCATCTTAATATCCTACATACTAAACTTAGATAAGCAGGTAGTCTCCTGAATTCCGACCTTTACATGGTGAATTTAGTTAACTCTTTCACGTGTGCATGTGCTTATGATAATGAAGAAGTTGAGCACTTTGTCTATTGCCCCTTACCTAATGCCAAAGATCCCAGCTCTTTCGCTCTACCTTTCAACACACTTCTTGGTTAAGTCTAGATTTATCATTGAAAAGTGACGTGACTACCCAGCTACAATAAGATGTCTTTCTGCTTGTGTGATGATCCGTTAGTTAAATTAGAGAAACGTTTCTTAAAAATAGAAAGATTTGGAGGATTTCGGATAGCATCAGGGAGAGAGTTCTAAAGACGAATCGTATATGGTAAAAGGTCGTGTGAAAATATAAAGTTTGGTAGAGATTGGTGTGATACTTTGAGAGTAACGTAGACGATAATTAGATGCCTCATATCTCTTTTGTGGAAGAAGTTCGCTTAAATAGTTAGGTACTTGAGTATTTATAATCGAATACATAATGCATAATCTCTTCCTTTTCCTTCGTTGTGCAAACCAAAGAGTTTCCGCATAAAGAGACTATCTAGAAGAATTAATGGGTATAGATCTGGAACGATCCGTGCATCTTCCATCTGATTTTCCCCCCTTTATTCTGATCTTTCCGAATCTTCAATAGAGCAATTATCCCAGACTCCAGAAGTATATTCTAAGGTTGGACTTATGAATAGTGTATATAATTTAGCCGAAGTCAACAATTAGTCTGTATTTAGACGGTAGTGTTTTATCTCCTTTCTTATACATCGGTATGTCATACGCTAGCTTGCACTATGTTAGGAACACGCTGGCTGGGAGTGATTTATTTAAAAGTATTTGCAATGGAACATACATTTCTTCAACTATACTTGTACAAGTTTATTACTTATTGGATTGGTTCCAGCGGTTTTGTTTAGGTCAAGACTAGTTATTACATCAATAATTTCTTGTTTATATATAATGATGGCAGAAATAAAAGTTTGATTTCTAACTTCAAAATGCGGTAACTGTTTATCATAATTTTTTAAACGTGTAACATATCAAACTTGCGAGTTCAACAGATCGCACTTCTCCTGATCACTTTTTGCAAATTTAGATGATCATTTCGTACGTTTCAGTGGAAGTAATAGGTTCCATGTCTTTGTAGAATGTACTTGTTATCTCATTATTTTCCAATAAGGTCGAGGATTTGATCCGATGGCAGGGGTTGAACCTGCATCCTTTCGGTCGCAGGTCTGAGACGCTAACCACTGAGCCAATGTGGCTCCTCTTAAGATTAATATACCCATATGATATTTTCCAGTATCATACGTAACTATATGATACGTTTAATAACACCCAATAACTCAGCAAATGCCGGCATGACGACATATGAATTGAAGGTGTAATGACGAATGTAATTTAAAGTCAATTATGTAACCTATTTTTATGCTTTTTATTGAATATCATTTCTGTCATGTGATACACATAACATAATCTTACATTTAAGATTATTTAAAATGAAATTTATGAAATTCATTAAATAGTTTCAATCTTTTGCGACTCTCGTAAAAGATCCTTCATTGTTGTTCATGTAATTTTACATGTCATTATATTCCTTTATTGATTTGCACTTTGGTTATACAAAAGAGACAACTTTGTTACAAAAGAGACAACTTTGTTACAAAACAGACAACTTTTGCAATTTAAAACTTATTTCATCTATACTACACTAGTATAGCTCATGAAATGAAGGCAGTTTACTTGGCCTCTAATTCATCTATAGGGAATGATACCTGCGGGAGACTGCTCTATCTGATCAGTGTGTAACTATGGAAACGGTAATTTAGTGACCTCTTCTCCAGCATCGAGCTTTAGGTTAAGACTGAAATTCGTTGTCTTATGTAATGTTCTGTCTCTGCAGTTTAAAGCTGGGAGAATTATACAAAGAGAAAAGAAAGTAAACCCTTCTGTAAACGGAGCAAACTCGCACTTTTACATTGTAAAACTAATTTCTCTTACAATCATTTATGAATAATTAAAAATTACTGAGTAGTAACTAAGAATATATAAATTCTTTAGATGGAGACCCAAATTTCATTTTTTAAATTATCGTATTCTTTTATGTTTACTTTCCAGATACATTTTAAAAACATTTCTCAAGAAAATATGAAATCTAACAAAAGATGAACGAAAGTCTTATTATTTTGATTTTTTGTAAAGAGCAAAGAAAGAAAACTATTGATGACATAACCTTTCATCATGACATATACACACTAGCCTCCACAGAAGTACTTTTATGACAGTACGCTTAAAATAGAAATAAATATGCATATCCAGTTGTAAACTTTCCCGATTTATGACTAAACATTTATACTGTGATAGGGTATTCTTAGTAAGTAAAATGTGTATTATACAATAAATGAATAGGAGGTATTCGATGAATGGACTGCATGCATTTCAGGTGCAGTGGCTACTCAAGATTATTTACTGATGCACAAACTAGTTAGAGTTGTCATACTGGTTGTCATTCCAGGGATACTGACAGTCAGTGATTTCCACCTTGTAAAATCTTTCCTCTAGGGCGGACAATAATAATAGTTTCTGAAGCTGATTTTATTAGCAATGGTTTGCAAAACAACAACAAATATCCTTGTGTTTTATCAACTCATTATGGTTCCGCTGCTTTGATAGAACAAAAAGGAATGCTCTTTATTGTTTTATGAATGTTATGCCCTGTGACAATGGCCAACATTATGCAGGTCACGATCACTTTGGCATAAACTTATTTTATGCATGGCAGTTGGAAACTACGAAAATCTTCTTAGAGGCGAGCTGTATAATCGGCAATTACATTGTTATTCTGAAAGAGTTCTGATAACTAAATAAAAAAGTAAATAAATAAAAACACCAACTTTTATCATTAAAAGTTGCCAAGTGTTGTTTATACATTGTACGTGGCGTAATTCGTAAGTTTACTCGGCATCTTTTCAACTCAGTAACGCCTGGTAACGGTCATAATTTTACCTAAATATGTGGGTCCTTTGAGAGCATCGTAAATGTATGGAGGAAAAGAAATTGTCTTTTATGCTCATCTCAAAAGATTTGTTTGTATTTCTGCGAAATAGTCATGCCTAACCAAAGAATAGCAAAGAAAATCCCCCCCCCATTGTAACTACAAAACCTTGAACAAGTGCGAAGTTACCAGTTAATTTTATTGTTTGTTTCTATTTTTCAAGTTGTCTTCGTGTGTGTAAATTGAAAGCTTGTTATTACTAGTCAATATCGTCAATCATATTTGCTCCATTATTCCATGCAGATAAGAAAGGAACTAATTTTGTGTTGAATTTGTGCCCCCACCCCCCACCCCACCCCGGCACGGTACAATAAACAAACACTTGATTGAAAATAAAATAAAAGAAACTAACCTTGCATTGTTATAATGTATTCCTTCTTTTTTCATCATGCGAAATTTAGAGAACAAAATATATCAACGAACTCCGTAAATGTAGCGGATGCCGGCATGCGTATGCATCCTTACTGTGTGTGTATCGCTAATGTCAAATAAAAAAAAAATATCGCAAAAGAAACGAAAATATCACCAGATTGCTTGAAGGCGCCTGCCATTCACGCATGATAAGTTACAAGGTGCAAACGGACCAAGATTGTATTGTATCCAGGTTAACTATACAACGATATCTCGCAAATTAAAAAAAAATCATTATTTTAAAGAACATACAATGTGACTGCAAATGATAATCTTTCGCTAGTATGGGTTACGAAAGTATTATTATTTATTTATTTTTTTTTTTTGGGGGGGACGCACCAGACAGATGCACCCCCCACCACAAAAAATAAAGTGTTTTCATGTACTCTTGTATACCCCAAGATGTGTGTGCTTGTTTAAAGTTTTAAAAAAGGAATTTTGATCAAACGTTTAGTTTATAATTAGTCCCAGTGTTTTCTAAAGGGTAGTAGTCTGAAACATGGGTCTTATTCCCATTTTCAGATTTCATATCCTTGATTTTTAGTGATCTTTGCCAAGGATTTCTTATGTTCCGTGTATGCTATGTGTATCAATGCTATGGTGTGTGTATGCTACATAGTCTGTGTATAGGGACAGCAATACTATGTCAAATTTGTCCCTGTTGTCTTAATATATATTTTTCTATGGACTTTTCAAATTTATTTGTTTGTCCTGGTATAAATTTAGTTGCTTTTGAATTAATTTCAATTTAGAATTCCGGCGAGATGAACGGTATACTACCAGTT
Organism: Sinohyriopsis cumingii; assembly: GCA_028554795.2. Classification (NCBI taxonomy): domain Eukaryota; kingdom Metazoa; phylum Mollusca; class Bivalvia; order Unionida; family Unionidae; genus Sinohyriopsis; species Sinohyriopsis cumingii. The sequence continues at coordinate 62,382,139 of CM068835.1, forward strand.
GAAATTAAAATAAAACCTATTGTTTTATGTGAGTGACTATGGTGTGGCGTTTCTCACATTAAAGTCTATTTTCAAAATGAGGCAGGTTGTATTCGAGTCAGGGTCCGCACTTTCTTTAATTATTTGTGTTTCTCCCAATTCGAGTTAGGCCTCCTCTCTAGTATTTCATTTATAATGTAAAAGAAGTAAATATCCAACCCAAAACCCCTTAGGAAGCTTTATACATTTACGGGTTTGGTTTTAGCATGAAAAACATAAGTGACATCTACAAAAATAATAAACTGGTAAAAAGACTAGAAAAACCAAGGACCTTTAGAAGTATAAAGGAACTTTTATGTAAATATAGGGAAAATGAGGAACTTTGGGGAATTGAAACTAAGGAAACATATAATTGGATAAGGGAAAACTTAACCTCTAAAATTAAAAATAAAGTAGAGGAGGAAATATCTCGGTTAATTGGGACAGACCTTGGAGGTACTGGACCAACATCGGCTCTCCAAAAATACAAAGCTTGATATTCAAATATCTACACGACATATGGCTGACTGGTGAAGTGGCACTCCGAAGGAGAATGATACGCATACATGTAAAATATCTCATGTGCAAATGTGCGAACTCCACAAAATATCATGCGATAGCACAGTGCGAGTTTAGGAAACAAGACAGGATACAATTATTATGGAGATATCCAAGAAATAAGAATACAGAAGAAACCAAATTTTATATCAAGACGGCAACTTTAACAAAAATTTAATAGGAAAAATAACAGATTACATAACTAAAACCATGATGGCATGTGACCAAGTCATAAACATAAAAAAATGAATAGGCCAATTTTTTTGTAATCCTTTCAAATTAATTAGAAAAAAGACCTTCTAGGAAGATTTGTGAATGGGAGGGACGGGGCTGCAAAGGGTGAAAAGAAGGGGAGGGAGATGGGGCAATGGATAGTCTCCCCTTAAAGGGGACCACCACAAAGTGAACCCTTGCCCCCATACCCCCACCCCGGATTGGAATCTGCTGTAGCCGCCACCCTTTTAATTTCTTATAAATTTTCCTAAAAAGCTTCAGTTTCTTTTTATTATCCATTAAAATTAAAATTAAATAATTAAATAGACTTTAATTATATTACGCAACCTATCACAAATCTTAATTATCGGGACAGAGAAACTATATGGGAAAAGTACGAGATAATGACGTCATGGGCTATGAAAGAGTCGGGGAAAACACCCCATATAGGAAACTTTACATACAAACACGAAAACAAAGGATCTAATAAGTCTCTCTTCTAATTCTATTCGCTCTAAATGTGCAGCTCTCGCACTGCACGGTAAATCCCCACTGTGTGTGTGTGTGGGGGGGGGGGGGGGGGAAGAACAACCATTTTTAGAGATTTTGGCAGAAATCCAATGAATAATTTGAGACGGCCTAACTCTAGGTGGGAGAAATACAAGCAAATAAAAAAGTGTATGGACTCCAACTCGAGTACAGCGGATTTCAATTTACAAATTCAATATATTTGCACACAGAACACATTAAGGTTTATTTTTTTCTTAATTAAATTATAATACACCGTTACTTCGCCAAAATTCCAAAATATATTAAATAAATAAAAATAAACCTTTTCTTGATCCGATTATAAGGTCCTAAGATTACTGGGGAGATTTGGGAAAAAAAAATATAGGATATCCCAACATGGAAGCAAAATATAGCATACACAAACTATAGCATATATACATATAGCACACACGGGATATAGGCGACCTCTAGCCAAGGTCAACCAAGAGTATAGGGAAGGGATTTCAAGTCAGGTGATGGAAAGATGGAAACCTACTCGGAAAAACAACCCTATAGATAAAACTAAGTTTAAAAAAAAATACCCCGTTAAAAATTAGAATTAAATGTTTTTTACCTAAATTCTTTTGCATAATATAAAACATACAACACATGGGGGGGGGGAATAAATACACATAAAACACCATAATTTTTTGGAAAAGTGGGGGGGATCTGTCTGGTGCCCCTCACCCCCCACCCACCCCAGTACTTCGTCTTGTGGGGATAAATGTACGTCATTTCCTGCTGGCGTCCTCTATAGGTGGAAAATCGTAGCTAAGTAACAGTGATGTATACTTTTATTTCGAGAAATTAAATTATTTTTTCTGTACACTTGATAGTTTTTTTTTTTGGTTCTTTTTGTTCAAGTATAACTACTTTTAATCATGTTATGCAAATCTGATGCAAAAAGAAAAATGTTGGTGCATGGCCGGTAACTTTTATTCGTCATGGCAACGGAAATTAAATTCCGCGCATGCGCATTTTGTGTGGAAGCACAAAAAACCCCACACAAAAACAAGCAAGTGAATGCAAACATCTACTAAAACAAGCCATTATGTGAGAACTTGGCCTGAAAAGAGCAAATATAGGTACTATAAAATGTTGTCTAGTCTCGGATTTGACAATCCTTATTTTTTTATGCTGATGAAACATTTTTCAGTAGAATTTTTTATCCTACAGTTTAAATGCCTATATTTACTGTTTATAATCATACCTGTTCAAATGTACTGGTCACATATAATAATATCGTCGAAATATTAACTAATACCATGCTGGATTTAAATAGAATGTCTAAATAATCATAAAACTAAAGGTGTAATTGATTATAACCAATATATATTTTTTGCAATAACAAGATAATGAGATCCGAACATTGACCAAACAGTACTTAGAGAAATTCAATATCGATTAGTTCATCCTCAACCTCCAACTGATATACTTTATTGCAAGGGGTAAATGGTACCCTATTGAAATGGAACCGTATTGAAAGACGTGTTAGGATAAAAGATACCATTGTTAAAGAATATTCTGACCGACTGAGATCTCAACATCGTACATCATAGCTGAAAACAGTGCAAGCCAGTATATATATTTGCATTATGCTCACGCAAGAAATATTGTATCAACCAAAGGGGTTTCTTGACCGAGCGATGTCAAGCCCTTGCGCGAATCCCGCTACGAGTCATAAGTTTCCCCTGATTCAAAGGAATCCTGTACAACTACTTCTGCAAACTGGAAAGTCCAACGCGTCCATTCTATCAATAATGTTACTCTAATTAATACATGACCACAAATCCCAATTTCCCAATTGAATGTCAAGGTCACAACTGCAAAGCTTCTCTTCGTTAACTTTCCGTAACTTACCACCAGTATTTCACGCCGTGAAACTATACAACTCAACAACCTAATACAGGGAACCGTTTTTACTACGCTACCTTAGGCCATTTAAATCATGATTTTTTTGCTTAATTACGCCTGTAACTTTGTAATATATTTACCACCATAGCAACAATAAATGGCGCCTGCCGACGGCGGAACAGTTCTTTCCTGTTGATTCCATTGTATAATTTACCAATCTCCAGTCATAAATACTGCACCTGGAGTCACACGATCAATTCACGCAACTAGATTTGAATAGGGACTACTGAGTGACAGGGACACTCATGCGGCTCTGACCTGAATTCACCAAAAGTAAACCATGTCATCTTGAAACTCACTTACACTTCACTCCGTAACGTTTGCCCCTAGTAACTGGCTAATTATTTCGGTCTAAAGACTATAATCCCAGCACCGACTTCCCATATTCAAGCAAGTATATAATGAATCCTTAAAATGGAGAGCTGTAAACAAATGCGCATACTCCAAAATATATTACAATATTATACATACTTTGGAATTTTATTAACTATTTCTGTTTATATATTTTCATTGTACTCGTGAATGGGCAATGTGATTTTGCGTTCTGCCTTGCTTATAAAATGTATTGTCTTTGGTCAACAAAAGTTGATTTAGAGTGGATAAGAAAAGAAGTCTTGTTAAACGATGATGGAATTAAATAAACACTGGGGACAATATCGTACGTTGCATCAAAATGATAACACATAAATCGCAGAGATTAACTGAGATTTTGCTTAACGGTCAATCAGTCCGCACTCGCAGTAGGGAAATAAGTGAATAATGCAAAAGCCGACCATTGTCTGATAATCGACGTACATCTGCCACTGCCATATATTGTAAAAATCCCATTACTACAGGGAAAAAAGAATTAACTACAACTGCTTCTTTGGGGCGTCATGTGTGACCAGTGTATATTAGTATTGTGTTAGAAAAATATTGCGACAAACCAAAGTAAAGAAAACAGTCACTTTTATCAATCAGTCCATATCGTTTTACAAATTATACTGAATAATTGACTTCAGTAGAACTCAGAAGAATGTATTCCTGTAAGCACATCACGATTGCGGTGTTTGTACATTTATATAAAGTGGGATCATTTTACAAGCAAAGTATACATTTAAAAATTAATACTACAAATGAGACAACACATAAGTACATACGGATTATAATCGTGAGATGGCAAAGAATGGTTCATATGTTGAGAGGTAACCAATACACCAACAAAATAAGAGTTCGTAAGAACATCTTATTTCCTTCTAAGATATACTTAGCCATAATGCAAATTGTTTCATAATATGAAACATTTAAACATATTCCGACCATGCTGGAAACAAAAATAGTAAATTTAATTTAGTTTAGAGTAAACTTAAGTTAGTTCTTTCCTTTTGGCATGGTGTCTGAATAAAAAAGTATATTTCTCAAATTTGCTAACCACTACACTGTCATTATGTAATTAGATACCTAATTGTTGTACCATGGTTGTATACATATATCTATAAATATATATAGTTTTGTGGACATGTACGGTTGAATAATACCATCCCGTGTTTGTGTAGGACAATGCGTACATCACAATCGCACTCATAAATTTGAATCAATACCATCTCATGAATGGTTAGGGGCCGTCCATTTAGTATGTACGCATAGAGGGGGGAGGGGGGTAACCCAAATGCATAGGCTTGCGTATGGAGGTATGCTGATAATAAATGTACGCATTTAAGGGGGGGGGGGCGCTGAAACGTCGAAAATAAGTTGTATAATACGTATCCTGTTCGACTTGGTTCAGTAGGCTTTTGCATTTTAGCGGACACAAGACAAACTTGTCCCACCCAGTCACACTATCCTGACAACAGGCCGGCTAATCCGAACACTAACCTCTTAATGATCGGCACCAAAAGTGGCAGCTGCTAGTACCATTTTTTATGTCTTTAGTATGATTCGGCCGGGGTTTGAATACGCGACCACTCGCATCCGAGGCGGACGCTCTATAGACACATTGCACCATCGGAGAAGTCGCTTAGAAAAGAATGTACGATACTGGTTCCTGTTTTTCATGACAACTCGACCTGGAGACCTACCTGATGGAAAATGAAGGCGCATTATAAGGTTATAATATACGAGTCCACAAAATTATTAAAATTATAATTTTCCAGCAAGTTAGTGTCTCTTAGCATTTGACAAAGTCTGCTTGCAGTAGCGTACTAAGGGGAGGGGGGTTACAACATACTTCGATGCTAATACTACTGATTTCAAGCATAAAATTTAAGCTAAACAACAGCATATAACATGTTTACATATATTATTAAGTACGTCTTCATTTGGCTTTCCGTGCGCCAAATGCCTTCCAACACAAACATTTTCCATATAGGTAAATTAGTTGTACCAATCTTAAACAACCATATATTTCGACATATATAATATCAATGTATAGGTTTCTCATCAGTTTAAATCGATCTGTCCCCCAAAAAAGTCGAGAAAATTAATAATAAAAAAGTTGGTATTTATGACTCATTATGGCTTGCGACTTTACCGATCTTCATATCCTTGATATGTGCATCTACCCTTCCCGTTTAGCCATAGTATCACATACTTGGATACTAATACTATAGATTTGAATGATATAACTAAAGATGTACAACATTAAATAATATGTGTATGTATATTATTAAGTACGGTTTCATATGTCTGTTTGTGCACCCGATGCCTTCCTATCCGAACGGTTTCCATATAGGTGAATAATTTATACCAATAGTAAACAAACACAGCTTTTGACAAATTTCATATTAATATATAGGTTCTCATCTACCTACATCGATTTGTGCCAATAGACGTGTGTGAAAATACAAAATAAAAAAGTTCCACTTTTTACGGAATATCGGGTGCGACTTTACCGGTCTTCATATCCTTGCTACTTTAATACACCCTTCCCGTTTTGTGATTGTAGCACATACTTCGATGCTAATATTAGAGATCTGAAGTATAGAATTAAAACTATACAATATTATAAAATGTGTGTATATATTTTAATAAGCACGTCTTTATTTGTCTGTCCGTGCGCCTAGATCCGATCTATACGAAAGTTTTTCATATGGGCGAATAAGTCATAACAATCGCAAAAACAAGGTTTTGACACATTTGATATCAGATGAAAAATTTGATTTTAATTGATATGTTTCTAATCATACTAAATCGATCGGTGCCAATAGACATGTGTGAAAATGCAAAATAGAAGGTTTTGTTCTTTTTACTGAATATCGGGTGCGACTTTACCGATCTTCATATCCTTGCTACGTGAATCTACCATTGCCGTTTTGCGATCGTACTACATATTTCGATGCTATTGCTATATAGCTAAAGCATATAATTAAAGCCGTACAACTGTAAATAGTATGTGTATGTATCTTATTAAGTATGTCTTCCTTTGTCTGTCATTTCGCCTAATGTCTTCCTATACGATCGTTTTCCATACAGGTGAATAACTCATAACAATAGTAAATAAACCCCGATTTTGACAAATTTGATATAAATTGATAGGTTTCGCATCAGTCTAAATCGATCTGTGATAGTAGAAATGTAAGAAAATGCAATATGAAATTTTTGGTATTTTTGACTCTGTATCGGTTGTGAATTTAACGATCTTTATATCCTTGATACGTGCATCTACCATTGCCGTTTGCCTCGGTACCACAAACTTCAATGTTAATAGTATAAATCTGAAGCATACAAGGACAGCTATACAACAGTATATAATATGTGTATGAATCTTATTAAGTACATCTTGATGTGTCTGTATGTCCGCCCAATGTCTTCCAAAGCGAGCGTTTTCCATATTGTGTATTGTTCCACTTCCTATTTTTACACTACCTAATTTTGACCTAGTTTAATAAACACCCATTTCTACAGAGGACACATCTGTCGCAGCCTCGACATTTGTTTTACACATATCAGCATTGAGTCACGCAGACAAAAAGATTTGTCAAAAGTCATATCATTATTATTAATGAAGTGAAACAAGGACACACACGATGAAAAAAATAATACATTTCTCAAATTCACTTTTTTCCAACCAGGAAGTCCTCTTACAATCTTTACCAACTATTCTGACAAGGCAAATACAATTCCTACCATACCAAGCATCCAGTCTGCTACTCAACATGTGTTAGCTATGTGACTCACAGCTGATAACTGCATCTCCAACACTTTTTTAGAATTGTGTTTTGTGTTTTACATGAATATGTCATTACTGATTTCCTGAGGTGGTTCTTGGATATTTTACTTTGGAGTAATGAACATGAAACACACGTTTATGGTATATTTCATAAATAAATCAGCATCCTCTACATTACTGTTAATTTAAATAAAGTACATGTATTACTATTAGGATTTTTCTCTCAAAAATAGGCAATTTTACTTTAATACTAAATTTTCAAACGTCCATTAAACTAATCTTGATATTTAACTTATTTTGACAAATTAATTCTTTCTAACTGTCTTCTGTCTCCTATTATTTGCACTATTAGATAAATAAGTTATGAAGTATGCAAAACAGTTTTGTACCTTAAACAGTACATGTACATTACTAATTAGCATTATTGAAAACTTCTTAGATATCATAATAAATAGTATATATGTAATTATGTATGGTGCTTTTTGGCGACATTGGCAGATTATTCACTCCACATCCTGGTTCCCGGGCAGTTGTGATCTCTCACAATAATAATCACGGGCACAGCGGCTCGTTACAAAGAAAATCAACAGATGTGGGTTCTAACCTGTAACAATATTAACATATTATATTGTTACAGGTTAGAACCCCATCCCTTGATTTTCTTTGTAACGACCCCCTGTCATCATGGGCAGTAAATTTGAAACATACTACTTCCGGGTCAATCTATTTTTACCATGTAAGAAATGCTTGTACATAATGGGAGGTAACTCAAGATGTGCTATTCAATTCAATTCATTAATGAAAAAATGGAAATAAATAGGTAAAAAGGCAATTTTTTATTTTGCTGATGAATATTTATCGAATATTTAACATTCAGCAGCGTAAATATGCATTTATTTTATTTATATTTGTGGCAAGAGTGCAGAAAAGGACGACGTGCTTCATGGGCAGATTTCCATCTGCCCACGAAGCTTTCATCTGCCCACGATACCAGTCCGAGGACGACGAAACTGCCCACGACCCACCTTAAATAATAGTATATATATATATATATATATATATATATATATATATATATATATATATATATATATATATAGTCTTCCAGTTCAGTTAGAAAAATAGTTGTTAATATAGTGTCGATGGTGTTTACTTTCTGTACATAATGATTTGGTTGATAGACGGTGATGCTTACTATTGTTGGCTTTCCAAGTATGATATTGATTCTAGCAATCAAAAGTAGTGCAATATTATCGGAGTTGACATGTCAGCTACTGTGTATTCAATAGCTTATAAAGTGATGGTTGTGATGATATTTGTTCTTCAGTAACAATTCAAATTAAACTGGTGTGAGTGTGTGTGTGTCTGTGTGTGTGTGTGTCTGTATATGTGTGAGTGTGTGTTCGGGTGTTTGTGTTTGTGAGATTGTGTGTTTGTTTTCTCTGGAAGATTGATTACTATATTAGATGCTGTCAGCATCATTACGATATCCAACCCGTCCAACAACAACACAATAAATCTGGACAAATGAGTGTTATCGGTGTCAGAATAGTTGTCTACCTGACAATATATGCGTTTGGATATCCATATTTAATAAGGTGTGAAATTTCAAAATGCAAACAAAACGGAAACGTTCTGTAGAATTATTTAAAATCAGATATTTTACCCTAAGTGATCTAGTTCGAAGGTAGACGATAGAGTGCACATATTGTAGGAAGAAGAGTATATATTTGATTAAAAAAGTACATATACAAAGTTAAATGCAGTATCGAAAAGGGAAATCGAATATAAAGTTGTTAAATAAAATGAACATCATCTACATAAAATACTGAAATATATATTTTATGTTTGAAGTCGACCAATTAGTTTCTTTAGTCTACAAAATTTCATCTTGTAACACTGTTACATTTAAAAACTTTACTTGCATTCAATCTTGCAAACAAACACACATTAAATGTATAGAACCGGTACCTGATTATTTTAGATTCAATTAGATTTTGGTATGACTGTAAACGTCTTAGGGTCATCCTTTTACTAGTTAGAGAAAAATATGAGCAGAAGATATACCTTCTGCTCCCGGTATATACCGCAAATTCAGAAACAATAAGAATAGACTGTTACCTGGTGTCTGATCTCTTGGTATGGTCCCATGAACGTTCGATTTTACGAGCAGTAGGAGGTCGATCTATTCGTATGTAGGGGCATACCGCACACACACACAGACGTGCACATACAAAGATGCACACACACAAAAACAGAAACACAACCCACACATACTGATTCCAAAGATACAAATATTCAATATTTGTTCAAGTCACTCGGTCAGGGAAATGTATGCAGTGCAAATACTTCATGAAAACTTAAAATCTAGGACGTGGAAGTATTTCATAATAAATAAAACATTCCTTAAATTATTACATTTAATGGAGGGATATAATTCAAAGACAATATATGAATATAAATAACTGTAGTGAAAGGAAGAAGAAAAAAACCAGTAAATGGTATTTATCATAATATGTGTCTACGTGTCTACCTGACCTTATTTACGTTTGGATCATCAAATTTGATAATGGTTGATATAGTTAAAATGTCAAAACGCAAACAAAATCGAAACTTATTGAGGAAATATCTAAAAGCAGACACATTTTCTTAGGTGATCCAGGTATTTACACTTTGAACGACTTGAAGGGAGATAAAACAGTAGGCATATTTCATCAAGAAGAGTATCACTATTGTTTAAAAACCACATATATAAAGGTACAATGCTTTTACAAGAAAGATGAATGAACGGTATAAAAATGTAGTCTTTCAGATGAAAGAAATGAATGGTCTACATCTTTTCTAAAGCACTGATCCAGGTGTTTTCACATTGAACGATATGAAGAGAGATAATAGAGTACGCATAATTTAGGAATAAGATTGTAGTTTTAATTAAAAGATCACGTATAGAAAGGTACAATAGTTTTAAAAGAAATATGAATCATGGCAAAAAACATAGTCCTTCAAACGAATATGACCTACATCTTTTCTAAAACACTGAAAAATATATTGTAATTGTATGTTTAACCAGACAAATTAAAAACTTCATTTTGGGAATATCATATTGCTACACTGGTAGATTTAACCGCTTTAAGGTCATATCATTTTATCAAATCTTGTAAACAGACACATGTATATCATGATATTTATTTTGGATTTAATTAGACTTTACGATATATGTGCATGTGTAGGTTACACGGCTATCATCTTTGTAGATAAGGAGTAGAGATACGAAAATTGTGCTAAGACAATCGATTAGACAAACATATGAGAAGAAGACACACCTTGTCTGCTCGTGTATACCCCAAGTTACAATCCAAAAGAGTAAACCATTATCTGGTGTCTGATATTTTGATATATTCCACATGTACGTTCGGATTTGCAACGTATAGACGAGAGATGTACACGTCAACAAGGGGTCTAAGGTATGTATGTATGTATATATAAATATATATATATATATATATATATATATATATATATATATATATATATATATATATATATATATATATATATATATATTTTAATTTGTACTCAGGGGTATTAACTTTTAGTCACCAGGATATTGAAGTAGAAGAAAATATTTTTTAGTTTTTGTATCGCAAAAAAAATACTGGTTCGGAATTATCACAAAAGTAGAGAAAATCAATATATAAATTTAATTGTTACCGTCAAAAGCCACGACATTTGCAATCTTATCTAATGAAATGGTAAATCAGTCTGCATCTTTCACAGTAATTATATTATCACCCAATCTCACAACTCTTACTTATAACCAATGTTTGTATCTACATCTTTATTTGAAAATTCTCTCTCATTGCATCTAGTGAAACAAGATCGATATGTTCCACCTAAATAGTAAATTAAAATTGAACTGGTGTGTGCGTGTATGCTTTTGGGTGTTTGTGTGCGTGTCTGATAATGAACGAGTATAACACAATGCATTAGACACAAATATGATCAGAAGATTAACGATGTTTTTTCCATGTTTATCTTTAGTCGAAAAACAATAAGAATATATCATTATTGGTAGCTTACCTTTGGATATCGTGACATGATTGTTCCGTTTACGAGGAGTAGGAGGTCTATATACAAGTAAATACGGGTCTAGTACTACTACTACTACTACTGCTACTGCTTCTACTAACCACACACACACAAACACACACACACACACTCATATATATATATATATATATATATATATATATATATATATATATATATATATATATAAGACAAAGTTTCAGTATAATTCTTGCTTTTGCTGTGGCGTTAGGTTTTATATGAGGAAGTACGGAATCTACTTAATATTTTTTGCTCAAGGCAATTTCTGGGACGTGATAAGGAAGTTAGAGTATAATGAAAATAGTTTTAATTTTGCAAAGCATACTTGCAACAGGAAACAATCTGCTTCTGTGTCCAAACGGCATAGATTTAATGGACGGATCTGTACCAATCAGTGTTAGGACTTGTCAGTAAAGGAGACGAAATGTATATATATATATATATATATATATATATATATATATATATATATATATATATATATATATATATGTTTGCGTTAATTACCAAGTCATTAGCAATGTTATTTTATGAAATTGTAAGCCAGACTGCATCTTTCACAGTTATTCTTGAATCAAGTCACACCCGCTTATGCACATAAAAAGTGTCGTTTATAACAAAACCAATATGCAGAACATGGTGTATTCATACTACAGGCATTGGAGATTAAGCTTGGCTTAATGACATTGACCTTTCGACTAAGTCCCTCCCCCTCCTAATCTCTATCTCCCTGTCTCTGTCTCTCTCTCTCTCTCTCTACGGATAAACAGAGTATATATAGTTATCCAGTTCAGTTAGAACAATAGTTATTAATATAGTGTCGAATGTGGTTCCTTTCTGTACATATTTTTTTTGTTGATAGACGGTGATGGTTACTATTGTTGGCTTCCCAAGCATGATGTTTCTAGCAATCAAAAGTAGTGCAATATTATCGAAGTTGACGTTTAAGTTTTCCCGAGAGAACTAAACTAATATTTTGATATCTGTGCCACGTATGAATTTCGTGTCAACTACTGAATCTTCAATAACTGGTGTGAGTGCGTGTGTGTGTCTGTGTATATGTGTGTGTGTGTTTGGGTGTTGTGCTTGTCAGTTTGTGTGTTTGTTTTCTCTGGAAGTTTGATTACTATATCTGATGCGGTCATCATCAGTACGATATCCAACGCTTCCAACAACAATACAATAAATCTGGACAAGTGAGTGTTATCGGTGTCATATTAGTTCTCTACCTGACAATATATGAGTTTGGATCACCATATTTAATAAGGTGTGAAACAGTTAAAATTTTAAAACGAAAACTTACTGTCGAATTATTTAAAATCGGACATTTTACCCTAGGTGATCTACTCTGAAGGGAGATGATAGAGGGCACATATTGTAGGAAGAAGAGTATATATTTGATTAAACGATGACATATTAAATTCATCTTTTAAGAGAAATCGAATATAAAGTTGTTAAATAAAATGAACATGATCTCCATCTTTCCTAAAATACTGTAATATTTATTTTAGGTTTCAAATCGACCAATTAATGTTTTTAGTCTACTAAATTTCTTCTTGTAACACTGTTAAATTTAAAATCTTTACTTGCATATCATCTTGCACATAAACAAGCATTAAATTTACAGAACCGGTACCTGATTTTTTTTACGTTCAATTAGATTTTGGTATGACTGTAAATGTCTTAGGGTCATCCTCTTACTAGTTAGACATAAATATGAGCAGAAGGCACACCTTCTGCTCCCCATCTATACCATAGACTTCAATTTTCTTTTACTAGCAGCTGTTAAGAGGTTAATGTCAGTTCTGCTCAGCCTGGTTTCAGGATAATGTGACTGGTTGGGACATGATGCTTCATGTCTGTGTTTGGATGTTCCAATGCTAGATATCACTATAAACTGCCACAATGCAGACATCGTAGCAATATGACCAAATTTGCTAAAGCTACTTCACAAATCACACACACACAGACACACTAGCACACACACACACACATACAGACACACACACATCTGAGCAACATCTAGAAGATCGGGTAGGCAAAGATCGGGTAGGCCAAGGTCGGCTGGTTTCATCGTGTTGACCCCTCCCTTGTGTTATCAATCTTTGAACAATTCAGAATGTGGATGTCCAGTACTAATGCGCCTCCATGATGAACGATGTTTTCGAGATCTGTGGTATGATATCTTGCTTGCATCATGTGATTATCAAGTTTATTTTGCTTTCCTGTGTTTTACAAACACAGAAATATTCCATGTGAAAGGAGACATAAATGTGTTTGATGCAATTTAGATGGTTTTCATTTAAGCTTGTTATTATCTGCTAGACAGATAATATCAAACATTAATTATTGTCCTGATATTCTTCTCCTATTTTAATTGTCCAACAGTAAACTGTATTTACATCATTATTACGATCTTGAAAGAAACTTTCTTTAGTGAATATCTTCAGTGTCAGCATAATTTAATCATACAATACGCTGAGTTGATACAATCGTTAACATACCAGTCCACTTGCCGATTGCAGAAAAGCAAAACAAAAGAAAGATTACACTCTTAAAATTTTCTCTTTGCCACTTTAATGACCATTTACCGACAGACAATACTGACATTCATATATATGGCTCCTGCAATAATGGATATAAATATATTCTGACAATGCCTTATATTTTCCGCAAGAACGCAAGCTGGAAAGGTAAAAAGAAGACAAGGTTACGCCATGCACAATGCCTTTAGAGAACTCTTAAAAAAGAGAAAACCTGCAAAGATACAATTTGTTGATAGAACGAATTGCCGCAATGTAGCTTATGGATCTGCTGAAAGATATAAATATGTAATATTTGTTCAATTCACTAAGTTCGGGGAAATGTATGCAGTGCAAAGAGTTCATAAAAGCTTGAAAACTAGGACGCGGAAGTATTTCATAATAAATCAAACATACATTAAATTACTATATTTAATGTAGGGATATAATACAAAGACAATATGTGAATATAAACAACTGTAGTGAAAGGAAGAAAGAAATAAAACCCAGAGTAAATGGTATTTATCATAATATTTGTCTGCTTGACCATATTTACGTTTGTATCAAACTTGATAATGGTTGATACAGATTAAATGTCAAAACACAAACAAAATCGAAATGTATTGAGCAAATATCTAAAAGCAGACACATTTTCATCGGTCATCCAGGTATTTACAAACTGAACGACTTGAAGGGAGATAAAACAGTAGGCATATTTTAGCAAGAAGAGTATCATTTTAGTTTAAAGACCACACATAGAAAGGTAAAATGCTTTTATAAGAAAGCTGAATGAACGGCAAAATAAATGTAGTCTTTCAAATGAAAGAAATGAATGATCTACATCTTTTCTAAAACACCAAAAAATATATTGTATTTGTATGTTTAATGCAGACAAATTTTCATCGGTGATCCAGGTGTTTTCACATTGAACGATATGAAGAGGGATAATAGAGTACGCACATTTTAGGAAGAAGAGTGTCTTTTTAATTAAAAGATCACGTATAGAAAGGTAAAATACCTTTAAAAGAGATATGAATGATGGCAAAATAAATATAGTCCTTTAAACGAATAAAGCAATCAATCAGTCCTCTCTGCGCCGTCTGGTGCTTGAGGCGACAGCAAGGGAACACCATTTTGGTCTATCGGCTGCTGTTATGGGGGCGGTTACAGGGTGAGGCCTCTGGTCTTGAGTTCTCGCTCCACGGTTCGGCAATAGGTCTCTTTGGGTCTGCCACGGTTCCTTTTCCCCTGTGGAGTCCATTTCAGTGCCACCCTTGGTAGTGAGCCAGGGGGCATTCTGCAGACGTGGCCGAGCCATCTCCATCGACGAGTTGCAATGGTCTCAGCGAAGGTGCTTGCGCCCGCTCTGTGCCGGGGTTCCTCTGGTTTCTCTTCACATCATATTAATCTTTCGCCTTTTAAACGAATATGATCTACATAATTTCTAAAATACTGAAAAATATATTGTATTTGTATGT
Organism: Sinohyriopsis cumingii; assembly: GCA_028554795.2. NCBI lineage: Eukaryota > Metazoa > Mollusca > Bivalvia > Unionida > Unionidae > Sinohyriopsis > Sinohyriopsis cumingii. The sequence goes on from CM068835.1 coordinate 62,397,648, forward strand.
TTAACGCAGGCAAATTAAAATGTTCATTTTTGAATGACAAAGTGTAAAGTGGTCGATTTAACAAAGTTAAAGTCATATAATTGTATGCAATCTTGTAAAAAGACACATGCGTGTCATAATATTTATTTTGGATTTACTTAGACTTTAGGATATATGTGCATGTGTAGGTTACACGGCTATATTCTTTGTAGATAAGGAGTAGATATATGAAAATTGTGCTAAGACAACCGATTAGACAAACATATGAGAAGAAAACAAACCCTGTCTGCCCGTTTATACCTCGAATTAAAGTACAAAAAGAGTAAACCATTATCTGGTGTCTGATATTTTGGTATATTGCATATAAACGTTCGGATTTGCAACGTGTAGACGAGCGATGTACACGCAAACAGGGGTCTAAGGTATGTATGTATGTATGTATGTATGTATGTATGCATACATAGCCACGACATTTGCAATTTTATCGAATTATAAATCAGTCTGCATCTTTCACAATATTTCTAGAATCACCCAATCTCACAACACTTACATATAACCAATGTTTATATCTACATCTTTATTTGATAAATATCTCGCAAAGCATCTAGTGAAACTAGATCGATCTGTTCCACCTAAATAGTAAATTAAATGGAACTGGTGTGTGCGCCTCTGCGTTTGGGTGTTTGTTTTGGGGTGTTTTTGTGTGTGTGATAATGAACGAGTATAACACAATGCATTATACATAAATATGAACAGAATGCAAACCATGTTTTTCTCCGTGTCTATCTTTAGTTGAAAAACAATAAGAATCGATCCTTATTTGGTCCTGATATCTGGATATCGTAACATGAACGTTCAGTTTTACGAGGAGCAAGATGTCTATGTATACGTAAATAGGGGTCTAATACTACTACTACTACACACACAAACACACACACACATATCTATCTATCTATCTATCTATCTATCTATCTATCTATCTATCTATCTATCTATATATATATATATATATATATATATATATATATATATATATATATATATATATATATAATATATATATATATATATATATATGAGACAAACTTTCAGTATATTTTGCGGATGCGGGATGTCGTGGGTTCGAACCCCGGCCGAAAATGGTACTAACAGCTGCCTCGCTTGGCGCTCAGCATTAAGAGGTTATTGTTAGGACTGGTCGCCTGGTATCAGGATAATGTGACTGGGTGAGACATCAGCTACATGTCTGCGGCATGATGCCCTAGTGCTAGACAACACTATAAACTGCCACATTGCAGACATCGTAGCGGTATGACTGAAAAAGTGTTACAGCTACGTTAAAAATCCAGATCACATCACACTTCAGTATTTTTCGTGTTTTTGCTGAGCCGTTAGGTTTTAATTGAGGAAGTACTGCAATCTATTTAATATGTTTGGCTCAAAGCAATTTTAGGGGACGTGATAAGGAAATTAGAGTAGAAGGAAAATATTTTTAATTTTGCAAAGCATACTTACAACAGGTAACAATCTGCCTCTCTTTCCCGCCCGCTGTGATTTGATTGATGGATCTCTACCAATCGGCATTCTGACTCGTCAGTAAAGGAGACCAAATGTGTGTGTATGTATATATATATACATACATATTTGCGTTAATAGCCAAGTCATTAGCAATGTTATTTTATGAATTTGTAAACCAGACTGCATCTTTCACAGTTATTCTTGAATCAAAACACACCTGCTTATGCACATAAAAAGTGTCGTTGGGGAGAAAACCAATATGCAGAACAAGGTTTACTTATACCACAGGCATTGGAGATTAACCTTTGCTTAATGACATTGACCTTTCGACTAAGTCCCTCCCCCTCCTAATCTCTATCTCCATCTCTCTCTCTCTCCGGATAAACAGAGTATATATAGTATTCCAGTTCAGTTAGAAAAATAGTTGTTAATAAGGTGTCGATGGTGGTTCCATTCTGTAAATAATGTTTTGGTTGATAGACGGTAATGCTTGCTATTGTTGGTTTTCCAAGCATGATGTTGATTCTAGCAATCAAAAGCAGTGCGATATTATCGGAGTTGACATGTAAATTTTCCTGAGAGAACTAAACTAATAGTTTAATATCTGTACCACGTGTGAATTTCGTGTCAACTACTATTAAATAGCATATATGATGGTTGTAATGATATGTGTTCTTCAATAACAATTAAAATTAAACTGGTGTGAGTGTGTGTGTGTGTCTGCGTGTCTGTGTATGTGTGTGTGTGTGTTTGTGTTTGTGAGTTTGTGTGTTTGTTTTCTCTGGAAATTTGATTACTATACCTGATGCGGTCTTCATCATTGCGATATCGAAAACGTCCAACAACAACACAATAAATCTGGACAAATGAGTGTCATCGGTGTCATAATAATTGTTTACCTGAAATATACGTGTTTGGATCACCATATTTAATAAGGTGTGAAAGAGTTAAAATTTCAAAATAGAAACTTACTGTCGAATTATTAAAATCAGACATTTTACTCTAGGTGATCTAGTTTGAAGGGAGATGATAAAGGGCACAGTTGGAAGAAGAGTATATATTTGATATATAAGAGAAATCGAATATAAAGTTGTTAAATAAATAAATAAATAAAATGAACATGATCTACATCTTTTCTAAAATACTGAAACATTTATTTTAGGTTTGAAATCGACCAATTAATTTTTGTACTCTAATCTTGCAAATAAACATACATTAAATTTACAGAACCGGTACCTGCTTATTTTAGATTCAATTAGATTTTGGTGTGACTGTACTAGCAGCTGGCTAGGTTCGCGCTCATCGTTAACAGTTTAGTGTTAGTACTGGTCAGACTGGTTTCAGGATAATGGGACTGGTTGGGCCATGATGCTGCATGTATGAGTTTGGATGTTCCAGTTATAGATATCACTATAAACTGCCACAATGCAGACATGGTAGCGATATGACTAAAGTTGCTCAAATACTCTCTCTCTCACACACACAGACACACATCTGTGCACACTTTTCGATGAGCAGAGTATTACTACCACCTGATTTGTATGTCGCTTCGGTTCATCATTAGCCCAGTTGTCCTTCAACAACATTTCAACATATATGGGTATGTAAACTAAATAGAAGAATACGACCTTTGTCGTAAAATGGCAAAGGTATGGTGTAGATAATCAACAATTTCACGTGGTGGTGCAAGTCAGTATGACTGAAAGTATAAACGATATCAATGCGTTATCACGTACGTGCTTCAATGAGTTCTGGGTACTACTGACGAATCCAGGTAGATGATTCCGTAGAAGAAACATCGCACCCGAGGCTGTCAGACCTATTCGGCTTCCTATCCACCACGGTGGCAACATACCTTTTCTATTTTTCTGTGGCTTCTTGACACTATGCATCCATAGATCGCTTGTTGTCAGAGCGATACCTAATGCAGTTCAGTGCGCCCCTAACGCAGTTGCTTTTGTAATAGCGAGAGTCTCAGCCTCTAACAACTATATAATTGTTGAGCGAAATATAAGTATTCGGTCGCTTTTTGGTAATTGCTCCACATACTGTTTCAATAATTTTAATGTTATAGAAGAGTTCTTTGTTTTCCCTCCTTAACACAAGTTATATTTGAATAGCTACTAGATGACATTTCCTGTTGATTTTGACGCAGAAGATGGCAATGACCATGCGATAATTTCTTATCACGCATTGTATTCCCGCAATCTAGATATGCACGTGCCATTTGATTGTTTTCTAAGTCAAGCAAAATTTCGTCGGAACGTTCCAGATGCCTGTTTAACCACAGCGAAGCTTCATACTATCCAAATTTGTCAAATATCATGTAATACTTCCTGTCAGTCAGTCATTTCGTATCTTGAAAACGTCACAACCCCGCGTGTTGGTATGATGAAACCTTGTTGGTGGTTTATTTGCAATACAAACTGTCCTTGAACGGCATGTTGTATCGTGCCATTATTATGTGCGACAGAGAAGTATAGATGCCCCTCCAGAACCCACATACAATGACAAACACTTATGTGATTGAGTTGTTAGTGTTATTCATAATTACAATTTCGACAACAAAAATATTTTCAGTGACACCGTCACCATACCCAACTGCATCATTGTTGTTGACCTTCTGGAATAGAACGATTGTGTTTTGTTGCCAAATTAACCTGTGGACATTTCTGCAAAACACAAATAAACGACTTTTGAGGCCGCGTTTTCACATTCCTGCATACCTATGTTTTCATTTTCATTTCTTTGTACGCCATCTTCCATTTATGCACACATATCTTTGTGATATTGATCAATGTAAATCTATCATACTGTCAAGGGAGAACACCTTAAAAGGTTTTCGAATAAATGAATTTCAATACAATTTGGAAATAAATATATTTAGAATAAATAACACAACAAGATGCCATGCAAAATCTGTTTAAAAATGAATCAAGGAAAGAAGACATGAAACATAGTATAGCACCAAGCACAATATCTTATCAGTCTCAGAATTAGCTATTGTTTAAATCAAAGTAGAGAAGAAGGCAATACATGACAATGACCTATTGATGGGGAAAGGCTTAGTTTGGCATACTCAGCTTCTTATGCGTAGACGTCAATTTCCACGACAATCAAAAGGAATGTCATTATTTCGCCCAACGTTACGTGCGAAACATGATACTTTCGTATCTTTCCTATGGATAGCGTGGTTTCAACAGCTGCTAATCGCATAATTTCATATCCCTTGTGCGAACACACTAATGTCTTATACATTATTTGTGTGTGCAGGAAGTAATTTCCTAATGTCGAAAAGTCAACGTGAACACACTCTTTTGAAAGAGCAGAACAATTAGCAAAGACGTGTGAACAATGTTTGAATGCCTCATTTAAATTCTTACTCATGATTTGAATAATAAGGTATATTGCACGCGTAGACCATTTCTTAAAAAACTGATTGTCTAGTTTGAATTGTGTAAAAGATAAAAATGATATGCGCCTGAATCTCCTTTTGCAGATGTTAGTTGTCAGAAATTGCTCACGAGTGTTCTTATTTATTTATTATATGTTGTAAATAAATATCTGTGTGTTCGTATTTTCTGCTGATACAGTTCCCGGTAGGTCCATCTTTGTGACCTGCATCATATGAAATATCTAAGTATATGCAACAACAACAACAAAAAAAAAAGCAATGAATGTACCAGCATTTAAACAACACACATTCTAACATAAACAAATCCGGTGCAAACGAGGAGAAGCACTTGTGATTAATTAGAAACGACAAATACTTGCACTAAATAGTCCAAACAGCAGTCCTGCGCATCTACAAACTCCATTGTTTGCCAGCTACGGACAAATACGCACAATACAAATGATTCATCCATTTCCCGCCGACATAAAACTATCATCCATGTCAGGAATCTCAACGCCAACGAAGAAAACTGTGGTTATATACCTCTTGAACGTCTGAATACACACTAACCTCTTAGCCAGGTTACTAGGCCTAACATAGTGAAATAGAATTGTATCGAATATACACGACAACCAATAATAAGAGAGGAAACTAAATGTTTACGTCTTTGCCGTCCATTAGTGCATTAATCACAGGGGAATAATACTACTTAATTGTTCAAATGTACATGTTGTTTGCTTATAATCTTCATAATCTGCAATTATTTTGTGATACGTTAATTTTGTTAATATATGTTATATTGAATCTCTTATTATTGTTTAGAAGAGTGATCACGCTAAACAATCCGAACATTTGTAAAAACATTATTTGGTGATTCCATAAAGAAATAGAATATTGTCTGCATACGTAATAAAACATACTCAAATTTCACACCAGATTTTCTTTTTAAAAATTTTTATTTCATGTTTATTTTTAAAATACGCAGAGAAGAGGAGTATTATTTGAATAATTGTTTTACAGACAAACATTAATTTATGATCTGACAGTCTTCAAATGTATCCAGAAGTTAGTAACCTCTTCGGCGACATACATGTATTTCATATAAAAAAAATTTTCAAAACAATAAATGCGTGTTGTATTGGAATGAAAAAAACGTTATCGGTTTAGAAACTAAAATAAAGAACTTAAATCATATTATAATAAGAGTATTTATCAGAAGAATAAGAGTAGATTGAATCCTGCAGATTCAAGCTTTGATGGAAGAGTAGTTTTTAAAAGTATGTTTTCACCAGCATTGGTAGCAAAGTGGTAGACACATTGGGTATTATCCCATCTACTCTTGAAGTGTCTGCTATGATCGAATCATAGGTGTGCCAAGGTTATTTGTTAATTGAGCAAAGCTACTTTCGTCTCGTGAAAGTATGACGGTGTAGGTGAGTGTCAGAAGCATGCATTAAAAGTTATACGACACCAAAATGGTGACTCTGGTAGAAGCTAATATATCTTTGGATTACAGAGGATAACATCCCTATGTCTAACGGTGGGATTATCGCACGGAAATTGACACACAAGAGACAAAAGTTAAATCAAAAATGTATAGTCGCTAAACTTCGGATATATTAAATTTAAATATATTGAAACATTCAGATGTTACGAAGAGACAAATTAACTATTTTACACCTAACCTTCTTTTCTCTCTTACATCATTGTTCGACACTGATATGTTAAAATATTCTTTACTTTCAGCAAACATTTGAAGATAAATACGTATGTTTTCAATTACAGATATTGATGATGTATGCGGTATCTCAGAAAATATGTATACTAATTTATCATTGTTATCATTTAGGATAAATGCGATTATAAAACGTGGCAGCAATTTCAAAATAAAACGAAATATTACGGAGACTATGCGTGTGAAGTTAAATGTTAAACGGAAGCATTTTAGTCATATGTACTGCCATTACGAAACTTCAGTTACTTAAACAAAAGTGAATATTGTTTCTGGACACATTTTTAGACAGGGCTGCAAGGAAATTAAATACTCAAATTCAAAGAAGATTGAACCGAAAGATTTGCAATTTGGAGTGTAATGTCACTGAAATATTATTGACATGCAATCTTTTAAAAAGAAGTACAATGGATATAACTCAGTTTAGATTTTTAGTTATACCCATTGTACATCTTTCTAAAGATTGTATGTTAATACTATTTCAGTGACAGTACATTCCAACTAGTGATAGATTTCGTATCAGAATAAGCTTTGGCTAGAAAAGTGAAACAAAATACTGGAGACGACATACACGACTCCCTCAAAGAAATGTTAAAAGCGAAGACCAGAGAAAATACAGTGTATGTAGTGAAATGTATTCATAACTGCAGCGTTAATAAATGATTAAGGAAAGAAAATACCTAATTATTTGCAATTGGACTCAAAAGGACGAAAACATACAAGGAAAGATCAATATAACATTAAAAAACTTGAATATGGAAATACCAGAGTCACTGATGGATATACTAAAGCCTAGAAGAAAATTCATATTCCTCTAATTAAGTAGGAAAAGAAGAAAATAGATTGGGTCAAAACATTTGGATTGATCGATAGCTAACACTCGCGCAACTCAAGAATAAAAACTAAGCAAGACGATCTACATCTCAAATATAAATTTATTTGTTGTTGTGTCAAAAGTCTTAATCTTACGGAAGAGATTTCGAGAGGATATTTTACGAAGATGAGTTATTCACATACATGATACATGACAATTTGTGTTTAATAATGAAATAATCTAAAAATCAAAGCAATAAACCATCCAAAATACAAAGCGTCAAAATAAAAAACAACAACAGCAAAAACAAATCCCATAAATATATGTACTACTAAAATGGAAAGTATATATTCATCATTCTAACAGTTAGATAAATACTGAAACTATGTACATGAGCATTATTAATACATGAAAACCTTTTAGGTAGAGAATATAAAATAAAATGACGGTTGCTCCAATATTTTGAGGAATCACCTCAGAATATAGTTAAATAAGTTATACAAAGGACAAATTTAACGACGTATTTTATAATAAAACTGTTCTGTCTATACAATCTAAAGGACTGGCCTGAACGAAAGTCATAACAGTGCGCATTGTCCAGCAAATGTGATTAGTGTTTGCATTTATTTTCTGAGCAAATTAATAGATAGAAAACGTGTCGATTGTTGTTTTCCATCTGTTATTGTCCAACTTGATATCAGCAATTAAAAATCAGAAGACAAATGGATGATATAAAATTGTAAAAGAGTTGGTATAAAATAATAATACTTCCACCATAATTAATATAAATGTGAAGTGTTGCCAGGGAAGAGACAACCGAATCAGTGTAACTTCATCAGGTAGGAACACTCTTTCACACATGTTGGTTTAAAATAGACGACCTTGGGAACTTTAATGATGAATATAACTTATATGTAAATGGAACTGTAGACAGCATTATGAGAATTGTTAAAGTAACATAACGAGAAATTACAAAGATCAGTTAATATCGATCTTATTTTGTCGGGACACAAATTACATTCTACAAGGATGAAACGAAAGAACGGAAAATAGCGTGAACAGCTGTTTACAGATGCTTAAGGAATGTCAGTTTATCCCAACAGTAGCTCGCGCAGATACTACTATATCATATAATCATCGAGAATACTTACATTATATAACAGAACGTTGAATAATGTTGCAATTAATTATTATGAAGAGAGTATGTACATAGGTGTTAACATAAGCCCCCTTAGACAAGAAAATAACAAAATTGAATCAACAACAATTAATAGAGGCAACTCCAATTCAGTCTATGTTTTTGTCTACATAATTTAATAACAGTGTCTAATTTGGATCAACTGCATCATACTAACGAATGGTGAAAAGATCGCAATGTCCACAACTAATTGTATCACCTTCCTCTCGTGACCCGTGCACCACGTGTTCCTATTATCTAGTCTTCTTTTTCTGAACGATCCATCTCTTCGTTTACCTCCTAGTCCTTTCTCCATAACACGTAATCTAGTTCCGGAGATCAGTCTTCGGACTGTCCCTCTCTCCGACATAGCTGTTTCTCTAAATTACAAAATTACCCATAACTATCTATACGCATCACTTTCTATACGTACATACTATGTCCTCACTTACATTACTCAGAAGAATAACTAGGTGTCAAAACAGTGCATACATTCTGATCTAATTCGATAGATCTTCACTCTCGCTTCACAGTGACCGACCACAGTGACAATAATCAGTATCGTCCTAACAGACAAAGGAAATTATTTCATATAACCTTATGAAATACTACACATATGTATATTTGGATCGCATGCAATCTGTCAATTACAACAATTAACTAGTAACTGTAAAGTATTAAATATATAAATTGCACAACAACTCTATCGTCAACAAATTTCCATTAAATTTAATAAACGATACATAATATAGATCAACACATTTGCATAAAACAAACAATCAAAGATAGAAAATTAGGCTTTTATATAAAATTGCGTATCTTAATACTATTCTCCTTCATAAATTGTAAGTCGCCCTGTCTTCTCCTGCAGGAAAGCAACCTGGTCTCACTTTCATGTTAACGAGGAAAGCACTATTCGTTTTAGGCATCCTCGGAGCTAAACCACTCCTCTATCAGAACGTTTGGTCACTTTATATTCACATAACTTCCAAAGTGTATGCCTTAATTTAGTCTGACCAATCGTAAGCAGCGGTTCCTAAATGTTCCCAAGATAAAAATTTCTTTCTTCAGATTTTGGATAGCCTAGAATCTCTCAACTACGTTATATATCATGTTCCCCTAGAAAATGACTATTTTATACGGGTTAATATAAAGCGGTTACTGTTGGTAGCTCAAATGTTTTCTTTCTCAAGACGGCGATGTTATGCCTCGGTCAAATTTCAATGATTCGTAGATGTTGGCAATTCAAATTTAACACTGACATGGTGGGAGGGAAAGAAGAAATGACAAAGTAACCATTCACAATTAACCTTTTTGCTTAAGCGTGTTAAACGTTTAATGCTCAATGCGTTAATCCTTAAGGTTCAACACTATTCAAAAATCGACACTTTACAAAGACCGATGAGTAACTATAGCTAATTGTTAAATTTGTCACCGGATTATTGCAATTAAATTTCCGTCCCTAAAATACAATTCTTCTGTAAATCAAGATGTACATAAGTGCTGTGGATATTACAACAATAAAGTCAAACAATATACTTATATTCTATCTCAATAACACGAAGATCTCATTTTACCTCACGCAGTTTGTATCATAATCATTATATGATTTTCTCTCATATACTTTACTTGCAACACTTGTATATCAGATACAATATCCATGTTGTTATTAAAAACTGTGATATATTCTCTAAATTTCTTAAAGGAGTTGATATAATTCATCTTGTTTTTAGTCTCAACGCAATTAAGAAATCTTTCCTGTATTAATTTTTTGTGGTTTTATGTATGAAGGCTGTTTGGATTGTGCAGACGTATTGACTCAAAATAAGAAGAATTACACTTTAGAGCCGTACTGATTAGTTCCTGTTGTTGTGGGCCAAACGCCATATTCAGCACATGATTGGTTGTTGTTGATGTTGTTGTGGGGTTTAACGCCATTTTGCAGCACACGATAGGCTATGCTTGGCAGACAGTATTAATGGTGGAGGAAGAACCCCGGAAAACCCCGGGAAGAACCATCGACCCACGAGAAGCTACTGGCAGGCTTTCTCACATACCAACGTTGGTTGAGCCGTAGAGTAGGATACACACGGACAAAGGTGAAATATCAGTCTTCTGAAAAGACGAGTGCACTAGACCATTAATCCACACATGTCTTCCGTGTTAATCAGAAATTATTACGCTAATGAATGCATGTCAATCTGTCCAACTATGAAGAATTTCTTTATGTCTACACCAACCAAACCTAATATATCGGCATCGTATTCATTCTATTATTACCATTTTAGGACGTAAACTAAAGGTTATGGTAAATACTTGGTAATATTGTTGAATTCCACGGATTGGCTAAACATGAGTCAGTACAGTCATATTGCATTCCGTAGTTTTCATTCTCACTGTATGGGACCGATACAACTAACCGGATTGAATGATACATTGGTGTATATATACCATAATATTTATTTAGCATATTTATATGGCACAGTTGGTTTTGCTGCTTTCTCTCTGGAGAGTTAATGAGGTAAGTTAAGTCGTCTACTTTCTTTTGAATGGTATAAGGGTCACATAAATTATCCGGAAGAACATTTTGAGGTAATGGCAAGAGAACGTGGTCTCCACCACCAGGTTAAAAGTTCTTTTCCTCTGTACTTCGTTTATCTTTAAAGCCTTCAATGGTCCACTAACGAAATGTCTAGAACTAGTACTAAAGGAATTAAACTGATGATTCTTGAACCTGTTCCTAACAGCAAGCAACGTCTTAATCTTTTCCTGTTCGTCACTAGCGGGTATCGCATGTGGTTTCCATTTTATCTCAATGCGTCTTTATTCAGAAAATGCTTTTTTGCTCTGTCTAATGGTACATGCTATTTCCAGTTTCAAACGGCAGCATGTGGAAGTATGTTGCCGTCTCTCACGTTTAGTATATGAGGGTTGAATAAACGTTCACTCACGTGTATCATTTTGACACTATTTACAATATTTAGAGACCTTGTTTTCTTTTCACAATGTATTTGCTTAACCTACACTCCCTCTTGGTCCTATTGCGTCTCATTGTTCCTTCGAATAGTTATTTCATTAAACAAAATGTATTTGTTATTGATGATCTCCATCAAAAATATACGATTGTGATATGGTAGATGATAATAAAGTATCATTATATTGTTTTTCCTTAATCTTATGTATCACGTTTAGTCTATTTAAGTAACGTGGTGTTAAAGCAAACGGAAAGGTTTATACATACCTTTAATACCACTGTATGTGATCATAAGTTACATGATTAAATATACCTTTTTTGAGTGAACGTTTTCATAGCGGAATGTTTATATATGTGCGCTATTGAAAACTACTATGCGTTGGTACATTTGAGGCCGCTTTATTTGATTTGTTTTGTAACTGACGGGCATTTGTTGAATGAACATTGGAGATCAAGACATGACTGTTCATTATGGACAAACATATCTGGATTTGTACTCATCACAAATTGGTGCAATGTATACATGTGATAATGAGGTAAAGTATATCACTTACTCCTTATATTCCAAAACAATGCTTTCTAAATGTACACCATTTAGTGGTGGTCACATGTAAAGGAGCATGTGTTCTAAACAATATTACAATATTTACTACATGACACGATCCATTCAGGAGATCTGATTTTGATGTCAAAAGGTATTAATTTTGTTGTAAAAGCAGCAACATTTACTAATATCAATATGAAACATGTCCACTAGATAAATTGAAAAGAATGGTTAACAAATGGTCCTGAAAGTGTGAGTCGTATAATGCAGCACTTGAGCGTAAAGCAAGGTACTATGTCCTGTAGCGGATATTCAAGATGGGAATGTCACATTGGGGGCAACGAACATTTCACAAGGGCACAAATGACACGCTCGGGACAATAGGGAATTTAATATCAGATTGGAACTGTTGGGTCTAACGGAAATTTAACATGGGATATAATGATACTTTAACACGGGAATTGCAATATGGAATAAACATGATTCTGACATCGGAACATTAATATGGGACCTAAAGGGAATTTCACATGGGAATGCCACTTTATTTCCTAACGGTAATTTAACTTTTTTCAAAAACTGACACGATTGTATTATGGGGAAATGTAAAGCTAAAACTGCGCCTAGGTTTAAAATGATGTTACTTTTGGTCTCTGGGGCATCTAACGGGAATCTAATACGGACACGATATTAGATCATCTAAAATGTTTCCGTTTTGTCTCTATGATTCCTAATGTGAAATGTAATGCTAAAACTACATCTGCTATTCAAAACCAATCAATATATTTACTAGTCAATGCACCAAATATGCAATTCAACACGACATTTGGACTGACCATCACCCACTCATCTAATGACCACCATGCGTAGGATGTACTAGACGGGAATAAAAATCAAAGGTAGACCCTTAATGAAAAATCTACACAGGCCTATTCTATTCTAACTTTTGTTTAGTATAACCCTTAAAACAGAGGAATATGCATATCCCAAATAACTTCACTACTATCAGTTTTGAAACAAATCTAACATCCACTACTACATTCATAATCCACACAACTTTTGCAATTCTAGCATACATGGAGTTGACAAAGACAAAATTGTACTAGTGTGATATGAATTGGATTTATTACGAAGCTTTGACAATTTTTCCAGTTTTATCGCTACGATATCTGCATTTGTACTTGTACATAGGTACTTACACTAACATATCTTTCTTTAGACATTCAATAGGATGAAGGAACAAACACATGCAAAATTAAAGGCAGGCATTAGGTTACCATTGTTTCAAATAATAAGGCAAGAAGTAACATGATTTCGCCTTAGAAGGATTTGATCATTTTCGTTGTACTGATGTAAAAAGTTATCTAGGGTTGATAATTGATTTTTTTAGCTATATATCTCGTCGTAGATCGCTTGCATCCAGAGACACAAAAATACACGGTGTGTAGGGGTGACTTACCTTTACTAATACTCATGCTCCCGTGGATTTAATTTAAAAAAAAAAGTCTTTATCTAATTGATACACTGGTCTTTCGGATCTTGTCAAGGAGTGCATGTTTTCCATTTTTGTTCTACAGCCATAAGGGTAGGCGTTACATTTTTATTTTATTTGATGTGATAAACATATTCAGTTTATAATGACGTAACGTGTAATGTTGCCATTACCACTAAGCATATTTGAAACCGGTTTAAGTTAGTAGCATGTATCTATTATGTTATTATATCCAGTTTGGTTTTATTTTAGCTGTTCGTATGTGTGTGCTAGTATATCAGGCTTTTGGTTTATATGTCTATATGGGGATATAAGTAGGTTTGACCTTCAAGGTCATACAAGGACGGAACCGCTGATTTGTAAACTTTGGCGCATAGAGCATCCATAAGGAGTTTAGTGTAGCCAATACAAACATAGGCCAAATCAAGAATGCAGGAGAACTGTGTGGCTTGATAATGGACACGCGAATCAGGTCAAAATGTTTAGTCTGCACGATTTTACAAGAATGTATGAGTTATACGTGGTTGTGAATTATACGGAATGCACACATAACTGAATCACAAATCGGATGATTGGTACCATTGTTATGGTGATTAAAATTGAACATATGTGATTCAGTTGATAATGTTATTTAAATTGAGTACAACTCAGTCACTTTCATAACGTGAGATTAAATCAATCTTGCTGTCATTACATGAGAGTATTTGAATATCATGTTATCTTTATTTTTGAATATATGAATCCCATTTTCGTTTTTCAATTTGTGAATGTTTGTGTACAGTACTTGAATGAAACGTATTTTATATAACGTAAACGAATAACTGTATTTGTATAGTATACACATATTTATATGAATTAATTGTATATATCTCCATCTTTGATTACATTGTGTTGTGTTATTTAATGGAACTATCTACTCACTTCAATCTCGTTACAATCACCAATATGATGTGAAAGAAGTGAATAGAGTAAGAGTGCATAATCACATATAAAAACATACACTTCTTCAGATATATAATATTAAGGAGAGAAGAGGAAACACTCATATTTAAACACACACACACACACACACACACACACACACACACACACACTTAAGAACATGCATTTGCTTAACTATCCTATCTCTTTAACATTTCACAGTTACCTACTTACATTCATGTTGAAACTAAATAACCGTTCCTACCACAACTATAATCAAAGAGAGCAAGGTACACAAACTTACCTGTTATATTAAGATACCATAATCGTAAAATAAGTTAGAGAAACGAGCACATTTAATAAATATTATATATTTCCATAAAATACAAATCGAAAATAAAAATAAAAATGTACATACATTAGAGTGAATGAATCTTAAATCCTAAATGTTTTTTTAATTCCAAAAGTATCGAGTAGTCCAAATGGTTTCCAAATATACTAAGAACTTTGGCCAGTAATGTACTGATGTAGCGACAGTAAAATAGATATAAATCAAAACAGTCGTTAATTTAATTCACAGTAATTCCGTACAGCTATTAAATATCCATATGGTCTACAAATAAACTCAGTGTATTCACGTGACAATTAATATTACATGTTTCGAGCACTGTATTTTTAACGAATGATTCAATTTAATAAAACTCTCCCCAATATAAAAAAGAATAAATTTCACTACTTATCGTATTACTATAAATTCCTAACTTTACGTAGTAATTATATAGTATAGAATACCTTAACGTAACATAGAGAATAAAATACGACTCATGAACTAATAATCTTGGCGTTTCGAGGAAATAACCCCATCGTTAAACATATCAACTATTTTAACACAAGCTATGTTGCCACTAAAATGGTGTCTCCCTTGTTTAAGACTTGTCTTTTACCTATTTGCTTGCAGTGCTTTCAAAGTGCTCAAGTATTCACTTGTGTCGTACAAGCTGGCATATTCAGCGATATTGCGATAGACATTGGCAGTATGAATCTGCATCAGCAGGCTGGCGGTGTCCATGTATAAATGAACAGCCTTTCTACCACAGCGAAACGTTATACAACTGTAGCACATATCCTTCATGAGTTCCATGACTGCTTGTCCGGTACACAGTTGACAGTGTAAATATGTTTTTCGTTTTTGCCGTATCGAAGCTGATACTAAATATTTTCGGGTCTGAACAATGGGTTTACGTTCAGGCACTGATGATTGTCGCCTTCCCCTTTCAAACTTCATGCTATAAACCGGGATAGACTTCTCCAGGTTACCGACTGTATTCTCGAATATAGGGTACTTCTTCAGCTTGAAGAAATCTTTTCAAAGTCCTAGGAGCCTTTGGTTCTGATATAAATATTGACCCTCCTTTATGGGTACATCCACATTTCAGTATACTGTGAGCATTGGTTAACAGCATTCCAAGTTTTGTGTTGAGCTAGATATTTCAGCAGTGAACCACTTACGGCTCAAGATTCCGCAGGCATGGAACCAGTATGGCGATATTTATTAAAGTTACCGTCCAGTTTGCTGAAGAAAACACGCTGGTACACTTTTAGTCACTCTTCCTGGACGAACATAGCCTCAAAAAACCAGTGGGTAGTCGCTGCGATCGCCACGAAGTTACTCCGGATACTCAATGTCTGCTTTAATAATGTAGCCCTTTGGTGAATTGGTTTTAATCAGGTGATAGCGCTATTGTTTTTCAGGCGCAGGTCATCCACACGCTTTCGGCATGGTCATAGTCTTTTTGGCTAAACATGCGTGGTTGGTAGTCTATTAAAGGCGTATTCAGTGCAAGCTATGTTTGTCTGAATCGTTCCTAACTGCTCATATTTTCCTATGTGTAGACAATCTCGCGAAGGAAAAAGGTCAATGCTTTATTATATGCACCACACTTTAGAACGAAATACCTACTTTGACATAATGTCTGCCAGTTTCTCCAGGTGCTATTCGTAAATTGGAGTTTCTCAGGAAACTATACATTTCCTAATGAGAACGTCATGTATTTTGAAATGTTTCTTGACCAGCATTTATCCCTTTCATCAATTCTATTCTGATATACTAGATGACCTGATGACCATAGGAGATTAACAATCACGACAGGCAGGCCCTCTACCCACCTTTATTTAAGTCCACTCGCGAGGTTCTGGATGAATGTGGCCATAGCCTCATTACCAAGATGTAAAACTGGCTCAATGAATATTCGGTCGCGGCAAAGGACCATATATAATAATTTACGTGGAACATGGTCTGCTTGATGTTTTTTTCTAAATTGATGGCAGGACAGTTCACTTGAACGTCGCATGCGTTTACAGCTGAATAAAACGAAGCGAGCATACTAAGCAAGGAACCAGACTAAATCAGCGTATTTAATATGCTGAATATATTGTTTCCAGGGTATAATAAATATCGAGCAAAACTACTTGGCCAAGTTTACTCGCGTATATTATTACTCTGTAACCTTTACCTAGTGATATGGGGCAGTGCGGGAGGTGCGAGCAGATGTTTGGAGAGCCATACAATTAGGATATCCTTGAAAGTGTCTAACGTTTCCACAATATATTGCTCTATACGTTTATTGTTATACTTATGATTATATTATACAGGAATACGTCCTTACATGTCACCAATAATAATAATAATAATAATAATAATAATAATAATAATAATAATAAAAGCAGTATTATCAACAATAATTCTCTTTATTAGGGACCTTATAGTCAGCATATAATAAGTAGAGCTAAGATTGGTCCCTATTATTATTTGTATTGTTATTATTATTGTAATTATTATTATTGTCATTATTATTACTATTATTATCATTATTATTATTATTATTATTATTATTATTATTATTATTATTATTATTATTAAGTATTTTTACAGTGTATATTCTACAAAGGAATATAAATGCAATTTTTCCCATCCATTTGATTAGGGAGAACATTCTTGGATATCGGTGGGATTTAATGAAGCATCTTAGATGTGGCTTGAACTTATCATGCACAATGTGGGAGTATGTGGTTGAATTTACAGCAGAGTTCTTGGGGAAACCAGCCTAAACCGCAGAATCTCACATCAAGTAAAGGATCCTTACTATATAATATCATCATTATCACCAACATCATAATCATAATCATCATTTTGAGAGGTTCGTATGTAATTTGGTTACGTTACCCTTAAATAGTTAGACCCTATTACAAATCCTAAGAATATACCCTGGTTATCTTCATCATATCATACACCTCTACCAAGAGGTTTATGCAATTTGATTTATATTTCCTTTATTTTTATTTTTTCATTTTATTTATTTGTATATTTTAAATAAAAGGGTACAAATATCTAACAGTTTGTTCATATGTTTTATGCATATATTAAATAGTTGTACAAATTCGATTGAAAGTTAAATTTGAGTATTTGAAATGAGTTCACTGTTGTTCCGAATGATGACCAATCTGTTACGCTGAATGTCCAATAGGCTGGAATGGTGTCATGTGTTAACAGTTGTGTTATAAATCAGTGAAATAATCCGAAAATGTGGTTAAATGAATTCACCTATATCCACGTAGCACCAACGTGTATGGGCGTCTTGTCATTCCAATGAATAATTAAAATATATCATTTACATCCTCTCATTTGAACAAAATGAAACCAACAAAACTGATGTTCAAGGTCATAAGAACATAATTCTCAGGCAAACGTCCATTATAGGAAAACAAAGGTGCATTTTTAGAAACACAATGAAGGTCGAATAATCAATTCTTTGTCACTGTAGCTGTGACAATGTCAAGTCATAAAGCAGTTAACTAATCAGGAATTAGGTCATCTGTTTTTCTTACAGGAACACATGAGTAGCAGTCGAATACCATCACGTTCTTCATCAAGATTTTATCAACACGTGTATGGTCAAAAGGTTACTATAACATGTTTCCCAAACAAAATAACCTCATCTGAAACTACAAACTCACAATCATGAACAATATCAACCATTTAATATTTTAGAAAACTAATTGATCCTTGCAATATATCATCATAACAAACAATGTGTCACACATTATATATATATATATACATATATATATATATATATATATATATATATATATATATATATATATATATATATATATATATATATATATATATATATATATATATATATATATATATATATATATATATATATATATATATATATATATATATATTATTTTAGGGATATTGGCCTGAGGTTATTATGTCCTTGGGACGCGGGTTTGGTCATTTGGAAATTTTGTTCTGCACGCGGAAGATATGAGAAATCTTCGGTTTTTTTTCTTATATTGAATACTACATCTATATATGTAAAATGAAATGAAATGCGCATTGATTAGAAGGGTTGGAAGTTTTCTTCGAACAAAACTAGTGCAAATATATATGAAAAAAGAAACATTTTATGCTATTTTGTCGTATTGTTTGGTTCTCTATTAACATATAAATATTTTTCCTTTACCAATATTAAGGATACAGAAGCCATACCTCATGTGCATGTAAGTTATAACATGTTTAGGTCTATTTTTAGGACTAGAAACTTCTTTCTTCTACAGATAAAGATGGTATTCGTGTTTCCAGTTGGTCCACCTCTAAGACCATTTTAATTGACAGCTGTAAAAGCCTTTGCCGGTCGAACGGTAATTATTGTGATTCTCAAGAAAAGACCCTCCCCGCCACCACCCCCCCCCCTCTCCCTCTCTTTTTCTCTCAGAGATTTCATTAACGTTTTTTGTAGGAAGACGTGCTTTAGGAATGTTGAAAGTCCATTACATCTGGACTGTATCTTCAATGATTTTTAGTCCGCAGTAAAACACAACAATATCCATCACATGTATTTTCGGTACATCATACGACAAGAAGATACTGCATGTATAATAGTGCAATACAATGTCTGATTACAGAGCTTCCAAGCAACTGATGAAATGAAGTTCTCCTCTTTTGAATCGATAGTTAAAAAATGTTCACAGTCTAGCCTTGGTACTACAATTAACAACATATATAAGACTAAAGCAAATATGAATTATCTATTATTTAACAGTATTGTGTGTCAATACATTATTCTCAGATCATTATCTGCGTGATACGCGTTTTAAATTCAAAGACAACGATGTTCATTCGTTTTCGACAATATTTAAACCATTCTTGGCACAATGTGGGAAAAGCATAATAGGTCATACAAATCATGATATCAACCTGTCTCTATAGCAAAAGTATATATATATATATATATATATATATATATATATATATATATATATATATATATATATATATATATATATATATATATATATATATATATAAAGAGAGAAAGAGAGAGATATATTATTAGGCAAACTAATTAACTGCAGACTAACACAAGAAGTGTGTGTGTTTCTATATTTGACTTAGATTTTTCACTTGTCCTATCATCTACTGTCAAGCGAACGGAACCTTTTCTACACCTGATGTCGTTACTGATCAATCCTTCTTTTCTCCGGTAAGTACCTTTGTTTCACTGTCACCGAAAGATCAGTCACCATTCCAAAAGAGTAAAACCAGAGGTTTCTAGAAATTTTCGGATTCTATAAAAATAGCTCGCATTCTCCTATATAAGAAGTTGTAATGCGATTGTATGCAAAAGC
Source organism: Sinohyriopsis cumingii (assembly GCA_028554795.2). Lineage (NCBI taxonomy): Eukaryota > Metazoa > Mollusca > Bivalvia > Unionida > Unionidae > Sinohyriopsis > Sinohyriopsis cumingii. The sequence continues at coordinate 62,417,893 of CM068835.1, forward strand.
TGAATAGGGGTATACCTGGGTATCTGAGTTGATTTGTAACTCGCTTAGACCTGCTGCTCATCCACGGTTTGTATTTTCAATTAAGTGCACTAAAAGAGAATTCATTATCATAGACGAACTGGACACAATTGGTTAAATCAGCAGAGAAATTTCGTTGCTTCTTTTTTCGATTCAAAATCTGAGAAACAATAAGTTGAAAACTTCATACAACATGTACACTAAAAAAGTGAAAATTTAAAGGCAATAAACTTAGCTTATGTTTGTTATGTGGAAGCGGTAGAATCAGAAGTCATCGATAGGATTGAAGGAACGTTACAACGTATTGATAGAATAGGTACTATCAAGGTTATTCCTTACATCAAACAACGTTTTTGATGCTCAAATCATTCTGTGTTTTAAATGCTGTTTCAATAACCAAATCACTTCACTTTTTATGAGATATTTGCTTTGACAACGAATGCCTAGTTACCACAAATATCGTTCAGTTAAGGGACGAAAGTAAATAGGACGAAATACAATCTAGTTATACATTACTTTCAAATCACATAATATGTTAATGACTTGGAATGCCAGGTATACTTTTTCGTATTGTTATGGTGTCATGTACATCTATATTTTGTTGAGAATATGTGGTAATATGTTGTAGAATATTTCAATAAATTCCGGTTGATTGGGGTAGGTCACATGAATAACTAATTTTGAGGCGAACTGATTTGTACGATACGTCACGTGGGATATATTGTGAAATATAGTCGTACTAGAATTATAAGCGTATATAAGATGGATTCCGATTGTGGAGTCCTGTTGTAGGTCTGTTTTATATTTTACATAGATATCATTCGAGAAGAAAAATATTTGTTTGGAATTTTCATTGGAAATTTAAAACGTTCATTATTTGAACTATAATATTGTTCTAAAGCTGATCGGAATTATTTAAGGAGTTCTGGACAATGCCTTCTTGACAACGTCACAATGAATCCGGTTTTGAAATTTATATTGCACGTTTCACATTTTTTGGACATTCATATAATGTTATCAGTGTTATGTTGGATTCACTTCATAATACTTAAAGTTCTTTACAAATTTTCATTTATAACTTTGATAATTATTTTTTTAATTAACTTTTACAAGCTTCTGTATTGTTTCTTATTTATGTTGCTTCGTTTATATCCATATAGTCGTAACAATGAGTGCAGATTGTGTAGGATCCGTTCAGTAGATGTTGCACAATTGGATGGTGATGTACGATCCATTAAGTAGATGTTGTATGTTTCTAAATGTTAAATCTATTAACAACTTTGAGGTAATTTGTATTAACTAGATGGTTTAGGAAAGGTGGGTTCTTAGAAGGATTAAGTTAGTTCCCATTGGATGGGTTACGTAATGAATAGGTGTTTTGAACTATTAGATCGAAAAGTAAGATTTGTCACTTGTTGGATATTGCAACATATACTCGTAATATACTCTTGAAGATGTATATAACTAGAAACGAAGCAATACGATTAATTCCAATTTTAGATATATTCTTGTTTTGGATTCACATTCAATAAATTGAAGTCTGCAGATGTATTTGATATTTTGTTTAGATGATTTGAAAGGACACATTTATTAACTGGCACTACCCCGTACTAATTAGACTAGAATACTATTCTGGGACAATTGTGAATTATTGAAAGATATTAGGGGCAATACGATGGTAAACATATATTACATGATCTCATATTTAATCGGAAAATTCAATTCCTTTGGACTTGAATATAACCTATGTTTGGTCTGATCACTGCATACTAACTGCAATATTTGTATTTCGACTTTATCGAATTTGTACCTGAATATCTACTGATATAAAAGAAACCACGTTCTTTTTTCCATTATATATACTTGTCTGATACGTTTCCTCATTATATGGGAGTATGTGTTATCACTCGAGTGGGGATAACTATTGATTTAAGCTTCTCTGGGACAAAAATGAAAATCCTGCATTAGCCACAGACTCCAGTTCTTTCGTAAATATTATATACGTCAAACAATAATGCTTTCGATGACATACTATAATCTTACTATGTTTATTTAATTTTCAATTCTCACACAAAAACGGGATAAATCTCATATATATATATATATATATATATATATATATATATATATATATATATATATATATATATATATATATATATATATATATATGTGTGTGTGTAAGGGTACTCGGTCTCAAACGGTATCTCGGATTACACCTTTCGATGACATGAAGGAGGCACTTGAATGTTAAACGAGAAATCCTTTGCTAACACTGCCAATTGGTTCGATAAAGGAATAATGTTATACATCAAGGGATTGAATGTGTATGGTCTCAAACAGGGAATTTGACTTGAGATAATAATGACGCTACATGTAATCCGTTTTGTCTATCGGCTGATGGGGTCAACAACTAATATAGCATTAAACTTGAAATGCTAAAGTTAAAATTATATATACAGACCAACGCACACCTTCACAATCCAATACCCCTCAAATATGTCAGATCATTTGTGTTTCGAATAATAACCGTATATACACACACTACGCTCGAATCACAGACCCCTACCCTAGAAAGAAGAGTGTAATAAGTGTTTATATGTAAATTTCACACAAATATTCAAACTTAATATTATTCAGAATGGTAGGAAGTGTTGATAGACACACTTATATATTGTGAAATACAAAAATATAATCAACTATAATATAATAGGGTAAAGAGGTTTTAGTGTTTAGTTGTCAATAACATAGACATGCGCAACATACATACTAAAATCATAAAACACTTAATATGTTGGCGAATATAATTAGTTTCTAATTTTATCCTATTGATATTCGTTGCACTGAAAATGGTCGTTGCTTTTTTGACCAACTTTTGACTTAATGGTTGCACCTCCCGGTTTTGGAGTTGCAGTCTGTATATTTAATGGCAATTATGTTTTTTCTTTGGAGAAGAAGAACATTTATTAAACTAGTCTTGTTGTTCTCATTCCCATGTCTTCCTTCTTCTCCTCCTCATTTTCCTCTTGCTTCCAATCTGGTTGATCCAGTCATCTAAAGTTATCTTGCATTTTCATCTATTTTTTATTCAGTCTCTGAAATCCCCTCTTAGATCTCATGCTCTGTTGTTCTCACATTTACTTGGCTTTCCTTTACCCTCCTCTCCTCCGCCGATGCTGCGTATTTGTTGTGACCTTCTTCCGCCTATGTTGAGCCACATGCTTAATTTAACCATATAGTCACCTTCCTCAGATGCTACTTGAGAGGGCACATGTCCCTTTATTTTTCCGAACACAGGAAGTGCTCCACTCTTTCATCTAATTACTTTTCACTACTTCCCATATGGTAGTTTTCTGCCATTTGTCTGTCGTGACTGTTCGACGATGAATGTCGAGACCGTGAACATTCCACTTAAAATAGCATTCAGCCCTCGTAGAGAATAGAAATGGAACAGAAATGGTGCAGATGTTACATAAATCATTTGTCTTTTGGCGTGTCTTCATTGGTTTACACAAGAGAAAGGGTGTGTTTACAGATTTTTTATATACGCACGACAACATACACTATACCAGCAAACTCATTTTATAAGGGAATTGGATTTTAAATGATTTTATTTTGGTGGTGAGATACAAAATTACCACCATACAAAAACAAACATAAAACACAAAAGACAAAATGCGTGTCAAAATGGTTAGCTTTTTGTTTATTAGAGATATGAGAGAAACGTTTAGTTTTGGTGAGTGGACCTGTATTTATCACATACGATTACGGTTATGTGTCACTATGGGCCTTACCACATTATAGGGTCGACTCTTTCAAAAGGAGAAGTAAAGTCCTTTGTCTCCATTATTTATTCCAGTTGTGTATCTTATTGTTTTCGTATCCGTTGCCTCTGCTGTGTTTGTTGCTGCTCATCAATGTATCGTTGTCTCTCCTTCAATTATTTCCCCCCTCTAATAATTTATTCGTGCTGGACGTTTATACTTGATCATAGGCCAGTTTCAAGATGGTCGACTTCGTGTTCGTTTTCTTCTTGATCATGTCCTGCCTTGCCCGCTGCACCATGGTTCGAGGATATGTTCCTGACCACTAAGCAATGGTCGACCGAACATTTATGTTAGGGAAAAAATAGACATGATGGAAATTATCCCTTCGATTCATTTTCTCCTGTAATATTTATCTTCATTTTGCATTCCCATTCCACCGACTCTATTTATCTCTAAATCTTAATCATGAAGACTGTTAGACATATGAAAACTTCTTTCATTAGTATTCCACTATTGTCAGGATGAAGAAAGAATTTTCACTTCGTAGTGTTATTTTGAATGAGATATCATATTTCATTATGTTTGAAAGTAAACCTTTTGCATATATACTAATTCTTAGAGCTCCAGAATCCTTTCTGTAAGCAGCTAATAGGATCGACACCAACCAGATGTTTCAAACTGTCATGCTATTATGCGCGATGTATCTGTTCATGGATTTAAGATCTTCGGAGTGTAAAGCGAAGGTATCAAATATGTTTACTGGTTTCTGTACGATAAATATATTTTCAGAATAATAAATGTTTATATCGTTAAATACTTGTTGAAAGCTCTCGACAAGCGGTACATTAAATACCCCAGGAGGAAAAGTGTAAATTGCAGTACTGTTAAATGTTAATTTATTTCAAGCTGAAGTTCAGTTATATACGTTAAAGGGTTGAACACTTATTCTACGTAAATAAAATGTTCTTCTCTTATCCACGTACACTGAGCCCGAGTTTACTGTGATTCTATATTCGAATGTAATAGGTTGCTCAAATATTTCTACGATTCGTTCCTTTTCTTGTATGTAATATAAATGTACAGGCATTGATTTTACACACTTTTTATATCTGGCTCTTTCTATCTCGCCTTTTTCTTCACCAAACTTTTCAACCGCTCTGTTGGCCTAGCGGTTAGAGCGTCCGCCTCTTATGCAGGAGGTTGTGTGTTCTATCCCCGTCCGATTCATAACAAAGACTTTACAAAATGGCACTAACAGAAGCCTCTCTTATTGCTCAGCATAAATACGTTATTGTTATTACTTGTTGGACTGGTGTCAGGATAATGTGTAATGTTTTCAGTCTGATGCTACAGTGCTAGACACCACTGAAATCTGCCACACTGCAGACATCATAGCGATATCATTGACACAATGTTAAATCTCAGTTAAAAGTCACACTTACTCTACAGCTGAACTTTCTCGCATTAAAATATTTTGGAACTGTTGCTTCTGTAGTTAAAAAAATCTTACTAATCGACGCCAAATTTCGGTTGGCATGTCAACAGGATTGTTGCTGGTGCAATGAGGACACCCACTTGTGCAATGAAACAAATATTGGTGGCAGTTGGATGAAAACGCTTGCAAATGCTCTCGCACAAATGCACGGGTTGGTGGCATAGACTTCCATAGTTGGACGGCTGAACGGTTTGTAGCTTCCAATCGGGATCTTATCGCTTCTTTTGGAGCAACATCCCGTTACGAAATCGTAAACACGTCGTCGATCATACCAGCTCAGCAGCACGATGCAGACAATCTTCAAACTTTCCAGTTGCGTACAACTGCCGTACAAACTTGAATCTGAGTAGTTACTATATATAAAACTATTTAGTCTGAATACAACAGTCCGTTTATCGACTCTGACTATATGACTTTAATTCAATCGTGGTTTTTGTTTCATTATCTAATGTTTCTATGACTAATGAAAGTCGTGCTACCCATTTGATTAATATATGGGATGATGGCAGATTTAACTTGTTGTGTGCCATCACCTTTTGTCCGAGATTGCTGCACTATGACATTTCCCTAACACTTCCTGCTAGGACTGATGACCGAATAATTATTCTGCATGTTTGTCATTAAATCGTTCCTCAATGGCCTGAAATCAGTATATATTAATAGGACCCTCACGAACTGACACATGTTTTTTGACAACAGCGCAGCAAAACATCTGAGAAATTCTTTACCAGGATTCACTTGTAATATGTAACGATAAGTTATTTCATGCTATTGATGCGCACTGCCTTGCAAATATTAATTGGACTTGTACCGCTCTCCACTCGTGGTGTAAATTTTGAAATGTTGACTTGGATCAGTAAGGACCCGTATAGTTTTCCTCACCATTGTTAAGACTGTAACCTGGGGTCGCGGTGGAAAATATCGTGCGGGTTCAGACACAAACGTTTCTGGTAAAAACTATTTAAGAAACAGTACAATTACATCAGATGGCCACCTGTGTGAAGAGCGGCGCGGAAAGGTTGATCATAAATGTGTCAAAGACAATGTTACAGGCGCCACAGACAGCACGAGACGACAACACATAACAAAGGTTGCACCGCTGATTAAACCAACAAATGAAATTGAAGAACATACTGAGGATATTAAGAAACCAATTTGAGCATCAATGGAAAACGTGGCAATTTGAAGGGAACAACATAAGAACCGTGAATAATTTGGAAATTACTAAACGCGCCAAGACTCTAACAGAAGCTACAATAGCAACTAGTAAGGTTATTACACGCTCACCATAGGTGATGGCTGAATCAAAGATTCGTGCTCATTGAACGTTTTGAAGGTATTATTGTTGTATAGTACTACGACATCGATGTTGAATTCTGTGACGATTTGCGAGAAATATATGCAACCAATACAAGCCCAGTGTTAGTTCGATGATCATAATCTCATCAACGAAATCAGAATTCAGTGTATCCATTTTGCACCTGTTGACGCTGGTGCATAACGCATCACGCACAACTGAGACTGCATTAGCCTCGCTGTGAGTTTATAACAGGTGGTCTATAACCGTCTGGTATTCTAGATGCGAATAGCGCATTTGTGGTTTGAACCGATCATGGAATATAATGGGTAGGGTTGAATGTTCAACATGTGCGTATGATATTACTTAAATCAGTGATAGGTCCGTTGAAGAATTTCAGTCTAGACCGTTAATGATTCTAATGTTTCTAACATGAGCCCAAACTCACCTCCGTTATCATAACTGATTCTAGATAATGTCTCGTTTACATTAGGCAGGCGTCGTTGTAGATCAGTTCTTGAATGTTCCAAACAATCATCAATTTGTGCTTGCATCATCTGCATCTGGGAATTGATATTGTATAGCTCTTGACATTTTGAGAATTGTTATGTTCATTTAATTCAATTTGTTTGTTAGTGTTTGTATTTTTTTAATTTCATTACATGATATTGTACTGCAACATTGCATGTTGGACTTGACCTTCTCCACAATTGAGTACATTTCTGCTTGACCCCAATTGACTTTTTTTTTATAAACAATTATTACATAGCTAAAATATTCTCTCGGTTCATGGGCTTAACATTAGGATCACTATTAATATAAGAAGTAAATATGTTTATTTAGGTCTATGTTTAGGAATTTGATAAGTGAATTTCACATCGTCCATGTTCTTTGTCTGGTAATTATTTGTATTTTGTCAACATCAGGATGGTTCTAGAAGGTTAATGTTCCATTAGGTACTTGTTTTCTATTTTAGAAAATTCTAATTGTGACCTGCGGTCAAGTATATATATATATATATATATATATATATATATATATATATATATATATATATATATATATATATATATATATATATATATATATAAGCTTATAAATGAGATGAATTTTGTTTTAGACCTAGCACTTTAAATTGTGGCATATGTTTTGTCCAGTATTTCATTTCGCGAATTTGCAGATTGGATAAAAAAAAGACTGGGCCTCAAGCAGTTCAAGCGCTATGATATCGACATGATTTGTTTAGTGACTCAATCACTTTAAACGCAAACACAATACTATGTCTGCGGCGGTTGGAAAAATATTAACGAAGCCGCTCAACAACTAATATTATATTTGGTGACTGCAAATCTGACAATGGGAAGATGATTACCGTCGTCTAGGAAGAGGTATTACACGTAGCTAATAATGGTTAAACAATGGTTATATTCAAATATATATCAGCTCTCGTGTTAGACATGGGCGAGCCTGTGTTGTTGTTGCGATGCAAATAAGATTTGCAATATTATTCATTCCCTGCAGGTGAATCCAATCAATCGAAACAATAATTATAAGTGTAGGACAGGTATAAGTTCTTTCTTCCATATGAAGCATTCTTGGGAGAAAAGTGCAAATAATGGTGCTGGTAATACCTATTATCCTGTCGACACAAAAGTTTGCTTTATTAACAACGGAATTATGGTGTTATTCAAAGTGCACGCTATCCCATTGATGGAAAGGAAACCTAATCAAGTCTTTACAACGTTGATATTTCCACAACGGATATTGGTCTGGCTAGATATGGCGATGATTATGCGAGCACAGATGGTTCAAATATGATACTTATCAAAGATACATTTGATAATGATAAATCAGAATCGTATGCAATTATTTAATATCAAAATCATGCTTGCAACGCTGATTCAGATCTACAAGCTGTACATGTAGGCCCTAACGTTAAGAACAACTTCTTTGGGCCTCACTAGAATGTTCGTATGCAACTCAATGGTATGTTGCTGATGGTCTAATGCGGTTCATCGATGCGCCTGTGGGCAATATACACATACATTTAAAAAATTACAATGTCAAGAAATAACATATATCTCGAGATGTGTGCGATTTGGATAGTTAACGTAGCTTCAAGAATTTTCGACTTATATCGTTACTATATATGCAGTTTGGCAGTACTGTGACACCCTTCCGCAGCCATGCAGCATCATATCCCACCTAGTCTCTTATGCTGACGCGAGGTCGACCAATCATAGCGCGAGCGCAAAGCGAATCATATCCTGGCACCATCGTTATAAGTCTTTGGTATAGGGTTCAAACCTAAACTCCTTTATCTGAGGTGGACGATCTAACCACTAGACCACGGGAGTTGTCCCTATCATAAATTAAATATCCAACTTGGTGTAAATCAGCTGCGAAAAATAACAAATGCAATTAAAAACAATAGCATGGTTATATTGAAACTTTCTGCAACAAAATTGACTAAAAGTGCCCAAACACACCTTGTTCAGTTTAAAGCAGCCAAACACATTAGCACCAAGGTTATATTAAAATTCCGAATCATGGGCAATACAAATTCAAAATACGTAAATACTCCATTCCTTGCAGTGACTCCAGTAGTTGCAAATGATGAGGCGTCATGGACTGATGGTTCTGGATCCGGAACGACTCTGAGAATGGAGGTTGGAGGTTGCACATGAATAAAAAAAGGAAATGTCCCTCATTTACCAGGAGCAAGTCGTTGAATAACAGCACGATGTAAGAATGAAAAGAAGAATTTATCTGCAAATATCCGCAGAGAAATTTTTCAGTGCTTAATATTATTGGGAGATACGATAATATAGTAAGATCTAATGAATGTAATACCTGTTGCATTCTACACGAAATAATCCTTCCAATTTCTTTGTCACCTTATGTTAGCATTCTCCACGAAATAAACCTTCTATTATCTTTATCATAGCTTATAAAGGTCTTATAATTCTTACTATGTCTCGACAAAACTAAAAACAAAAAGATGAATTTATCAAATATAATACAGAATTTACCACTTTAAAAGATACTATTTCTAAATTTCGTTTAATAAGCAAACTAAATACATGCAAGAAGCATTATATGAAGTTAAGCAGCATATTAAAGGTATTAACTGTTCAAGATCCTCTTAGGAACCATTCTTTTCTTGATCTGCTAGAATCACCTGAAGATGAATTGTCAGGTATAAAAAAGTTAATTTGTATATTTGTACCATTATAATATTTCAATATATTTATATGTAATATATCCGACGTATAGCACCATACTTTTCATTTAAACATTTGCTAGAGCCCAACCTCTGTCTCTTGTGTGTCAATTTTAATGAGATAACTCTCTATGAGGCTTTTGATTCATCTGGCTTGCTGTTGTCTAGATTTCTTCATTTTTGACTGCCCTTCAGAGTGGTTGTCCTAGTAAATATATTACTTTAAATCAATCAAGATATCGCTTCACCTATTTCAGTTTTACTGTTGGAGTCAGTTCCATCATTGTTCATAAATCGAAACGAGCAACTGTCAGCTTATCACACGTAATGCCATCGTTAGATATATTGCCACATGTCTCAGTCATACCGTAGTATGTTATCATCTTTAAATCAAAGTTATTTAACTCGTTACATTGTCATCAGTCTGGGGTCGTTTCACCTTTAACGCATGATTATGAAACTCACCTACACCATCAAACTTATACGAGACAAAAGTGGCCTCAATTACAAATAACCTTGGCACGCCTATGATTAGATCTTAGCAGACACTTTAAGAGTAGATTGGATCTAAACCAGCGTGTTTTCCACTTTGCTACCGATGATGTTGCAAGCATGCGTTTAAAAAATACTCTTCCATCAAAGCTTGAATCTCCAGGATTTAATTTACTCTTCTTTTTCTGATAATATGATTTATGTTCTTTACTTTAGTTCAAAACGTTAAATAGCTAAACATATATTTTTTATTTCATTCCAATAGAATGCGCAAATATTCATTTGATTCAATAAATGTATTTGAAAAAGATGCATGTCCCCGAAGAGGTTCCTAGCTTATGAATACCTTTGACTACTGTCAGATCATAACATAATGTTTATGTGTAAAACAAATATTCAAATTATACTCCAGTTCTCTACATGTTTTAAAAAAAAACAACATGAAATACAAATGTAAAAATCGAAATATTGGTGTGGAATTCGGATATGATAAAGTACGTTTGCAGTCAATATTCTGCTGCTTTCCTGGAATCACCAACTCATGTTTTTACAAATGTTCGTGATATCTCGTCTAAACAATACTAAAGGATTCGGTATGAAATATATTAACAAAATTAACAAATCACACATGAATTGAAGATTATGAAGATTATATGTAAACCACATGTAAATTACAATAAAGGATGTTTAATCTCCATTACTAATACACTTATAATGGACGGCAAATACGCAAACATTTAGTTTCCTCTCCTTTTTTTGGTGGTCTTGTATATTCGATAAAATTACATTTCAGTATAGTATGGCCTAGTAACCTGGCTACTAATTTATGGTGTATTCAGACTAGCAAGCGATATACAACCACATTTTTAATCGATGTCGTTGAGATTCGAGAGATGGATGCTATTGTTATATCGGTTGGTAATGGTTACAAATATTTTTTATGGGTATTGGTCTGTGGCTGGCAAATAAAATAGTTTATAGTGGGACAGAACTGCAGTGTGGACTATCTATTTAGTGAAGGTATTTGTCGTTTCTTATTAATCATAAGGGCTTCTCCACGTCAGCACCGGACTCGTGTATGTTAGAATCTATATTGTGTCCACGCTGATAAATTCATTGTTCTTTGTCGAAGGCATATGCTGAGATATTTAATACGCTTGCATGTCTCAAAGATGGACCTACCGGGAACTGGATCAGCAGAAAATACGAACACCCATTATCAAAGGGATATTTATTTACAACATACTATAAATCAATAAGAACACTCGGAGCAATTTCGAACAAGTGAAAAAAGAGACTCATGTGCATATCATTGTTTTTTCCTTTACACAATAAAACGTAAAGAATCATTTTTAACTAAATGTTATATGCATGCACTAGACCTTGTCATTCAGATCATGAGTACGAATTTAAATGAGGCATTCAAACGTTTTTCACAAGTCTTTGCTAATGTTACTGCACTTTCAACATCCTGTGTTCACCTTGCCTTTTTCGACAATATGAAATTACTTTCTGCATACACAAAGCATGTATGTATTATGTTCAAACAATACATATGACATTAGTGTGTTCGCATACGTGATATGAAAGTTCACGATTAGCAGCTGTTGAAACCACGCTGTTCATAGAACATATACGAAATTATTATGTTTCGGATGTAACGTTGGACGAACAAATAATTTCCACGCAAAAGAAGCTGAACATGCCATCCAACGTTGATCCATCAGACCCCATGGCGCTGAAATGGATCTGACATGACTTTAGGGCAGATAACAGACAAATAATTACACAACCATAATGTGTATGCGTTAAGCGTCTTGAGTTGATCTGAAACATATGCACTGAACCGTGCAATACATGGACTAGAATGTTTCAAAAGTCACAATACGTGTCATGTATATGTGCGCACAAACTGACAATATAAACTGGTCTACGTTCAGAACGATTTACGCGAATTTGCGATAACCATGTTTACTAGTAAATCTGTTAACAGCAAGGGTAAATTATGAAAAATTACAAAGCACAGAAAGCATGCTCATCATGTATTACACATACGATTCGCATTTCAAGGTAAGACTGCAATCTGAAAACAGACTTAATTAAATCTGAAAGCAATGTGCCCTGTGAAATTTGATGTACAAAATAAAACTGGGACAAAATAATGAAATCTCTAATGAAGCAAAATACTTTTTCAACGCGGATGATAGAAAAAGCTGGAAAAGGTAAATTGTTTCATATCTCATCAGCAGAAATAGGAAAAGGCATACTGAAAAGGCTTCGTACTATATAAGTATATTGGAAGAACTAGTCACTCTTAAGAGCCCGAAACATGAACGAAAACTATGCGATGAATTAGCTGAAATCACAATGTTTACAAGATTACCGTGCCGCAATAAGTCTAGAAATGAGTGAGCATATATATGTCGTTGATATATGCATGATTACACAAATCGAGACCAATCATACATTTATATTAAATTACAATAAAATGGCAATATGTGCACATTATTCCTTGACATTTGAAAATGCCTTAGATCTGAAAGAAATTTGACGAACAAAATGGACATCTGGGACAAAATGTCGAAATGTCTAATAAAGCAAAATACTATTTCAAACAGTGATAATAAAACAAACGGGAAAGGATACATCATTGAATACCTCTAAAGGAAATGGCACCCTGTAAAAGCTTTGCACTATATGCTTATGATGAAAGGAAAAGAGCAATCCATACTATTTCAAAGGACGACTGTGTCCTAATAAATCTGGCAATTAGTTATTATAGATATGTAGTTGTGGTATGCATGACTACAAACGGACATCAGTACCAATGATATATTTGTAATACATTAAAAAGATAATGGCAATTAAGTGCACATGCTTCCTTGACATTTTAAAATACCCTATCCGTATAGCTGTAATAGGTTTTACTGTATCGGAACATAGTACCAAATATCCATGGCATTTTATGGCATACTGAAAAAGCTTCGTTCTATATACCTACAACGGAAGAAGTAGTCTATGTTCTTTGAAGGCACGAAACACGAACGAAAACTACCCAGTGATTAAACTGAAGTCATAATGTTCACAAGAGTTCCGTGGTTTGCAAGATTACAAACGGACATCAGGACCAATGATATATTTATATTAAATTAAAATACAATGGCAATTAAGTGAATATGGTTCATTGACATTTTCAAATGCCCTATGTATATAGCTGTAATAAGTTTTGCTGAATCTGATCATAGTACTCAATATCCGTGGCTTTTTATAAAGTGTTCTCAAAGAATCTAATTATTTCTCCGTCTTGATTAAAAACGTTGGTATTATCTGAGTATATCAAATATAGGACTTTTTGTGGTCATGACAATTGTATCCATCAACCTGTATGCTGCTGTCAGCTAGAACTGGCAAACTTTCATAAATACGTCAGTTTAAAAATCTGCTTGCAGTATTGCAATCATTCTTATCAGCAACACTATATTACAACATTTAGTCTTTTCTGGCGTAGATATCCAAATTATTTCGCAGTTCAATTATGTACTAAAAATTATGAATTCAAATGATAATGTACATGTTTATTTTCTTCTTCCCTCACGCACACACAAACAAACACATACACACAACTGAGAGAAAATATACAAAAATCACAAATACAAATGAAAGATTATTTCAGATATAAAACTCTATAAATGCCTTTATATAATCTCGTGTATTTTCGAAAAGCAAGCAAGAAAATACCAAACGACGTCTTTCTCCATCAATAGGGCATTGTCATTTATTGCCTTCGTCCGTATTCTGATGTAAACAATAGCTACTTTTGAGACTGATTTGCTATTGTGCTTATTGCTATAATAATTTTCTTGTCTCCTTTCCACGATTCATTTTAAACAGATTTTGCATAGCATCTTGTTGTGTTATTTATTCTAAATATATTTAGATACAAATTATATTGAAATTCCTTTATTAGAAAACATTTTATCATTTTCTCCCTTGACAGTATGATATATTTAAATTGATAAATATCACAAATATATGTGTACCAAAATGGAAGATGGCGAACAAAGAAATGAAAATGAAAACATACCATACAACAGGTATTCAGAAATTGGAAATTGCGGCATCAAACGTCGTATATTTGCGTTTTGCAGAAATATCCACTAGCTTAATATGGAAGCAAACCACACAGTCGTTCTATTCCAAAACGTCAACAACAATGATGCAGTTGGTTATGGTGATGGCGTCACTGAAAACAATTTTTGTGTCGAAATTGAAATTATGGATAACCCAAACAACTCAATCGCATAAGTGTTTGTTATTGAATGTGTGGTCTGGAGGTGCATATATCCTTCGTTGTTGCACTTTATACTGGCCCGATACAACATATCGCTCAGTGACAGTTTGTATTGCTAATAAACCCCCAACAGGGTATCATCATGCCAACACGCGGACTTGTGGCGTTTTCAAGATACGAAATGATTGACAGACAGGCAGCAGTACGTGATTTTTGTCACATTTGGATAGTATATAGCTTCGCTGTGGTTAAACAGTGTTCTAGAACGTTCCGACGAAATTTTGCTTGATTTTAGAAAACGATCAGCTGGCACGTGCATATAAAATGCTGTGGTTTTGTATGGACTGGCATTACAACGTCGAGAGAAGACAGTAGATTTGACAGAAATATTTCACTACATTACATCTAATGTATTGCTTTTGAATTGGACGCCTGAAGTTCATTTTGAGCAGAGTGTGACCAGCATACACTTGACTTCACTTATAAATGTGCCTCATGTCAATTACACGTGCATTGCTGTGATATTTGCCAATAAACTTCTGGTGATGGAAGGCACGGGCAAAACAAATCTTTTCCGGGACGGGCCTATGGAAATATCCGTAGTGATAATTGAACAGCACAAATCACAATTAAAATAATGTTGATCTTAACAAAATCTAGATTGTGAGAATACAATGTGTGATAAAAATTTATCATTGTCTTTGTCATCTTCTGCGTCAAAATCAACAGGAAATATCGTCTATTAGCTATTCAAAAAACTTACCTGTGTTAAGGAGGTAAAACAAATAACTCTTCTATAACATTAAAGTTATTGATATCGTAGATGGAGCATTTGCCTAAAAAAGCGGCTGAATACTTATCTTTCGCTCAACAATTATAGAGTCTTTGAGTCTGAGACTCTCGCGATTACAAAATCAAATGCGTTAGGGGCACACTGAACTGCATCCGGTATGGCTCTGAAAACAAGCATTCGGTGGACGCATAGTGACATGAAGCCACATCAAAATAGAAATGGTATGTTGCCACCGTGATGGATAGGAAGCGGAAGAGGTCTGAGAGCTACGGGTGCGACGTTTCTTCTAAAGAATCGCCACCACGACTCGTCAGTAGTGCCGACAACTCATTGGATCACGTACATAATAACGGATTGACGTCTTTTATACTTTCAGTCATACTGACTTGCACCACCACGTGAAATCGT
The DNA here is from genome assembly GCA_028554795.2 of Sinohyriopsis cumingii. Lineage (NCBI taxonomy): Eukaryota > Metazoa > Mollusca > Bivalvia > Unionida > Unionidae > Sinohyriopsis > Sinohyriopsis cumingii. Next base: position 62,433,677 of record CM068835.1, read on the forward strand.
TGATTATCTACACCATACATTTGCCATTTTACGACAAAGGTTGAATGCTTCTATTTTGTTTACAGATTCAGATAGGTTGCATGATATGTGAATGTTGTTGAAGGACAACTGGGTTAATGGTGAACCGAAAAGACGTACAAATCAAACGATATTAATACTGTGCCCACGGAAGAGTGTTCACACCTGTTAAGCTAGGGTTTTATCATTATTGACAGTTTTGCTCATGTTCTTCCGAATAGCTGTAAAGTGGTTGATATATGTTGTTTAGCATCGCGTATAAATCCCATAACTCATTTTTATCTGGTATATATTGGTGTCTTGTGTTTTGCTGAGATCGATAATCTCTCAAATCTGGAGGCTATGTTTTATCGCCATGTCCTTGGATCAAGACACGTTTAGGAGCTCGATACCTTTTAGCCCATTTTGTATCTGCTGAAATCTTTTCTTGAGCTGAAGTAAGATGCATTGCTTACGTCGATAGCTGCTACTGACTGATGTATAATGCTCGGATGTAATCACACCCCGTATGCCTCTATGCTACGGATAGGGACAACAATCAACTGTATTGGTTTATGTTCGTTAACGGACTCCGGCTCTCACTCCACGTTACTGCGATGACGCTTTCTGGCTTTCCATAAACTTCAGATTGATGCTGCGATCGAGACCAAATGTCACACTAAATCGGTCGTTTCAAATACTTAAGCCATGTTTATTTATGTATTCGTGCAAACTTAACATGCAAACATATTAGACCGAAACTTCAAAAGAACCAATCCTATTAAAACATCAGCATGAATTAATAAGAAACCAAAACAATTGGCTATTTACCTGAACAAGCCGACGAAAAGCATTAATGCGGCAGTGTTCCTCTTCAAGTATAAGAGAAAGAATGCAGATCCGGATCATTTAGTTTCTAAACCCTTCTTACCAAGGTGTTGATGACGATTGATGGTGTCAAGAAACCAGATATATGCCCATGTGACGACATCCAGAAATCAGAGACCATATAGCGATATATGCATATTGTGTTTCAACTGAAGATAAACGCGGAGAATACGTGTTTTTTCTTCTGCTCATATTTGTCCATAATGTACTGTGTTATACTCGTTCATTATCACACACGCACACAAACACCCAGAAACAAACACCCAAACGAAGACGCACACACACACCAGTTCAATTTTAATTTACTATTTAGGTGGAACAGATCGATCTTGTTTCACTAGATACAATGAGAGATAATTTTTAAATAAAGATGTAGATACAAACATTCGTTATAAGCACGTGTCGTGAGATTGACAGATTCTAGAGTTACTGTGAAAGATGCATACTGGTTTATATTTTCATTAAAAAATATTGCAAATGTCGTGGCTATTAACGCTAACAATTTTATATACATATTACTTCTGTCTCCTTTTCTGATAATTCCGAGTGCAAATTCAAATGTTGTATATACATACATACACACACACACACACACACACACACACACACACACATATATATATATATATATATATATATATATATATATATATATATATATATATATATATATATATATATATATATATATATATATATATATATATATATATATATATATATATATATATATATATATATATAGTTTAGTCTTTTTGTATTTTAACTCGGATTATACACGGACAGATACATGCACATCTATTCTAAAGTCTAATTAAATCAAAAATAAATATCATACCATACATCTGTCTTTTTACAAGATTAGATAAAACTCTATGACCTTAAAGTGGTTAAATATATCAGTGTTACAATATGAAATACCAAAAATGAAGGTTTTAAGTTTGTCTGGGTTAACCATACAAATACAATATATATTTCAGTGTTCATAAAATATGTAGATGATCTTCGTTTAAAGGACTATATTTATTTTGCCATCATTTATATTTCTTTTAAAATAAGTGTACCATACTATACGTGATCTTTTACTTAAAAAGACACTCTTCTTCCTAAATTATGAGTATTCAATTATCTCTCTTCATGTCGTTCAATGTGTTAATACCTGGATCACCGATGACAATTTGTTTGCTTTAAACACACAAATACAATATATTTTCCAGTGTTTTAGAAAAGATGTAGATCATACATTTCTTTAATTTGAAAGACTACATTTCTTGTACCGTTCATTCAGCTTTCTTGTAAAAGCATTGTACCCTTCTATGTGTGGTCTTTAAACTAAACTGATACTCTACTTTCTACAATATGCCTACTGTTTTATCTCCCTTCAAGTTGTTAAATGTGTAAATACCTGTATCACCAATGAAAATTTGTCTGCTTTTAGATATTTCCTCAATAAGTTTCGATTTTGTTTGTGTTTTAACATTTTAACTGTATCAACCATTATCAAATTTGATGATAAAGACGTAAATATGGTCAGGTAGATACATAATATGAGCAATACCATTTACTCTGTTGTCTCCTTCTTCTCACTACAGTTATTTATATTCATTTATTGTCTTTGTATTATATCCCTCCATCAAATATAGTCATTTAACGAATGTATTATTTATTATGAAGTACTTCCACGTCCTGGCTTTCAAGTTTTCATGAAGTCTTTCCACTGCTTACTACACCCTAACTGGATGACTTGAACAAATATTAAACATTTCTATCGTTCTATATTGCGGTCAATCGTTCCATCAATAAATTGTATATTTGCAGGTTTTCTCATTTTTAAGATTTCTCTAAAGGCATTGGGCATGGCGTAACCTTGTCTTCTTTTCGTCTTTTCAGCCTGCGTTCTTACCGAAAATATATGACATTGTCAGAATATATTTATATCCATTATTGTAGGAGCCATATATTAGAATGTCAGTATTGTCAGTTGGCAAATGATCATTAAGGTGGCAAAGGAAATTGGCAAGTAAACTGGTATGTTAACGATTGTATCAAATAAGCGTATTTTATGATTATATTATATTCACACTAATGATATTAATTGAAGAATGTGTACTTTCAAGATCGTAATAATGATGTCATAAATACCGTTTTCTGTTCGACAATTAAAAGGTAAGAAGAAATCAGGAGAATAATTAATGTTTGATATTGTCTGTCTAGCAGATAATTGCAAGCCAAAATGAAAACCATCTGAAATGCATCAAACACACGTATGTCCCATTTCGCATGGGATATTCACGTGCTTGTAAAACGAAGAAAAGCTTTACAAACTTCTTAATCGCATAATGCAAGCAATATATCATACCACGGTTCTTGGAATTATCTTGTATCATAGAGCCGCATTATTACTTGGCGTCCTAATTCTAAATTGTTCAAATAGTGCTAACATTAGGGAAAGGTCATCACGATGGATCCAGCCGACCTTGGCTAACCCGACCTTCAAGAAGTTGCACAGTTGTGTGTGTATCTGTTTTGTGAAGTAGCTTTAGCAATGTTAGTCATATCACTACGATGCATGCTTTGTGGGAGGTTATAGTGATATCAAGAACTGGAAAATCCGAACTCAGACATGTAGCATCACCTTCCAAACAGTCAAATTATCCTTAAGCAGGATGGCCAGTACTAACACTAACCTCTTAACGATGAGCGCGAACCTAGCCAGCTGCTAGTAAAAATTTGTAAGCCTTTGTAATCAGTATGTGTGCGTTGTGTTTGTGCTTGTGTGTGTGTGTGTGTGTGTGTGTGTGTGTGCATGTCTGTATGTGTGCGATAGACCCTACATACGAATAGATCGACCTCCTACTCCTCGTGAAACCGAACGTTCATGGGACCATACCAAGAGATCAGACACCAGATAACAATCACTCATATTCTTTCTGAATTTGCGTCATACACGGGAGCAGAAGATACACCTTATAATATATTACCGTATACTCGTTCATATCGATAGTCCTCCTTAACTGGTTACATTTACAGTCATACCAATATCTAAAGTAGTCTAAAATAATCAGGTACGGGTTGCATAAATTGAATGTGTGTCTATTTGCAAGATTAGATGCAAGTAAAAGTTTTAAATTGAACAATGTTACAAAATGAAATTTAATAGATTAAAATAATTAATTGGTCGACTTCAAACTTAAAATATATATTTAAGTATATTAGAAACGATGTACAGCACGTTTATGTTATATAGCAATGTTATATTCGTTTTCTCTTTAACAAAATGCATCTAACTTTGTATATGTCATGTTTTAGTCAAATATATATTATTCTTCCTACAATATGTGCCTCTATCATCTCCCTTCAAACTAGATCACCTAGCATAAAATGTCTGATTTTAACTGTTTCACACCTTATTAAATATGGTGATTAAAGCTCATATATTGTCAGGTAGACAAATATTCTGACACAAAACTCATTTGTCCAGATTTATTGTGTTGTTGTTGGCGTATGAATGGTATAACCTTGTCTTCCTTTTACTTTTCCAGCCTGCGTTCTTATATGGCATTGTCAGAATATATTTATATCCATTAGCGTATGATATATATATATATATATATATATATATATATATATATATATATATATATATATATATATATATATATATATATATATATATATATATATCAATATTGTGTGTCGGCGAATGATCATGAACGTGAAAAAAGTAAAGTTTTCAGTGGGCAAACTTTATTTTGTCTTTGCTTTTATCTGCAATCGGCAAGTAGACTGATATGTTAACGTTTTTGTCCACTCAGTGGATTTTATGATTACATTATACTAACACTGAATATATTTTCTGAAGAAACAGTATGTTGAAGATCGTAATAAATACCGTTCACTGTTGGTCAATTAAAATACCAGAAGAATAGCAGGATAATAATTCGTGTTTGATATAATCTGTTTTGCACCCTTCAACATGCCTGGCTCCTGTACCTTTCTACCGATTTGCAGGTTTACGACTTCGCACACATTTTTAGGCGCCTTCCTGCTTCATGAAAGATGTTGTCTCTCACTGATTCATGACAGTAGATATCGAACTCAAGTCCACGCCCTTCAGAAATTATCTTGACATCATTGTTTGTGTCTCTTTTTGTTTAGATGTAATTTGTCTTCTCAAAATACACAGAGCAGTGTTCCCACCGATTTAATTTGATCTTTGCCGTCTTGTTGCAGCATTAATCGCAGCCGTCGTCATCACGAATCATTTCTGTTCAGATATGTTACCAAGGCGAAATCTTTAATTATAGGGTATCTAATCTTGATCTTGTATACCTTTAGAAAATAGTGTGCGCTTGCAATCTGTGTTACTACTGACCTATAAGTATGTATGGGCGAAGACTCGGAGTCACATTTATAAATGTACACTTTGTCAGAGTACATAAATAGTGTAGACAAAGAGGGTTGTAAAATAGCGTCTAGATTAAAATGAATTAGAACATGACGACTTGCAGCAAGCTAAGTGAACCTCATACTCTATATGGATGAGATAAATCTGTTGTACAACCTTCTCCAGGAACTGCATATGTTATAACCTTTCTATCTGCAGACACGTCAGTCTGAATAATGTTTTTACTTTACCTTTAATTACATACGATAAACTTAAACACAACAAAAATGTGGTATAATGGAATCAGGAATGTGCAGCTGCAACGTAATTTGTACTTCGCTATTGTCAGTGAAGAATATATTCAGTTCGACAATGATATTTTAATGTATGTTTGAAAGCTACCTCTGTATCAAAACAATCTCTGAATAGTTATCATGTATTGATTTTTAACCCTAATATATAAACTGTATAACAATTAAATTGAATCAGAGAAGATTTAATAAAATGGAGAAATATATAATTTCCGCTGGAAATGACACCATTGCATCATGTAAGTTAGGTACTCTCTTTTACTCACGTTGTCCTCTACAATGCGAAGGAAAAACTCAAACTATTGGAAACGATTAAATCAATCCCATAGCTAAACTACCTTTACAAAATCGTGTGACTATTTTGATTTGTAAAATAATGACTTTCCATGATTGGTAAATATTTTTATTATACGATATAATATCATCTTGAATATTGTTTCGGACATGAAACGCTGCGTTGTCCAACATCGCTATGTGGTAACTGTGGTAATTTCCATTCAAACCTAATTAATAACGTCGGATTAATGCTTTCACGCAGCACATTGTAAAGCAGACTGAAATTTATTTTATCAAATTTATCCACGAAACAAAATATGTATTAGGATTCTCTATATGTGATAATATCATGTACGAATTCACACAAAAACTTTGTGCTGAGGGATGACAATGTCTAAACTACAGACGACGGGCATGTCAAATTCGCAGCGGTTAAAGTGTTCGCTATTTCTGTACAAGATATGCACGAACCTTTATCAACAGCTTTCAGTTTGGAGATTCGATTTAGATTTTGAAGAAAGAATAATTAGTTTAAAAACGGGGAACTAATTTCGTGTTACTGAGTATATTTAACATATACAACCATTTACAGTTGCTAGGTTTGGTGAAGAAATATAGGGAATAAGTGTCAAGATGGCCGCTATCGTTTAACCGGCTTGACGCAGCTGTTCCGTGTTTTGTACCGTTTTCATGTTATATGTGGGTTTTGCTGTCTTCTTCTACGTTATTGTGTTCATTATGCATTGGCTATTCCGGTCGTATCTGTTTCTTACTCTCCTTGTTTTGGAAACGAGAACAATTAGACTTTATCACAGCTGTCTTGCTCCACTGCTATATTTGCCTTAGTTGTTTAACAAATCGCCATTAAGTGATACTTGCCAGTCAACCAGTTTATGCTATGATGGAACCTCATTGATTGCTTTAAATGACCATTCCTTTGCTCTCCACAATACATTGTGTTCTGGACTAAACGAACTATGACTGCATTCATTATTACTTAAAAGTGAGCAGATGAGAAAAAAAAAACGTAGTTTCAAACCTGGCCGGCGTAGAACAGGAATATAAAATCCATTCATCTTCCTTATGCCCTTTCCGGCTCAACAATTTAATTTAAAATTTCAGCCGATAATTTAGATGAACTAATTAAAATCCTTATTAAATAGTCAACCCATGTGTCAACTATCCAAAGATACATCTGCGTATTGCATTATTCAATGCCCAATCAGCAGGACCACATGTCAAGTACACATACATAGCATAGTTTAATTTTATCAACGACCAGGATATCGACGTCTTTTTCCTGACAGAATCATGCCTAAAAACATCAGGAGATGAGCCCATGTGTCCGGATCTAACATCCAATGATTGCTCCATCAAGTCGTTCCCCGCCAGTCTCGTGGATTTGGAATTGATGTCATCACAAAGAACTCAAAGATCAAACGTCTTAACCACACCACAACTTTCGGTTTCTACCTCCCAACGGTTTACGAAATCTAAACCACACACACACTAAAGCAAAGATCAGTCCATTTGTTCTGCCTATACTTCCCTCATACTGGTACAAAAACAAACTGACTGAATCCTTTTTTCTTAAGCGGTTTCCGAATCTCTTGGAATAAGGAAATTCGATAGGTGGCATCCCGATTTTTCTCGGAGATTTGAACTTTCACTTTGATTGTCCCGTAACCTTAATATATATATTATTATATGACATCTTGATGTATCAGTCCTTAACCCTCCTTCTTTATCTGCTACTAAGAAAAACCTCTGTATGATAATAAGAACCAAACTAATGCATGACATCAAAGTAAGCCTTACAATTTGTATACCTCCTACAGCACAACAACCCGATAACTGCATGCGTTCATTGCGCGACGAACATGCTCCAGTTACCAAGTGCAGAGTATCAACTCAAATGTGTTAGGGACCCGTTTCGCACTGCTAACAGAGACTGCAGGAAAGTTAAGAGGCTTCTGCTTTCCACAAGACTCACTATTCTTAAACGAAGCTATGAAGCCGCTAAAATGAATGAATGTCACAAATATAGCCCATGCAGCGAAATCAGTCCACTACAGAACCAATCTCATGGACAGTTTCAGCTGCAACGAGTTCTTCGAGATTACTAATAAGCTAATGTCAAGGAACATATCTACATCACTTCCAGGCACCTTCTCTCCAGTTGACATTCTTGACCTGTTAGCAAATTTCTTACGTGACAAAATACAAACCATTAGAGATAAGCTTGACAACACAATTTGAATTTACTCTTTGTCACTATACAGGTCGGATACAGAATTTCAGCAGCAACCATTAGCAGCATTTTGACCTGTCTTTATGGATTTCGTATGTAATATCCTGATGAAGAGTACACCAAGGTCATGTGAACTTGATCCAATATCCAACATCACTGCTGCTTGAGTGCTTAGATACAGCATTTTCTTCACTAACTGATGTTATGAATAGCTCGCGTTCATCCGGGGAATTCCCATCATTATTCCAAACTGCAATTGTAAAGCCTCTGATAAACCAACCTTTCTTCAACCATAACGATTTAAAACATTACAGCCCAGTTTCTAATCTCCCATTCATATCAAACACCTTAAAAAAAGTTGTAGTATCCATGCTTGTATCTCATCTGAATTCAAAAATATTTTTAACAATGTACAATCTGCATATCGCCCTTGCCACAGTATTAAAGCAAATGCCATTCTCTGTGGTTTAGATACCGGAAATATTACAATCATCACCCTCCTTGTTTTCACTGCGCATTTGACACAATGGACCATGACATAATACTTCTCCTTCTCCAGCATGTATTTAGCATTCGTGATACAGTGTTACTGTGATTCAAGTCATACTTGGTCAACAGGAGACAAATTATGTCTGCAAATGAAATACTCCAGACCAGTTAATGTATGTTGTGGTGTTCCAGATGGGTTTGTTCTTGGAGCTGTTCTCTTCATTATATACATTCAGCCGTTCTCAAGTGTCAAAGATCATCATACAGTGTCTCAAAACTAATGCATGACATACAAGCAAACCTAACTACTTGCTTACCTCCTACAGCAGAACAACTCGATAACTGCCAGCATTCATGGCTCGACAAACATGCCCCAGCTACCAAGTGCAGAGTATCAATTCAAAAGTGTTCTCCATGGTATAGCATTGTTAGGGACCAGCTTCGCACCGCTAAAAGAGACCACCGTAAAGCTGAAAGGCTTTGGCTTTCCACCTCTCACTATTCATAAGCAGATCTATGAAGTTGAAAGAAGAATGTCACAAATATAATCCATCAGCGAAATCAGCCCACTAGACTACTCAGAGCATGGAAAGCTCCAGTTGCAAAGAGCTCTTCAAGATTACTAACACGCTAATGTCAAGGAAAAAATCTACACCACTTCCAACTACCTTCTCTCCAGTCGACCTTCTGGACATGTTTGCAAATTTCTTCTGTGACAAACTACAAACCATTAGAGACAAGCTTGACACCACAGTTTCAGTTGACTCGTCACCATACAGTTGGCATACAGAAGCAACCATTAACAGCATTTGAACCTGTCTCTATGGATTTCGTACATACAATCCTGATGAGGAGTGCACCACGGTCATGTGCATTTGATCCAATTCCAACACCAATGCTGCTTGAGTGCTTAGATCCAGTATTGCCTTCACTAACTGATGCTATTAATACCTCTCCCTCATCAGGGGAATTTCCATAATTTTTCAAAACTGCCATTGTAAAGCCTTTGCTGTAGAAACCAACACTCGACCATAACGATTTAAAGAACTACCGCCCAGTTTCTAATCTCCCATTCATATACAAAATCTAAGAAAAGGTTGCTCTATCCCAGCTTGTATCTCTTCTGAATTCAAACAGTGTTTTTAGCAATGTACAATCTGCATATCGCCCATGAGACAGTATTGAAACTACTCTTCTAAGAGTAGTTAGTGACATTATCTCTGCTTTGGATAATGGAAAGATTACAGTTCTCACCCTCTTTGATTTGTCTGCAGCATTTGACACAATGACCATGATATATTATTTCACGTCTCCAGCATGTATTTGACATTTATGATACAGCCATACTGTGGTTCAAGTCCTACTTGGTCAACAGGACACAAATTCTGTCTGCAAATGGAATACACTCAAGCCCAGTTGATCTATGTTGTGGTGTTCCACAAGGGTCTGTTCTTGGACCTGTTCTCTTCATTCTATACACTTGGCCACTTTCAAGTGTCATAGATCATCCAGTGTCTCACCAATTGTACGCTGATGACAACCCAAATATACAAATCTAGCCACGCTACTGAAGTTGATGCTACCGTCAAAGGTGTAGAGAGGCGCATTTCTGATGTGAAATCATGGATGATTTGTAACAAGCTGCAGATGAATGATGATAAAACTGATGCCATTCTGATTACAACACAAAGATTTTCTAATTCACATCCTTTACCTCAAACAATAAATATCAGCAACACCAACATTAAATTCACACAATCAATATGAAACCATGGTGTTACTCTGGACAGTACTCTCACATTGCACCAACATGTCATGAACTTATGCAATGCTGCATATCTTGAGCTGAGACGCATTAGCTCAATTCGCAAATATCGTTCAACTGATGCCACTAAAACACTTGTGTTCATTAGTACTTTCAAAACTGGACTATTGTAACTCAATTCTGTCTGGTTCATCTCAATATCTACACCAAAAACGTCACAAAGTTCAAAACACTGCTGATCGGATCACAGAGTACCATGATCAGAGCACACCTTCCCGCTGCTCTGTTCCCTACACTTGCTATCCATTTGATCCAGAATCAAACATAAAATTTGTTTTCCTTGCTACGTGTCCACACCAAGAAGATACTAATGCACCTCTTCTGACAGTCGTATACTCATTATTCCTACTATGAAAGCAAAGTCATATGGACAACGTTCTTTTGCATACCAGGGCCCATAAATGTTTACTGAATTGCCCACTGAATTTAAAAACAAAGACACAGATATCCCATTCAAGAGCGATCTCAAAACGCACTTATTTCGGCTGCATGAACAAACTTAAAGACCTAATAATGTTTCCTACCTAAAATATTCTTAGCATGTTTTTTGTTTTCTAATTTCATGGTGTTTGTGTTTGTAATCATATCATTATGATTTTTATCTTATAGGTGTTGTCTAATATTGTAAAGCGCTTAGAGCTTCTACAGATTAGGCGCAATACAAAGTCCTCATTATTATTATTATTATTATTATTATTATTATTATTATTGTTATTATTGTGAATTTAATGGGAAAATGAACAGTTCACGCTCATCCAGGTTAGGTTCTTGTGTCTTGGCTTTTGTTATATATATATATATATATATATATATATATATATATATATATATATATATATATATGTATATATATATATATACTGTTTCTTCAGAATGATTCATTCCATATCTTAACATCAGTCTAGTTGAGTCAGTTGTGTTCAGTTATATTTTGTGAAGATTTAATTTATTCATTTCAATTATTGATTGTAATTACAATGTGCTCTTTGATTTTAGGAGTAAATTACTCTCTTGGAATAATTGTGAATTTATTCAAGGATATTTTGGATTATATTGTTGTGTTACATCAAGACTGTCAGCACCTTTTTACCTTTCCTAACTTCTGTCACATCAGTGCATTCAATATCGAATTTCTTTTGGAATAGAACTGGAATTCATTTGAAATACTTTATACCCATTGGACTTAAGTTAGAAGTTTTGGGACTATTTGGGATGTAATTCACTGTAGTGTAAGTTCCTGTTAAACGTTCACTTTGTGTTCTAGGGAAATAAATTATCTGTTGAATTTTATGAAAAGCTTGTTGGTTTTTACAATATTCTGATACTTAGTTTAAGACCATAGAGTTATAACATCAGTCGGTGTTGTGTTTGGGGGTTTGGGGTGTAAAAGAAATGTACAATACTGGTATAATGTAGTGCCATTTGTCTTTGCATAGAACCTAGTAATTGTATACCTTTTATAATTATGAATTTATATTTAAAAAATGCAGCTATATTGCACTAGTTGCAAATAGTCATATTGGTTCTTTAATTGAATTATAAATATATTAAAGGATACTGAGTTTCTCTTAAACAGGTTTAACATATTGTTGCCAGGGGGATGAGGGTCAGATCCCTTGCAAAGTTGTGATCGTAACAGTGTATGGTCATGACATTATTTCTGAGTTGTTTTTGCATGATTTTGTAACTGGCAATATTCTGTGCCCAAAGGTTAAGCATGTCAGTGCAGATTAACAATACATGCATACAAGTTTTGTTATCTATCTGTTCATAACAGATTGAACTCACTAGACAACACTGTGGCATGCAGTTGTAGAAATATCTATTGCAGTGTAAACTGTGTTTGTAGCCATTAATTGAAGAACTTCTGGTACCATGAATGAACACAGCATTGCAAGTTTCTCAGATTTTACTTTTCACACAAGATTTATTTAGGATTCATGTAGAGCTTAAAGAAAAAAAGAACCTGATAGCACAATGACTAGGCTCCCTCTAAATCAAGATTGTGCCCCTGATGTAAGCTACCTGTCTGATCTGTTCACAAAAGGTGCTGTATAATTTGCCTCAAAGAAACCTTAATCCATTTGTCGAAATTATGCATTTGCACAGAAACTTCAAGGTACAGGACTGGTATAGTAGTAAAATGTACCCAGCTCTGAAAGTTTTGCCAGGCTAGCATATTCTTTCCCCCAACCAGCTGAAAGTGCGCCTCCACCCCCCCAAAGAATTGTCCCCCCTGCCAATTACACCATTAGAACATTTAAATAGCAAAACTAAATTTATAAAAACAGATACTTAGTTTAAAAAATTTATAAGAATAAATCTCTGCCTTTCCAATGAATATATTAGTTTTTAAAACCAATCATATTAAAATAGATATTTATGTTACAACCTTCCATATTAACCAAAATATATATGTCCATTCTTCATTGAGGGGGTTATATGTTTTTCTTATTTTGTTTGGATTTTATATATAATTATAATATAAGATGAGGAAATAACTTTTGTAAGGTCTCACTTGGAAGAAATATGATTGTCCCAATTTGTCAGTTTTTATTAGTATGTATAAAATAATTTTGTATTTTATTGAAATTGCAAATTGAAAAGAAAACAATAGGAGGTTTGCAGCCAGTGTTGTAAGTATTCTAGGTGTTCCTTACTTTATGTATTTTTAAGTGTGATGATTACAGGTGAATGTTATTGTTCCAACTGATATTTTGGGGGTTCAGTGGATCAGGGAATGGTTGTCAGATTTTGAAAACAAATAAAGCCACAAAACTTGTCTATTGCAAAACTCACCAGAAATGTCATATGTTCTATATGGTAACGTCTCATTAGAGCGCAAACCATTAGAGCTTCTCACACTAAAGCGCAAAAAAATATTTTTGTCCTACTAGAGCTAATCTTATTAGGGTGCATCCCATTAGAGCGCGAATAATGAAAAACACATTTGTTAACTGTAACTTTATATTTATTTTAAATGGGTTGATTCAGAATATGGCTAATACCAGTTATCAGTTCAATATCATCAATGCTCCCATCGTTGTACATTACCATTAGTATCTGAATGCATTTTTCAATGTCCAAATATTTCTTGTTTTGACGTACCACTTCTTGTCCTGCAGTGATTTGCAGTCGTGTAACGTCGGAACTTGCCTGCTCGTCACAAATTGATGCAAGTAGACGCCAGATGTTCGGATAATGTTTGTTGACCAGACAAAAAAGAATAAACCGATGTAAGGTATAATAGTTGTATACAATTATGTGTATTGAAGGTTCTCTGGTTTGTGTCTAGTAATTATTTTCTAATATTGACGATACCGCCATTTTTGTACACATATTATATATATATATATATATATATATATATATATATATATATATATATATATATATATATATATATATATATATATATATATATATATATATATAACATCAAACGTGATGGCAATTCAATCTTGTTGAACTTAATTTTTTTTCTCCGCGCCCTACTGTGAATGCGCTCTAGTGAGATTTTTGGCCCCTTAATGGGATTAGCCCTAATGAGAAGAAAAAAAAAATTCAGCGCCTCACTGAGTGGCGCTAAAATGGGATGCGCTCTAGTGAGACCAAACCATTCTATTCATAGTAATTATCACAGGTAATTCCAGGTGTTCCCTACAGGAAATTGGTCTATAATCCCATTTATAAGAACAACTGATGGCTCAAAATATTGGTATAAATAAAGTTGAATATCGTTAATATTACTTCTTGACTCACGATCATGGATGACAAGTTATACATTGATATAGTATCGGATGCTAATGATGGCACCTACCAAGCAAACATGGCAGCTTTCAAACCTTTCAGTAAGAGAAAGAGTGAATTGGGGTTAAAGGCTTTACTGCAAGCAGTGGTATACTTTATAAAGATGACTTCTTAGAAGAAATGAAGTATCAGCAGTCCTAGCAAGGTTTCATTTTGGTAAGTAGTACTTTAATAAATTATTAATCATAATATAATATTATTGCAAAATTCTAAGATACTCGGATAACATGTACAGAGCCTGGGTCTATTGGCCATAGTCCACACACAAAAAACCCCAATATAACACTACTTGCTAAGCTACTTAATATATTGTAAATCCATACTCTATCAAAATCAATTATCCATCATCATTCCAGGAGTGGAATCTGTTTGTCTCTGCTCTCTGTCTTCCTCTGTTTTTCTCTATCTTAATAACTCTCTCTCTATCTCTTGTCTCCTCTCTGTCTTTCTCACTCTTCCTCTTTGTCATCCTTGCTTCCTATCTCCATATTTTTTGTTTTCTTCTCATTCTTCATCCCTTTCTTCCTCTCTCTCTATCTTCGTTTCTCTGCCCCGTCTTATGTTCTCTTGTCTCTCTTTTCCATTGTCTTCTTTTTTCCCTCTCTCTCTTCCTTAAGTCTTCCTCTTTGTCTTCTAACTTTCCCTTTCTTCCTCCCTCTTGTCCTGTCTTCCTTTCTCTCTCTCTGCCACTTCCTATGTCTGTCTTCCTCTTTCTGTCTCTTCCTCTACTCTCTTTCTTCCTGTCTTCTATCTCCTCTATCTCTCTCTCACATTTCTTCTACGTCTATTCCTCTCGCTCTCTCTTTCTTCTCCTATATCTTTCTTCCTCTGTCTTCTTCTATTTCTTATATATCTCTCTCTCACTTTTCTTCTATGTCTGTTCCTCTCACTCTTTCCTTTTTCTCCTATCTCTTTCTTTCTGTATTCCTCTCTCACTTATTCTATCTCTCTTTCTTTCACCATCTGCCTCTAGAACTCTCATATACTCCTCTTCCTGTCATTCTATCTCCCTCTGTCTCTCTCTTCTTTCCTTTTTCGATCTAAATTCCTTTCTCTCTAGCTCTTGCTCTTACTCTCTTTATTCTCTCTGTGGTACACAATGTACATAATTATAAATTGTAAACATTCTTTTCGTGTACTTTCGAAATATAATTGATTGTTATATTTTATTTTAACAGATAAGTACACATGGTGGACATCACAAAACATGAGAAACGCCAGGAAGGGTATCACTGGATGGGGATGAAACAACATAATAAAATATGTCAGTGACTGCAATAAATACAATAGACTGAATCTATGCCAATACAAGTAGTACCTCCTCAGAATTCCTTACCAGAGCCATCAAAAATGTTTAGTTTAGTTGGAATCAATATTATCTGTCCTCTTCCAATAACAGACAGTGGGAACAAATATATTATTGCAGCCACAGATACATTTTTTCAAATGATCTGAGGATGAAGGTCTCCCCAACAAAAGTGCTGATGAAGTAAAAAAATTCTACTTAATATCATATGTCGCCTTGGTTCTATCGATCAGGGAAACGAGTTCACGAACCTTTCACTCAGTCTGGAATTTATTAACAAAACCTTACAAATGACTATTTTAATATAGTGTTAGGCTACTACTAAGAAGTATGAACAATAATTAAAAGCTGTATTTTATTCCGTGTAGGTGATTTTTGAAAGGATGTTAGTCTGAAATTGTAATCTATATTAAATTTAATGTAATGGCTCATTTGAAATAAATCCGATATGACAGTTTTCAAATTTGGCCAGAAATGTTTGTTGTATCTTTGCTGTTGTTTGCGATTTTAGTTTATATATTAAGATAATTATCACTTAGAGATAAACATGTTTACAGATGTTGAATTACGGGTCTGTTTCCTTTTTAAATGAAGAATGTTCTGGAAGCAACCTTGCAAACTAATGCATGACATACAAGCAAACCTAACTACTTGCTTACCTCCTACAGCAGAACAACTCGATAACTGCCAGCATTCATGGCTCGACAAACATGCCCCAGCTACCAAGTGCAGAGTATCAATTCAAAAGTGTTCTCCATGGTATAGCATTGTTAGGGACCAGCTTCGCACCGCTAAAAGAGACCACCGTAAAGCTGAAAGGCTTTGGCTTTCCACCTCTCACTATTCATAAGCAGATCTATGAAGTTGAAAGAAGAATGTCACAAATATAATCCATCAGCGAAATCAGCCCACTAGACTACTCAGAGCATGGAAAGCTCCAGTTGCAAAGAGCTCTTCAAGATTACTAACACGCTAATGTCAAGGAAAAAATCTACACCACTTCCAACTACCTTCTCTCCAGTCGACCTTCTGGACATGTTTGCAAATTTCTTCTGTGACAAACTACAAACCATTAGAGACAGGCTTGACACCACAGTTTCAGTTGACTCGTCACCATACAGTTGGCATACAGAAGCAACCATTAACAGCATTTGAACCTGTCTCTATGGATTTCGTACGTACAGTCCTGATGAAGAGTGCACCACGGTCATGTGCATTTGATCCAATTCCAACATCAATGCTGCTTGAGTGCTTAGATCCAGTATTGCCTTCACTAACTGATGCTATTAATACCTCTCCCTCATCAGGGGAATTTCCATAATTTTTCAAAACTGCCATTGTAAAGCCTTTGCTGTAGAAACCAACACTCGACCATAACGATTTAAAGAACTACCGCCCAGTTGCTAATCTCCCATTCATATACAAAATCTAAGAAAAGGTTGCTCTATCCCAGCTTGTATCTCTTCTGAATTCAAACAGTGTTTTTACAATCTGCATATCGCCCATGAGACAGTATTGAAACTACTCTTCTAAGAGTAGTTAGTGACATTATCTCTGCTTTGGATAATGGAAAGATTACAGTTCTCACCCTCTTTGATTTGTCTGCAGCATTTGACACAATGACCATGATATATTATTTCACGTCTCCAGCATGTATTTGACATTTATGATACAGCCATACTGTGGTTCAAGTCCTACTTGGTCAACAGGTCACAAATTCTGTCTGCAAATGGAATACACTCAAGCCCAGTTGATCTATGTTGTGGTGTTCCACAAGGGTCTGTTCTTGGACCTGTTCTCTTCATTCTATACACTTGGCCACTTTCAAGTGTCATAGATCATCCAGTGTCTCGCCAATTGTACGCTGATGACAACCCAAATATACAAATCTAGCCACCTACTGAAGTTGATGCTACCGTCAAAGGTGTAGAGAGGCGCATTTCTGATGTGAAATCATGGATGATTTGTAACAAGCTGCAGATGAATGATGATAAAACTGATGCCATTCTGATTACAACACAAAGATTTTCTAATTCACATCCTTTACCTCAAACAATAAATATTAGCAACACCAACATTAAATTCACACAATCAGTATGAAACCATGGTGTTACTCTGGACAGTACTCTCACATTGCACCAACATGTCATGAACATATGCAATGCTGCATATCTTGAGCTGAGACGCATTAGCTCAGTTCGCAAATATCTTTCAGTTGATGCCACTAAAACACTTGTGTTCATTAGTACTTTCAAAACTGGACTATTGTAACTCAATTCTGTCTGGTTCATCTCAATATCTACACCAAAAACGTCAAAAAGTTCAAAACACTGCTGATCGGATCATAGAGTACCATGATCAGAGCACACCTTCCCGCATGAACTTATTACATGTATTATATATTTCACATGTCCCCCCCTTTCCGATTTGTTAAGTGACCCATTCTATGTATGGTATTTTACTTGTAGGCCTTAAGTATATTACGGTACAACCCATTAATAATAAGAAACTATTGGGGGGTGGAATAATCAGCTAGCTGATTCTGGCCCTACCCCCATTTGTTAAGTGACCCATTACATGTATGATATTTCACATGTGGACTTTAAGCTTATTACCAATTAGTCCGGGGGGGAGGGAGGGGAATTGGCTAAGCTAAGTTATCTATGTGAACAAATTAGTTAATCAGTAGGTGACGCAATTGGCATCGGTGATGTTGTTGATAAAACTTTTTATCAAGGTTTAAATATGAAACTGTTCCCAAAGTTGTTTTACTTTGTCTCATAATGAGTTAATTAAAATAATATATCTAGACTGATCAATAATAGATTGTTCTCAGGAATGATAAAGTCCTAAGATGACCAAATATCGGGACCAGGTTTTTCTGTGGCTCCGCCTTTTGTAAAGATAACTGGCTACGTTCCCTCATTGAATCATATTCATCCATAATTGTTGTGTGCAGGGTAAAACATGCTGTTTTATAATGTGACCAGGAACATTATATTTTTATTTCTTCATACAAAATATTTGAAAACAGTTGAATAGATTTGCTGCACTTGTAACCATTTTATTAGTCTTACATGAAATGAGTCTTTATATACAATACTTAAAACATTTTAACTGTTTTATCATATAGTGCTGTGTTCATTTAAAAAGTTTTGTAGAAATTATAACTAAGCAACTGTACACTGAATTTTTGTATTATTAGCTGAAATGAAGATTATGCTTAAGGTGGAGTTCGAATTTAGTATTAATATATTTGCATTGCTAATATTCTTAATGTTTGGAAAGTTGTACTGTCTTTAAACTGCATTGTTTGAGGAAACAATATGGGCATTTACTGGCATCTATTGGTCAGTATGACTAGCCACATTAGTTTTCAAACCTTGGTTAATTGCCTGACCTGGTATGGGAGTTGAAGATAAAATTACCAATTTTTTTTTTTTTTTATAGATGAAACTCGCAACCTCTTGTTTGACAGTGGTGACACAAACAATTTTACTAAGACTTGTACAGTAATCAACTGACAAAGTTAGTCACAAAGACCTGGTCTCATTCTCCCATGACTACATATATCACAATGCCTTAAGTTAATATTTCCTTACAGTTTTTGTATACAGTCATGAAATTTTATTTATTATTTTAAGTTTGTTTTACCCATTTGCAAAAAAATGTAGAACTGTGACCTACATTTCAGGTTTGGTTAATTATGTTCTTCGTTTACATTAAGCTAACTTTCTGAGATCTTGGATACTGTTGCCTGTTGAAACATGAAACTTTTTTATTTTTATATTTATTAACTAAACCAATTACTAGCAAGAGTTGGTCAAAGCAACATTATTGAAAATTAATGCATATTTATCTGTATTTAAAAAAATCATGACACGAATCATCACATGTATATACATTTTCATTCATCACTGGTAAAAATAGGTCATATTTAGCAAGAGTTGATGAAAGCATCCAAACAACTTTTTTACTTTGTTTGTGGTGCAGATCTGACATTATATGTGATTGTTATGGCAGCCATCATATAAATAGTATTACTCATCTCATGAATGGAAAATCATATTGACATGTGGTTTTGCACCAGATGATTATTATCAAGCCTATATGAAAGTAAACGACAATGGTTCCAATCTTCCAATCAACATGGCTACCATTGTAGCATCTTGATTTTTTTTTTTTGCATTCTTCTGAATGGATAGACATTTGGTTTTCACCAAAAGGTTTTTGATGGTCATAAATCAAAACATTGTGGATGTGACATCCATAATGGCCACTATGGCAGCCATCATAACATTTTAAGTTATTTATAATTCTCTCACATTGTTTGATTTTATATTTTATTTAAGTAGATTTATATTTTGGAAGACTTGAATGCTTGTTTGGTTTTACCTGGTTTTGTTACCTAAGTTCAAGCCCTATGACTTAACGTTGGTCTTTAATGATGATAATCTGCACAGACAGTATGATAGCTACTATCTTAAAAAACATTGTATCTCTACTCTTCCTAAATGAATGGTGATACTGACTTAGGGTTTTCACCAGAAAACTTCACATAAAAAAATGGCCCCAATCCTGCATCCATTATGGTTCTCATGGTGGCCATTTTGAAAATTGTCTTTTTCCTCCAGAATATCAGAGATAGTTCCACACCATCAGTTAGCAGAAAGAAACAGTCGTTGGTTCCTGGAAATTAATTTCAGCCAGCGGAGTATCTTTCTTTGTGCTTTGGTATTGCCTTTCGTCCATCATGCATCATTCTGTGTCCCTCGACAACTGCTATATTAATCTTGACACAAATTTCAACCAGACTTGTTAACCTTGTAAACATGTTTAGGTTTAAAACATTGCATGTTTGTTTTATGGTTTTGAGTTAGAGAAGCTTATTTTTATTATTAAATATGGTGATTTTTGAAAAAGGTAAAGGCTTTTTTATTTATTGAAAACAAATTGACATGTTCTTTCACCTTTCTTTCTTTCAGTCTTGGTTATGTTTTCTTTCTCATCAATCCAATCGGAAGGTTGTATTCCTTTACACCTGTGCTTTTCCCTAGTAAATTGGTGGTTTCATTAGTCTTACCACCAGTCATAGACTCATGAACCAAACAAAATAAGTAGATCAGTTGAGCCCAGGTACACACGCAAAGGGTCTGACAAAGTCTTATTCAGAAGAAGATGGACAAAAAGACTTTCATGACTTTACTTTTATAAGCAATTTTTCATTATGACCCTGATATGCATTAATGCATGTGTGGTAAAGAAAGTGACCCTTTTGCATTACACACAAAGCTGAAGTTTTCAATGAGGCGTATACTATTGATTGTGGCTATACTACAAATTTTTGTGTAAAGGCAGAAATAGGAATATTGATCACCACTACAATGATTTGATTTTATTTTCTGTGGCAGAGATAGTTTGAAATTATTTTCTAGACAAACTGCAGCAGAGGTAGTTTTTATATTAGACAATTACCGCACTATATATACATGGAAAAAAGTCACAGATTGATATTATAGTATTTTTAAAGAATGTATTGACATATCAAATTGTGGTTTCATTTTACGAGATCAGTGAATTATGCACAATGCTACAGGTAAAGATTAAAGTACTGTTTCACATAAATGTATCATAAAGTTTAGTCAGAGACTTGTTAAAGACATAGCCTGGACATCTTAATAATGTATTAAACTTAGAAATTGTCTTGGAGTAGCAATGATGTACCGGTAGACATGACTTGGGAGAAGAAAAAAATCCTGGAAAGTCCTTTGATATTGTATAGGAAAAAACTGAAGTAGTTAGCATTTAGAGAACCCAAATATGAAAAAGGCTGCAATGATGACGATAATGGTGACATTGAAAACATTAAGTGGATATAGTAGCCTAAGAGTTATGATCATGTAGAATGAAATAATTAGAGAAAGATGTCTTTAGAATTAATATATTGAATTACGAACAACACCTTTACATGAATAATATGAGACTTTTTTCGACGATGAAGAATATAAACAAATGAGCAGTGTTATAAATTTTGTGAAAAGACATTCACCTGCAAAGAGAAAAGCTATAGTGTCAATATACAAGCAGTGCTTTAAGAACATCAGATGTAATTATACAAGCTTTGGCCATTTATATTTTTGTATAATACATTGTGATCATATTAATCAGCACTCCGTGCTTTGATCAGATACCGAATTAAAGAAAATTATGTTAAGACACACAATTATATTTGACATTTATCCTTGGTTGATGCAGACTGGTGTAAAAATGTTTCTAAAATGCAGTACCACAGGTTTGCAAATTACTTTCGTAGTGGTGTATTTTACAGCAAATGGCCATACAATCAAATACTGTCCACTGCGAGTATTTTGAAGACCATATGTATATGCTGAGGAGCACATACACCTGATAATACGTACACCATCATTCCAACCAAAACAAATTAGGGGCCCTGGAGGCGCCTAACTGTTCTAAAGGGGTCAGTGCCATGTTACATTTGCATGGGTTCAATTCACAGGCTAGGCCAATGTGGGTATGTGAGAAAGCTTGCCAGCATATACGTACGGTCTTCAAAATACTCGCAACAATTAGAAACATAAATTATGATTTTTATGAAAACACAGATGATTATTTATGTTAGAATACAATTTATAAATATATAAAGTTCAGTGGCATTGGTATGTAATGACTCTAGAGGTGTTGGCCTTGGAAAATGTTAACTATAAAGCAGAACTTGCCATTATGTATACTGTAAATTACATTTGCTCGCATGACATGTTGGAATAGGTGTCTTAAATGTGGCATCCGAGTTAAATCACATAACCAGCCTTGCCGACTTTGTGGATCTGTTAGTGAGTATTATTGTGCACTCCGACAATGATTCGCTAAGATATATGTCAATAAAAACACCCTGTAACATTAACACTGTAGAGGAAACACATATGTCGATGAAGTAACATCCAGGGTTGAAGCAATTGCAGTTTATGATCCTGATAGAGTAAACAAACTAAAGCAAAAATATTCATGGAATTTGTAATTAGAGAAAGATTGTCCTTTAAATACCAGTACCAGTAAATGCAAAAGTTCAGTGGGATATTTCCATTTGTCACAGAGATTTAAGTGCTGTTAGCAGTGGTAAAATCAAACATTTTTAGGTGTCTTTATGCGGGGAACGTGTGTCGAGGATTCCACAAAAAAATACCAAATGGCATTGTTAACCTAGATTTGACTGCGGGACCTAGAATGCGTTGGGTAACATACATATTAAGACCCAAACATATTTTATATCTTGACTTGTATTGGCTTGTACCGCTTCCTAAAATTGTTAATTATTTAACCCATGGTGAAAGCCCAGACCAACAGCCATCATTGTCAAATGGGCCAAAATATGGTCATGTTGTTGTTAAAGAGTTGCATGCACTTGAGCATTCACCATCCCAGCAAATGTATATTGAAATTATGTTTAAGTTTGCTTAACATTATTCAAAATGTATGCGAATATTTGCTCAGATGTTGTATTGATGAAATTCTGAGCAGATTATCCACCAAAGCAGATTTGGCTGAGATTTGGCTTAGTTTACCAGCCACATTGTTGCTGACATTGACCCAGATGAGCTGCTGAATTTTGAAGATCGAACTGGTAAACATAAAATGTGTAACATGTTATTTGTGGAATCGACACGGCAACAGCCTTTGGTCTGAGTGTGGTATGAATCGCAACCACATTGACTATTACAACTACACCCAGTGGAATTGTCGGAACCAGTGTCACAGATGGTGCTGGTAAAATTATTTCGTTATGGCTGCATTCTGGAATACTTGTCTATTCTAAATTTTCATGGCAGCACAAAGCAGTTTCAATACAATTAATAATTCGATGGCTATTGAGGATCAAAGAATTAGCATGGCCGAGTTTGAGTTAGTGTTGGTGGAAATGGAAAACCAATGGCAACTCTGTGCACACGTACGAAACCAGGGGTTTGTTGATTCACAAAGAGTACAAGTCGAGTAATTTCCTTTTAAAATAAAATGTTTATATATACCAAAATGAAGTATTTATCATGTCAAAATCATGAAGACATGGTTTTCAAGTAGAGTTGTAAGAACGGTATTTTGTTGGTTTCCAATATAATTCACAATATTGTACTCTACATGACTATCCTCTTGCATGGACTGTTGGTAACTTTCATGGATCATAATCTACAGTTCAAATGCATACATGTGTGATTTTATAAGATATGATGACTAAGTCATGTTCGATAGAGGGTTGTCACCTGTGTCAGTAAATGTTACCAGTCCATACTCATAAACTAAGACATAGAAGAAAGAAAAACTGAGAAAAAAATCTAAGAGCGACATATAATTATCAACTGAATCCAAAATAATCATATTAAGGTCCAAAAGAATGAAATGTTCAGAATTTTTTTCAGATACAAGAATATACTTGTTTGCCAACAATCCTGAGGTGTCAAAATGGTGTCATTCAGAACTTGTTTGAATAATTCCCACTAGTTCCAAAACCAGTTATAGTCCAAAGAGCACCGTCTATTTCCACTGAATAATCCAAACATTTCCAAAATCAGTTTCTTTTTAACTTTGTAAGGACAGTTAATATCTAACCGAACTAGGATTTTGAAGTCTTGGCAAGAGAGACAGAACTTTATCACCAGGTTGAAAAAGTCTTACCTTTGTACTTTTGACCTGCCTTAATTGTAATTTTGAGTGAGTAGACCGAAGAGTATATCTTGCTACTTCACAATCAGAGATATAATTTAAAAAGATTAGTATCAGATTCCTCTGTATAAAAAAGCATTTTCTTTTAACAGGTCCATGGATAATATATGTCCCAAAAAATAGTTCAAAAGAACTGAAACCAGCCATTGACAAATTAAACAAGATCTACAATATTTGGAAACATGATGTAAGAAGATGTAAAAATGATGCAAGAACTTCTGATAGGTTTCATTGACTCATAAATGACCAGCCAAGACAGTTTACTGAGATAACCTATGAACTTCCTGTCTATATGACATAAGAGCAACATTTTGATAGCTCACTGACCACTCTTCACCAGCGGGTGCCTCAGATGGTCTCGATGGTATCATAACGACCCATTTTCCAAAACTATCAAGTTGTTACATCTGCAGAATCAGCTTCACTAATAACCCTCTGAAACAAACTGGACATATCAGGATCTTTTTCCTTTTCGACGACAAGTGAATGTCATTTGCCAGCCTAATTAGAAATAACAGAATGAGTAGTTAAAATATGATCACAATGATCAATACCTTTTTATCGATCAGTAACAGGAGCAGAGGTGTGCTCATCAAAAGTCTGACCAACACATATATCAGGCAAAGTAATAATTTCCTGAAAAACATCTTTCGCAAGAGCATTATTTTTTGCCATAGCTTTAGTAACTGAAACTAGGTGGGAAGATAAATTAACATTATGGAGTGGAATCGAAGAAAAGAGCACTCTACTCCCTAAACAAGAACACTTTCATCAGAAAAAGACTTCTCAGACAAAGTGCCTGATAATACAATATTGCGAGAAGCTCCTGCTTCCCTTAATATTTTTATTATGATAGGATTGACTCAATTACCAATAAGTGATATAAAACCTTTTGACATAAATGGGTTATAATTCTCCATATAATCTGACCGGGGTTTATTTGACTCCGCAAATGTATTTTTCCCATACAAGTCTTTGACCTTGACCTCAAAGAATAAAACTTTCTCAATAGCTGTCTTTATTCTTTAGCAATAATAAATAATGTACCTGTTCTATTCCACTGAATAATCAAAACAACTTTTTCTTCTGAAACAATAGCTAAATACAACATAGAATTAGACTGCAAACTCATTTTTACAAATGAAATTATAATCGAAAATAAGAATTAATTTGATTGCTCAGTTCTCTTATATAAACATTCAAGAGTCTTAATACAAATGGTTGCCTCAATAAACCCCATGGTACATATCTAACTACTTAATTTAACATTTCAAAATACCTGTTCACGTGATCGAATGTATACAATAGGAAGTAACATTTCTTCTAAGAACCCACCTAACCGACCTGTCCAGTGGGAAACAACCCAAAACGTGTCCATAGATTTACTAAGTTTGTTGTTAGTAACAGCAAACACGCGCGTCAGCATCTATTTATAGATACTATGCAATTGTACGTTCATAATATCTTAATATAGAACTTATGAACGTGCGAATGTTCAACTAAAGATAATCACTGCCATTTTCAAACATTTAATTATAGATCTACATCAATCAAAAACCTCTATTATTACTCTACTGTTTGTATGTAAGTATAGCACGTATGCATAAACATTCCTACACTTTTCGCAGGATAGCAGGATTGTGTGCTTGAACAGTGATCCAAAAACAGGCTTGATTAAAATCAGATATCCACTGTTGTACGTGAAGATCTGACAGCGACAACGTAGGGGTCGTGTTCTGGTAACCTGTTATTACCATAATCGCTAATTTTATCAGCCAGTCAGATGAAGTCTTATATCTTTGCGTCAGGAGACTGAGCAGTGTGGATGAAGAATAACAATGTGTACGGAACGATTTGATTCACTGTGAGATTTTTTAAAGCTGCGTTTCTGTTGGCAAATTCAAAGGTCACCAGAACATGAGCCTTAAACGGTCGTCGTCATATCTTCACGTTTGACAGCGGAGATCTGGTCTTATTGAGGTTGCTGGATTGTAGTCTGTGTCTTTGGATTGTGATCAAAAAGCGGTTGCATGATTATGAGACACGTGTATTGCACTAAAAACAAAACGGGTAGCTAGATTGTAAATGTGGCGTATTAGATTTTATTTTTTTATAAAAATAATATCATTCCGAAAATTCCCGTTTGGCTCCAGGAACACACAATGTTAAATTACTGTTTGGCTCTAGAGTGCTTCTTATGTAAACCTACAGTATGGCATAATTTTTAAAACAAACTTCTCATCTGTCTCTAGGGTAACCCATATATAAACTCGCCGGCAATGACAAATTTAGAACAAAACGGAAACGGGTAAGAGCTGAACAAGTGTGTGTGTGTGTGTGTGTGTGTTTAAAATTTAAATTTCACACAACTACATCAACAACATGAGTGGAAGCCTAACATTAGATTATAAATCATGCCGGAAATACATGGAGAAAAACAAGACGCACATGACATTCATCCACCACACTAGTAGAATCCGATACAATGAACGCACAATTCTGCATTGTTTTAACTAATAACAGGAGCGGATGATAAAATCAAAATATACTTAAGGCACTATCTTCTGAGTTGACACAAGTACTTACACACCTTTTAACAATCACTGGACATTTACAACATCCCAAGGATGGTATCTGGAAAATAAATGGCATGGCAACTACTGGGAAAAGGTAATCACGCAATGGCCAATAATTACCGCCCGTTGTCACTCACCAGTGTACTTGGCAAAGAGCTTGCACATATTGTCTGTTCTAATCATTAAAACACTCCTTGCTAAGTTATTAATGATCGGGCTAAATATATGGATAAAGTAGACAATTTGTATTTTTGACTTAGAAAAAAACTTTTGACAGGTCCCCCATGAATTGTGGAATTGCAAGCAAAACTCAACGCTTGATAGGCGCTTTTTACAACATCTCATGTAGTGACAATTAGTCCAAAATCTGGTTGGTGTTACAAGTCTATGCTCTTAAAACAAGTAACAAAAAGAGTGAAAATCAGCAACTTTGTAAAATTCAACAAATAATTTCTTTGCCTTGAATGCAAAGCGAAAATTGAAAAAGAACTTACGGTATTACAAATTAAATCCAGAATAATCATAATTATAGACACAAGTCCTAATAATTTAAAATTCTGAATAAACTTAGAAATCCAAATTAAGGTCATGTTGAAGGAGTTGCTGTGTCTGTGATGACCTGTATCATTCTGATGTGCCAACAGTCTTTTATTAAAACATTAATAAAATTCCAGGTTTTAATTCACTGCACATACTAATGAATGTCTCTATCCAAGAATATTATTTTGTGTGAGCACTCTGCATTTCCAGAGAAAAGAATCATTGAATTAAATAATTTGAAGAAATAAATTCCAAAATAATGATGGATACAACAGTAATACAAAATTATCATTTGGCACGAGTGAATAATCTTTCTACTTGACCTCGGTTCACAATTAAATGGGGAAAAACATATGCAAAATGACCTTCTATAAAGTTCTGAATGATTACAAAATAAAATGGTGTTTATTATTAGAAAGTCTGTTACTAAAATTATAATACATAACCTGGACATTATCAGGTAAATTGTTGGGGAATGCGAATAACATAGACCTAGACCCAAATAAACATATTTGCTTATATTAATAATGATCCTGATAATAACCCATGCATTTAGAGAATATTTTACTACATATTAGTTGTTTACATAATAAAATAAAAACATAAAACAATTAAGGTCAAATAGAAAATAAACTTGATTTTGGACAAGGTTATGTCCAATATGCAATGTTACTTTACAATGGCATATAATGAAATATAAAAAATAAAAGCTAACAAACAATGCAAAGTAAATATACATAATACTAGTACAATGTAGGTTCTAGAGTGCCGCAAGGAACAATACTTTGACCAGCACTCTTCTCTTAGCAACAGCAGTGACATCCTAATTGAAATTGACTAAGAATGTCGACTATTTGCAGATGACTGTATATGCTACTGATTGATCAAAACCGAGCATGATACTAAGATATTGCAAATGACATTAAAAAATCTTGGACGATGGGTTCGAAAATGTGGCATGCGATTCCAACTTAACAATGCAGCATATGCTTATTGGCAAAAAAGAAATGACATAAAACGAATATGTCGTATTTACTAGAAGATACTATGTTAGAAAACCTCAATCAAACAAAATATTTAAAGCTCACAAGTACATGTGATCTGAAATGAAACCTTCAAATTTAACTCGAACTTTAAGCCAGTAAAGACGTATCGTATCTTGTCATCTTGCCCATAAAATGCGAAAGAACTCGCTAACAAAGGTTCAGTAAGACCTAATTTAGATTACGCTTGTACAGTCGGGACCCCAATTCCCAGGATTTAGAAGAAGAAATTGAAAAGATTTCGGAAAACGAGCAGCCATGTTTGTTACATTAAATTATGACTATATGCAAGGAAGTATGACCTCGATATCGGATAAGTTGTCTTGGAAATCATTATAACTACGTAGATTGAAAAATAGATTAGTATTTGTCTACTAAGGTCTAAAAGCAAAACAAATATACACTTCCATAATTTAATGAAGCCTAAAAGAACCAGAGAATAAATCAAGACAATATACATATATGATATCATGTGCACGAACCGATAGTTACAAATTCAGCCCCCCCCCCAAATATTAACCAGAACTGCAGAATCCTCAGAAAACCTAATTAAGAAAGATAGTGGGGACACGTTTTTTAAAATAAAGTTGTTCTTTTTTTTTTGTTGTTGTTGTTGTTGTTGTAGGGTTTAACGCCATTCTTCAGCATACGATACATGGCGGCCAGTATTAGTGGTGGAAGAATAACCCAGGGAAACCCCGGAAAGAATCACCGACCCACGAAAAGCTACTGGCAAGCTTTCTCACATACCCTCATTGGCTGAATGCGAGACTAGAACCTACGCAGACAGAGATGAGATGGCAGTGATCCGTAACGGAGAACGCTTTAGACCACTCGGGGCCCCCAGTTCTTTCTGTAATTAAGCAAGCCCGACATAATGATCTAGCACCGAACGTACCATGATACACGAAGAGCGAGCTTATAAGACTAAGTTTTGTACATCCTACTCTGCGACCGCTCCGGTGGCCTAGTGGTTAGAGCGTCTGCCTCGGATGCTAGAGGTCGCGGGTTCGAACCCCGGCCGAGTCATATCAAAGACAAAAATGGTACAAACGGCTGCCTCGCTATACGCTCAGCATTACGAGGTTAGTGTTAGGACTGGTAGGCCTAGTGTCAGGATAATGTGACTGGGTGGGACATCATGCTACATGTCTACCTTATGATTCCTCATTACTAGACATCACTGTAAACCGCCACACATCGTAGCGATATGATTGAAGAATTGTTAAATCTACGTTATAAATCCAAATCACACACACACACACACACACACACACACATCCTTATCTACAAGAGACACGAAATTATTGTTTACATCAAATTAAAAGTAAAGTGTTATAGCTGCTTTTAGATACTGCTAAGACGTTTTCTTGTTCACGTAAAACCTATTCAGATCCAAACTGAATCTATACTTTACAGTCACTATCAAAACTTAAGTTCAATTTCTACCAATTGACATTATGTCAATTAGCCGGTATACATGTATATTGGATTCGCGGTACTAATAATATGCACAACTATAGACCAGTCTAGCAATGAGTGACCATAACATGGATTATGTTAGTTTTAATGGCCCATAATTAATTCTGAAATGTAAAGTTTTTGCGAAAGAAAGTGACAATATACTTTTGATGTAAACTTAGTATTTATATAGACTTGACTTAGGGATTAGCACCTGATTCGTTGGGCACGGTATATATAAAGCATTTCATGCGCATGAAGATGACAAAATATCGTTGCAACCTGACATGTCCTTTTCACCACAGGGGCTCGTATCGTTGCTTACAATTGACCTGTCATACATGTACTATATACTAACTACAAGAGGACACTTGTCTCCCTGCTCGCGCGACATAAGTGCTGATATTTCAAGCTACGCTTTGCGTAGCTTAATAAATTTGATACCGATATTTAGCTCAGGCAGTCGACTGTGTATCCCTATCAAACGTTTGACTTGATATCATACGATTAAGGAATGTCAAATCATTTTCCCACGCTACTGCTCGACATGGCCGTGTTCGCGCCCGCTTAATATGTGAGATCTGGCTGAATGGAATACTGTCCCTTCATTGGTTAAAATAAAACGCTGTCCTGTATTTATTTATAACTGATTTTCAGTTGACCAATGATAATGTAGTATTCCATTTAGCGCGTTATTCGTGTGTTTATTTTGCCTCTTTCTGTTACTTATGTTAAGGCCAATGAGTCCTAACAAGCCAGCTAACTTTGAAAATATGACTCTTTATTTTGATCCGAGTATCAATAAAAAGAACACCAATGTGTTGTTGTTATACATATATAATATATTCAATTTTAAATGATACTAATAATTTCAGTTGAATGTTCCTATATAAGAAATGAATTGATTCAGTTTCCGGATCCTTGGGGAAATGCATCTAGGGTCACTTGCAGATAGTCGTAATGCATCATAGCGATTGCCGAAATGAAAGAAACCATCAGGGTATGTTTGTTGTTGTTGTTGTTACTGTTGTTGTAGGGTTTAACGCCATTTTTCAGCACAAGAGAGGCTATACATGGCGGCCAGTATTAATGGTAAAGGGAGAACCCTGGAAAGAATCACCGACCCACGAGATGCTACTGGCAAGCTTTCTCACATACCCACATTGGCCGAACCCGAGACTCGAACCCACGCAGACAGAGGTGGTATTGCAGTGATCCATAATGAGTAGCGCTTTAGACCACTCGGGGCCCCTGAGTATGTTTGAAAAGTACACTCCGATAGCTACATGTATAAAGAGAAACGCCTTGTGTTTACTTGTTGTTGTTTTTTGTTGGTGCGTGGAGGTGCTGTGTATATTTTGTATACATGATACTATTCTTTTATGTAACTATGAAACGTTTTTTGTCATGTACCTAACTCGATACCTGATGCAAAATCTCTTAATGGAGGAAATAAAGATCAATGAGCGAAAAAATAGTCTGTACATAAGTATTGTTAATGGCAGCCGTGTTAGAAAGAAGCATGTCGATACGACTATTATCTTCGGATGGTAGAGACAATATAATTTCCAAAATATCTTCCCTAGTGACCATATCCAATGGATATTATTTCTGTACAGAAGTACCTATACATCAAGACAAACATTGCATATAATTTCATTACGTTTTACCCAGATATATTTGACACTGGTGAAATGGCCATGTTTGTCTGCTCCGGTTTGGTTGGGGTGTAGTGAAATGTGATTAGGTAGGAGTAGGGATTGAGTTTAGTTATAATCGATTTTTATAATCACGTCCCCCCACCAACATAAAACCTTCTAACCCCATCACCTTCTATCCGAGTTTGAGTTGAATCTCTTTTGACGGAAGTCCAGCCAGTTTACCCACTGGATTGTTTGTAGTAAAGTTTACATAAAACATATAATTCACCCACCCACCCCGACCTCCCCATTATATTTTGGTCATATATTTAACATTGGTGTAGTGTATAACATGAGAAACACGTTGGCTAAGTGTGTTAATCAATAACATTCGTAACTTCAGAATGGTTGATTATTAGAAATTTACACACAGTGAGGTTACCTCCACTCATGTCTAAACTCTGCTGATAACCCTTCATACCATTTCTATATTTCGTCAAAGTTACAAATCGGAGATCACGTCTGAGCGTTATGGTATTTTGACGTAACAAAAGTTTCTCTCATACATAATGCAAGAGTCAATTAGGAAAGGAACCCCGAGCATTAACGCATGTTAAAGTACTTTGTTTATTTGTTTATTTTGTTGTTGTTGTTGTTGTTGTTATTGTTTATCTGATTCGACGCGTTGACGGACTTAACGATGGATATGTTTTCTTAAATTCTAGCCCGAAATTAGAGGCACCCGAAGCGAGCGAGATGAGAATATTTTGTGATTTTAAAGGCGAGCATCTTAGACCACTCGGGTACCTGAGCCACTGATTTTCCTTTTCTATTTGTTAAATTGTTTTTCAGTATGTTTCTTTCCTCCCATTCCTGGCGGGGAAGCCGTGCAGTTCATATCTTAGAGCTCCTCTCTTCTACTACAAGAGGTATATCTGACTGCCCTTTCTGGAAATGCACCAACCCCTACCATCATTCCACTCCCCCCCCCCGCCCTTCTGTGTTTCTGCGAATTTTTAATTTAGTAGGTCAATTGCCCGTCCTTGGACGGGAATAAAAAAACGTAATTTGTTTTGGGATCAGCGACTTGAAACAAAAAAAGTTTAAACATACAAATACAAATAAAGTTTTGAAAGAATTGTGATGCCGCCACTCGTTTCGAACTCGCGTCCTCTTGTTTGGCAGCCTGGATTTCACAGTAAGACAAATGTGGATGTTTTTATATGATATTTTGATTGCCCGTCCTAGGACGGGAATTAAAAAATAAAATAAATAAATAAATAAACTGGAGGAGAGAGTTTAAAAGAAGTTTGTTGATAAATATAAAAAGGTAATTTAAAAAATATATTGCGAATGCCGCTACGAGTTTCAAACTCGTGACCTCTTGTTTGGCAGCCGGAACATATACAAAGACAAATTTTTTTTGCATGTATAAGATATACCAGGTTTTCTACAATGCCGTGTTGTTGTTTTTTTTTCTTCTTTCTTTCAAATCGGAAAAGATGTTCTACCACATCTGATCAAGATATCTGTAATGCAATTTATTATTTCTTTGTATAGCTCTTTGGTTTTTTTTATCTCTTGTGTATACAGTAGTACGCTTTCTGTCTGAATGGTACGATACTTAGTTTTTATTTTTGCAGTTAATTTCGTTCTCTCTTTATTTGTTTTTCAGTTCAATATCGAATGACTTTTTGGCGTATAAACTTTGTTTTACAAAAAGTGATATACGGGTAATTTTTTAAATATCTTCTAAATGATACATCTCCAGTTAGCCAAACAAATTTTTCTTCAGTCCATATTTTCTTGATCTGACTATATATTTAAGAACTATAGTTTTTATATATCTCATTTTTGTTTTTGGTTCTATTAATTTGGTTATATTATTGTTTCTGTATATCCCATGCATTTGTTTCAACGTATGCACAAAGAAATATATATCTTTTACACAGACTCCCCTTTATCTAGTTTATTTTTTAATGCTTTTCAAATATTTTCCAATTTATAATGTCTAAGATGTTTGATTATTTAGTCATCCCTACTTTATGAGTTTCGCTGCGAAGGTAATGTAACTTCCCTCCCTATATGAACAGGATTCTTTCTTTGTCAAAGTTATCTATCATACTGTCCTTTAAATCTACCTAGTTAAACATATACCATATGTTAATATACATTTGTCTTAGCGACCTGAATTCGATCCATTATATTCAAATTTGCATGTGCCTACATTTGTAAGTCAGTTCGTAGTTTTTTCTCAATTGTGTTGAATTTGTATACTCTTATACCCACCTCCCCGCACATACACACAAGTCACTCCTAAACCTATTACACGTGTCGTTACAAGTTCTGGTTCGAGTCCATGGTTGTTCTCCCGCCAGTTACTTATTAACAATTTCATTTGTTTTGCATGATTAATTTTAGATTCTAATGCTTTCCCGAAGTCCATAAATTCCTTTTCTAAATGTTTGAAGGTGTAGGCATCGGATGTAAAATTTGTATTAGTCACGAACATGCTGTACCATTAATAGTTTATTTTTGAAGTTTGATGAGTTAACTTTCCTTTATATTTTTATTGTAATGTATTTTTATTTGGAAGGCTTCTATTGCTATTACAAATAATATCGATAAGGAACAATCCTGTCTCGCGAAACGTTCTATATTAAATTTCATCGTGCATATATAAGAAACTATATCTATGTAACTATACTATATTCTGTCAAAAGCCTTTTCTTGATATATAAGATCAAGACCCCTCCTCTCTCTAGTTTCCAAAAAATCAATCTGTTTTTAAGGTTACAATTTTGTTATGAATATAAGGTTAATTATGTTTCCGACACTTGTTAGAAAAGATCTTACTATGTATTTTATAGTCTGTATTTAAAAACGATATCGATATCCAACTCCGTCTTTTGCATCTCCTTTCCACTTATACATAAGTGTTTCTACCCCTTCTTTCATCGTGGACGTCATTTCATTATTTAATAAAATATTAACATATCCTATCTTTAATATTGGATTTAAGAGATATTGTAAGGTAATATATACATATGTCGTTAAGCCACGACCAACAAATAATTTTGCTTTATTTAGTTGCTTGAATGCTGCAATTATCTCATTTGATATTATACTTTTTTCTCATAGAGACCTAGAGTCCTGTGGGATTTGCGACAATTCTATATTCCCAGCGTAATATTCTATCACCCACCCACCCTCCCGTGATATATTTGTGTAGCGTTTAGTTCATTTTAAAAGCTGTATATTTCTTCCATTATGTGTGTTGGTTTAGTTATGGTAACGTTATCTTTTTTTAGTTTTTCCATATGCCTGCTATTTCCGTTTCTTATTTCTTCAATGATTTGCATCCTTTTTGCTTTTATATGTAAATTGGAGAATTCTCCTGCCATCATTTTGTGCCAGTTAATTTGTAATCTTATAAAGCTTCGTACTTTCATCACTTTTATTTTATCCTCTTCTTTTGTATTTAAATAGTTATTATTGTATTGCACTCTCTTTGTCTTCCCCGTCTTATGTTTTGTTTGACTTGACAATATGTTTTGGTTATTGATTTAATTTTCTTCTTAAATCCCCTCCCCAACTCTTCCATTAGGTTGTAATATTCCCTATTGAAAAAGGTTTCTAACAGTACTTTAAGTATGGCTTTGTATTCTTCGTCATCAACAAGTGAGTTGTTTAACTGCTATAGGTTCTGACCCAATCCTGCTCAGCTTCACTTGGTAACAGGCAAAATGTATAATAAATTGATGTAGAAGCTCTCTTACTGGATAATGTCAGCTGATCACCATTTATTTATTGATGTGCTTTTCATGATATTTGTATAGAAAATAGTAGTAGTAACAGAGCCTGCTTTCTTTTCGGCCAATTGGACCGATGAAGCCCAATTAGGCCCCGCATTCAAGGTGCCCCGCGCATTAGTAAATGTTAAAAATATATCTACAGAGAGAAAGTAACTTTAGATAGATGGAAGAAATGTTAAATTCGATATTGTGTAAAACATGTTTAAAAGATTATTTCCAAATGCAGTGCTTACAGGAGGCCCCTCGCGTAAATCCAGAGGTTACGCCAAATAATCCATATCCAGCCACGCGTTTGCTAAGGCCACTGCTTAGTAATAACATAGTTCTCTTTCATAACTCAACGTTGAATACACATAGTCAAAAAGAAAAATGAAAAGTAGGTTGCTGGATTCTAACCTGGTATACCTGCGTGATATGTGGATATGTTTACCATTAAACTAAGAATATTACGAAAATACTCTTCGATGTTCTTATTCATAATGTTATCAACGTCTATTGATTACATTAGGAAAAAAAAACAGTTTAATTTGATTGGTTGGTTGGTTGGTTGGTTGGTATGTGTACGTGTACTTGTATAACACCAGTTTATGTGGCTCTACATGGCGGCCAGTATTTTTGGTGGAAAAAGAACCAGAGAGGAACCACTGACCCACATGAAGCTACTGGCAAGCTTTCTCGCATGCCCACGTAGGTAGAGTCAAGACGCGAACCCATGCGGACGGAGGGCAGTGACAGTGATATAATAAAGGTGAGCGCATTAGGACAATCGGCCACCGGTGACCCCATTCATAAATGACTCCAGTGAATTATAAAAAAAATATTTTAAATGGAAAATCGGCTGATTCGCAGACTAGCATATAACAAAAAAAATACGTATAATTATCTGAAATTCATGTACATAATGATTGCTATATACAGTATAAAAAATATAAAGATTAAACAACAATCTCTCCCACAAAATATTTGCAAAATCGATCTATATCTAAATAACCACGCCTATCTTTAAGAATAAAACTTTATACAGTCCGAATTAAAACAATTACGCTATTCCGGATTACGGCCAGTTATTCCAGTCCCGTTTAATAAGTATAATAAAACAGTCGCCTGATTACGAGAAGTGATCACATAAGCCAATATTTTATGGATACCGACAGCAGAACCCGGATATTCAGACCGTCTAACCCTTGCGATCACTTTATTACCGTCTCGCTGGTAATCGTAATAGCTAAATACACTGTATATAATATTGTTAGGTGACACATAAATTTTACATCAACGAGATATATACTAAACCTTTGGGCGACACATGAACCATTCGGAGACCGGTCGCCAAAATGTTGTTTTTTTTGCATGAGCGTACGTAGTTTTACTTTTCGGCAACAGTAAATGGGCGACAAAAAATGTATGTTTGTCATTTATTGTATTTTACCACTTTTTCGTGTGTTTTCATATTCCATTCAGTATTCTGTACAGTATTCACTATATAGGCACAATCATGACCCAAACATATTTAGACGCTGTCGCCGACAGGTCGGATTTGTGCATTATATATATATATATATATATATATATATATATATATATATATATATATATATATATATATATATATATATTCAGAATTTCTTTTTTTATCTTTACTTTTAATTTTTTTAATTTTTACTTTTTATATTATTGATGGTTTATTGATTTGGTTTCTAGATTGTTTCATGATTTAACGCACTGTCATGTTCCATGTATAGTAATAATGCTTCCTCATAAGTCATACGCTCGAAATCTATTTCCTAAATTTAAGATCAACTTTTGCAAAAAGTGAATTTATATTTTGAGATGAAGATCGTCTCGCTTCGTTTTTATCTTTGCGATCCACGAGTATTAGTTATCCAGGAATCCCAATATTTTGATCCAATCTACTTTTTTCGTTCTTATTCAACTGAAGGCAAGTGCATTGTCTTGTAGGCATTAATATATCCACATGTGACTCGGGTATTTCCACAGAAATGTATTTAATGTTTTATTGAGGACTTCATTAATTTTTTTTCTTAATTATCTCTTCAAGATTCGAATTTTTTAATGTTATATTGACCTTTCCTTTTGAGGTTTTGTCCTTTGGAGTGAATGTGGAAATAATCTGTTATTTTATTTCATTAATAATTTCTTAACGCTGAAGTTAATGTAATCCTAAGTTATCTTAACTCGTACCACTGTCACTAGTTTGGTGTCGTATCACTTTAAACGCATAATTCTCACACTCATCTATACCGTCATACTTTAATAGACGAAAGTAGGTTAGCTCAGTTAACAAATAAGCTTGGCAACCTGTGACTGGATGTTAGCGCAAACTTTAAGAGCAAATGGGATCGAAACCAACGTGTTTTCCACTTTGCTACCGATGCGGTTGATTGCAGACTTTTAATAAATACTCCTCTATTAAAGCTGGAATCTGCAGAATTTAATCTACTCTTATATATCTGATAAATAATATTGTTATAATAGGATTTCATTTCTTCATTTTAGTTCAGAAATGTAAATATCTAAACATCGCTTTTATTTCAGTACAACACGCATGTATTCATTGGAATCAATAAATGTATATGAAATATGTTTATGTCCACTTCATAATAAATTTGAAGACTGTCAGATCTTAAAATGATTTTGCCTGTAAAAACAATTATTCAAATGATACTCATCTTATCTATCTACTTTAAAAATAAAAATGAAATAATTGTTTGTTTTTAAAACTAAAACTTGGTGTGAAATTTGAATATGACTTAGTCTGTATGCAGACAGTTATTATATCGCTTCCTGGAATCACCAAATACAGGTTTTACAAATGTGCAGATTACTTAGGCAGCAGTCTTATAACAATACTAAGGCATTCGCTATCATATATATTTTACAAAATTAACAAATCACACAAGAATTTCAGATTTTGAAGACTGGATTTAAACTACGTGTAAATTTGAATAATAAAGAAACATTAATCTACTTTGACTAATAAATTTAAAATGGACGGCAAAGACGTGAACATTTAGTTTCCTCTCCTACTTTTGGTGCTCGTGTATATTCAGTAAAATTCTATTTCACTGTATTATAGCTAGTGACCTGGCTACTAAGTTATTGTGTACAAAAGTTACAAAGGCATATGACGAACATTTTCTTCCAGCGAAGGTTAGCGTTGAGATTCGAGAGATGGATGCTAGTGTTCTGTCGGCGGATAATGGTTGCAATTATTTTTCTTGTGGGTATTATTATGTCGCTGGCAAATAATGGAGTTTGGATATGAACAGGACTGCTTTGTGTACTATTTAGTGAAAGTATTTGTCGTTTCTTAATAATCATAAGGGCTTTTCCACGTCTGCACCGGACTCGTGTCTTTAAGAATGTATTTTGTGTCTATGCTGATACATTCATTGTTCATTGTTGAAGGCATATGCTTAGATAATTCATATGCTGCATGTTTCAAAGATGGACCTAACTAAAACTGAATCAGTAGAAAATACGAACATCAGGATACATTTTATTTATATTAAATTACAATACAATGACAAATATGTACTCATGATTCCTTGACATTTTAAAATGCCTTATCTGTATGGCTATAAAAGGTTGTACTGTGTCAGAAAGCACAAATTATCCGCGTCTTTTTATGAAGCGTTCATAACGAAATTAAGTTTTCTTCCATCTTGATTCAAAACAATGGCATTATCTGGGATTTGGCCAATACAACCTTTGCATATCAAAATATATAACATTCCTTTTTTTTTTTTTTTTTTTTATTAAGCCCGTAATAGGTTGACCAATGGGTGGGAGGAACCATCCCAGGGTCACCTTACAATCAAACATTTCTGGTTATCAGATAATGTAGGGATAATATATATAATCTACAGAGACAGTAAAAAAGAAAACACACACACACACACACACACACGCATATACACATGCATATGGCACACAATCTAGGTGACATGGCCTTTGTGATATTACAATATTTGTTCCTGTTTACCATCAAGTCAGAGACAAGTTAAATGTTCATTGTTGAGGTCCATTTTTAAAGAAATTGGTCCTCTTTTTTATTTACCTTAGCAGTGTATTTTTCAATGTTCTTATGCATTGCAGCTATTTGGTTAAATGCAAAAATAGAAGGATTTTTCATATTGAATCTGCAAGTATAAATATAATATTTTGCCAAAATAAGCAGAAAATTACCCAAACTGTCCAGTTGTTCACTTCCTAAAAATGTTTCTTTTTTGGACAGATGTACAATATTTGGGCAAAAAGGTGCAAAAACTTCAATAAAACGGTACCAAAACTGTGAAGTAATACTGCAGTCATAAAAGAGATGCTCAATACTTTCAGTTTCACTCTTACAGAAAGTACATTTGTTGTCATCAAATATGTTAATTCTTTTAAGAAAATCAGTAGTAGCGATTATTCTATGGATTAATTTAAAGTTAAAAGAGATCAACTTGGTATCCTTGGTACAGCATTTTGCCCGGCTATATATATCAGACCACTCCTCACTACTTATATTTTTATTAAATACTTGCATCCAA
The DNA here is from genome assembly GCA_028554795.2 of Sinohyriopsis cumingii. Classification (NCBI taxonomy): domain Eukaryota; kingdom Metazoa; phylum Mollusca; class Bivalvia; order Unionida; family Unionidae; genus Sinohyriopsis; species Sinohyriopsis cumingii. The sequence goes on from CM068835.1 coordinate 62,473,581, forward strand.
GCTTCTTGCTTCGCAGTGTGTTGCCTTTTAGTTTCCTGTAAAAGATCTTTGTAAACAAACTTGAGTGAATCTTGTTTTCGCAAGTTCGTTATTTTATCCTCCAGCTTATCAAAATTATTATGTACTAGGTGGTTTTTTATGGCATCTTTCCATGCCTTAGGAATTCTGGATATTAAGGAGAAGTATTTCAAGAAATCATCGCTTCCAGTTTTTTGTTTTATTATCTCAAAAGGTATTAAATTACCGTGATCATCTACTAGATCGTTCAGAATTTCAAAACCAGCTTCTGTCCAGGATTTGTATTGATAAATCATTTTAGGGGGGACAAAATTTAAAATACTCATGGATAGATACTCGTTAGGACTTTGCGGTTGTTCTTTCCATTTAGATACTGTCAAAATTACATCTCTCCAAAAACTGTTTCTAATGAACTTACTAAATTCTTCTAATTTCCTTCTCCCTAAATTCCAAATATCCTTTTTATTTCTGAGTATAGTTGTATTGACTAAGTTCTGCCACGTTCCATCTTCCTTTTCCAGCAATCTTTTAACCCATCTTATCTTAATATACCTTATGAATGAAAATATGTGTATCATATTTAGTCCTCCCTCGTTTTCTGGGGAAACTAGTATATCACGTTTTGTTCTCTCTACTTTTCCACCCCATACAAATTTAAATAACGTGCGATTTAGTTCTGCTTCAACTTTTGCTGATGGGTTAGGAAGTGCTGAAAAAAGATGTATGAATATGGGCAGAACAAGGGTCTTTACAACAATTACTTTACCAACTATTGACAGATGTCTTTGACTCCAGCTTGCCAGTATTCGTTTTGCCTTTGTTAGTTTCTTCATATAATTAATTTCCACCATCTGTTGTAAATCTGGAGAAAATTCTATGCCAAGGAGTGTAAAGTTCGAAGAGGACCAAATTAGGCCCATTTCGGGACATATTCTTTCATTAGAAAATTTCCTGTTTCCAATCCAAATAGCTTTTGTTTCTGTTATGTTACATTTAAGTCCCGATAATAGAGAGAAACCTTGTTACTCATAGTTCATAGTTGCTTCGAGAGAAAAACTAGATCCATCAAGAAGAATAAAAGCGTCATCGGCATACTGACCCAATTTATATTCACTGGCGTCAAAGATTACTCCCCGTACATCCACGTTTTGTTTTAAAGTTATAGCTAAAATCTCAACCCCAATGATAAACAAATAAGGTGCAAGGGGATCTCCTTGACGACATCCTCTTTCAAGTCTAAAAAAAGATGACATATGTCCATTATTTATAACACAACTATTAGAGTCATTGCAAAACAGTTTAAACCACTTACAAACGGAATCACCAAAATTAAAAGATTGTAGAGCTTCTTCCACAAAGATCCAGTTAATTGAGTCAAAGGCTTTATCAAAATCTATTAACAATAATAAACCGTATCTGTTTTCATTCTCAAGTTGGTCCATGATATCATATAATAGTCTGGTGTTTTCTTCAATGAATCTACCCTTCATATATCCTTTCTTAGTATCGCTGATTATTGATGGAAGAACCTTTTTAATCCTAGTTGCAATTGCTCCCGAAGCAATCTTATAATCAGTATTTAAAAGTGATATAGGTCTCCAGTTTTTAAAATATCTTCTGTCTTTTTCCTCCTTTGGTAGACATGTGATGACTCCTTGAGTCTGAAAATCTGAAAGGTTTCCTACAGTATATCCGTAATTTATTGATCTACATATAAATCCCCCCAGAGACTTCCAAAAGAACTCATAGAACTCTACAGTGAATCCATCCGAGCCAGGACTTTTTCCATTTTCCATCCGTTTTAGAGACATACCGAATTCATTAATTGTCAGCAGACCCTCACATGATTCTCTTTGCTCTCGACTAAGTTTAATATTGTGATTAAAAAATCTATTTCTAGTTTCTTGAGTAGCCTCGTCATCAAGCTGAGCAATTCTACTTTTGAACAATTCCATATAAAACTGTTTTTGTGCTTCTAAAATATCTAATTGGTCAAATATATTTGTCCCATCATCTAAAATAATTTCCTTTATTTTCTTTTTCCAAGATTTAAAAAGTACTTTGTGCTTTTTTCCCCAAATTCATACCATCTAGCTTTAGATCTTAATATAACACCTTCTATGTATTTTTTCCTAGATTCCTCCAATTCTGCTTTCTTCCTCTCTAAATTTTCCAGAATTTCCCCATTTATGTTATTTGACAGTCCCCCCTGAATTTCTATTATTTCCTGCTCAATGTTCTTTAATTTTTCCCGTTTCTCTTTTGATTTCCTAACAGAATAACATATAGTTTCAGACCTTAATTTCATTTTCAAAATTTCAAAGAACATTTGGTCGTTACAGGAAAGAGAAACATGGAGAGAGTTATCTTTATTTCCCCCTACATAATATTCATTTACAGTGTCAGTTATACACTTTTTGACCAAATCAGTATACTTAATGTTCCTCAACAGTTGGGTATTAAATTTCCAATATCCTTTTCCCTTTGGAAACGTTGAAAACGCCACACTCAAAACAATAGCTGAATGATCAGTCTTGTACCCTGGTAAGATACATGCATCAGCTGTATTCATATGAATGTCATCCGATACAAGAAAGTAATCTAGTCTACTTTGTTTCAAGGGAGATTTTTGCCTCCAGGTGTACATCTTTAAGTCTTGGTTGGAATTTCGCCAGGGATCAATTAGTTCCAATTCGTTTTTCAGGTCTTGAATCGCTGCCCTAGACTGTTGGTGTTTGTCATGTAAAATATTATAAGTATCTAAGTCTTGAACAGTATTCCAGTCTCCGCACATTATAATTGATGAGTTCTCAAAAAATAAAGTCTCCTCCTTTAACTTTCTAAAAAAGCTAGGATTATCATCATTATAACCATACAAATTCACGAGGGTTATTCTGTTGCCATTAATTGTAATATCTAAAATAATAAATCTCCCTTGACTGTCACATCTTTCTCTATGAATTATAAATTCAAAAGTATTTCTAAAAAATATTGCAACCCCAGCACTCTTACTAGAGCAGTGGCTAAATATACATTTGTATCCCCATTCAGCTGCCCAATATATTTCATCGTTCTTTGTACTATGATTTTCTTGCAAGCATATTATAGATACATTCTTCTGTTTTACTCAGTGGAAAATATCCCTTCGTTTTAAGACTGAACCTTGCAGGCCTCTAACATTAATAGATATAATTTTTATGTTATTATCCATGAAAACAGCAGAAATTTTACACATACATATTCTTGTACAGGAATGTATGAAGTAATTATCACCTTGAGTTTATCATATGCATGGCTTTCACACTCACACTCACACAGAATACAAACATCCATAATAAAATCATCCATGGTGTTACAGTAAATGCTGTAGCTTTGGCTGCGTTTAACATTGATACAGTATACTATGGACAACAAGTGAAACAACTCCATTTGCGATAATTCTTATGCACCTCTGACATTCCTTGGTTACGACAAGTTTATCCATTAGACTTTGTCCTAGTGTCTGCTACAACTAGCAAACTTTCATAATGACGTCAGTTCAATAGTGTGTTTGCAATATCGCAAATGTCCTTTTCATCAACGCTATATTACAACATTTAGTTCTTTCTGGCATTCATCAATATATTTCCAAGTCATTTCACAGTTCAGTTATGTAGTAAAAATAACAAATTCAAACGATAACAAATTAAATGTATTTCTTCTCCAATCAGGCACACATAAACAAAAATATACACACACTTGAAAGAAAATAAACAGATGAAAATGAAAGGAATAAAGCTTTTTTCAGATATAAAGCTCTCAAAATGCCTTTATAAAATCTCGTGTAATTTCGAAATGCAAGTAAGGAAATACCAAACTACGCCTTTCTCCATCAATTGTCATTTAGCGCCCTTTTCTCTACTCTTATATGAGCAATAACTACTTTTCAGACTGCTCTGCTATCGTGCTTGGTACTAGATAAGTTTTGATATCTGCTTTCAATGATTGATTTTTAAACAGATATTGCATAGCATATTGTTGTTTTATTTATTCTAAATACATTTGTGTCCAAATTATATTGAATTGCATTTTATTTGAAAACCTTGTAACATTTTACCCATTAACATTATCATAGATATGTATTGATCAATATCACAAATATATCTCTACATAAATGGAAGACGGGGAACAAGGAAATGAAAATGAAAACATAGCTATTCACGAATATGTAAATGCACCTTCAAAGGTAGTATTTTCTTGATTTACAGAAATGACCACAAGCTTAATTTCGAAGCCAAACACACAATCATTCTGTTCCAAAAAGGGTCCGGCAATGATGCAGCTGGGCATGGTGATGGTGTCACTGACAACAAAGTTTCGCTGAAATTGAAATTATGGATAAACCTTACACTTACATCAAATAAGTGTTTGTTATTGTATGTGGGATATGGATGGCATCTATCACATACATCACTTAGTGACGGTTTATATTGCAAATAAACCTCCAAAAGGGTATCAGCGTACCGACACTCGTACTTATGGCGTTTTCAAGATACGAAGTGAAGCTTCGCTGTGGTTAAACAATCATCTGGAGTGTTCCGACGAAGGTTTGCTTGACTTCGAAATCAATCAACTGGCACGTGCTTATTGCATACTGTGGTTGTATATGGACCGGCATTAAAACGTTGAGACAGGTCAGAAGATTTGCCAGAAATACCTCACTAAATTATACCTAAGTTATTGCATTTCAATGTAACACCTGGAGTTTTTCAAGCAGACCGTGATTGGTACACATGTCACAGAACATATTAATGTGTCAGCTGTCAATTACTGGTTGATTGTTGTGATCTTCTCCTATAATGTTCTATTGATGGAATGCACAGGTGAACCGAATCATGCCATTGACGGGCCTGTGGAAAACTTCGTAGTTATACTTTAACAGCACAGTTAAAATAAGGCTGATATTAGCAAAATATACATTGCGAGAATAGTATGTTTGGTATTTGCCATCTGTACCGTCAAAATCAACAGGAAATGTCGTCCAGTACCTAATGAAACCTAACCAGTGTTAAGGAGAAACAAATATAAACTCTTCGATAACAGTAATGTTATTACAATCGTAGGTTGTGCAATTACAACAAAGTGGCTGAATATTTCTATTCGCTCAACAATATTAGAGCTGTTCGATGTTGTGACTAGCGATTACATAAGCAAATGCATTAGTGGCACACGGAACTACATCCCGTATGGCTCTAAACAAAGGCTATCGTTGGACCCATAGTGTCAAAAAGCCACATGCAAATAGAATAGGTATGTTGCCACCGTGGTGGATAAGGAGCCGAAGAGGTCTGACATCCGCGGATGAAACATTTCTTCTACGGAATCGTCGACCTGGATTCCTCAGTAGTACCTAGAACTCAATGGATCACATACATTATAACGCCTTGACATCTTTTATACGTTCAGTCATACTGACTTGCACCACCACACGAAATTGTTGATTATCTACACCATACCTTTGCCATTTTACGAAAAGGGTCACCTGCTTTTATTTTGTTTACAGACAGACACGGACGGCTCATTATGTTGAAATGGCGTTGAAGCACAACTGGGCTAATGATGAACCGATGCAACGTTGAAATTGAGCAACAGTGATACTCTGTTCACTGACGAGTGTTCATAGCTTCTAAGCTAGAGTTTTATCATTGTGGAGAGTTTTGCTCGTGTTCTCCCGAATAGCCGTACATTGGTTGATATATTTTTTTTACCATCACGTACCAATCCCATAACTGAAATTTTTCTTGTATCTAATTATGTGTACTGTTTTGTTGAGACAGATAATCTTTCGTATCTGGAGGCTTTGCCTGATCGCCATTTCCTTGGATCAAGATACGGTTAGGAGCTGGGTACCTTTTAAACCTTTTTAACTGCTGAGATCTTTTCTTGAGTTGAAGTAAGATTTCATCTTGCTCAAGTCCATAGCTGCTACTAATTAATGACTAACGCTCGGATATAATCATACCCCACATGCCTCTGTACTAAGGGTAGAGACAATAATCAACTTCATTTGTTTCTGCTTGTTAACAGGTTCCGGCTCTGACTACACATTATTGCGACAACGCTTTCTTGCTTTGCCATTAACATTAGATTGATGCTGCAATCGAGACCACTTGTCCACTAAATCGGTCATTTCAAAGTCTTCAGCCATGATTAAACATGTCTTCCTGCAATGACAGCAATCTTAACATGCAAAGATAGTAGACTTAAACTTCAAAACAACCAAACTTATTGAAACGTTAGCATGTCTTAATACGGAATTAAAAACTTAGATGTTTGCCTAAAGACGCCGGACAAAAGCCTGAAAGTGGCAGTTTCCCTCTTCGAGTGTAAGAGAAATAATCCAGATTTCGTAGATAGTTTAGTTGAACTATTCTTACCAAGGTGTTGATGACGAGTGTGGCATCACAAACCAGATATATCCATATGGGTAGCTGAGATTCCATGGGCATGAAAATGGCCAAGACTCACAAGACGTTGATATTGACATTGGCGCCTTTCACATATTCAGTTTGCCTTTGTCCTGAACGTGACGTCGACACAATACCACACGTTTATATAATCAAAAGCAGACGTAGCAAATGCTAGTTAATGTATACCGTTTTCGTTAAAATATGGTCCGGCCGGCAGACGAGTTAAATGCGTATGATGTCAAATACTGAACAAACATGACAACCTAAATATCATATTCCATGACGGCACTTGCCAGCCGCGTTCACGTTCCGATAAGCACTGGAAAAGCAGCTTGGAGATGACCATGAAAAATATCCACTTACTGAGACTTCTTGGTTGAAATATCAGACTTCTTTACTTTGCTTTAGGTACGGTGACATACTTGTGACACTTTCAGCTGGCATGATCACATGCATGTATGTTGATATAGAGAAAATTATAGTAGCTGGTCCAGGAAAAATTACTTAAGATATCACGCTACACACGTTTGGCTCCGAAATAGCTGAGAATGCCACATACATACTGCTTCAATCCAAAGGACACCTCAAGAGACGCGGAAAAAGGGGATCCTATCTTATATTACGTGCATTTTTACGCATTATCCTGCTCGATAGCATAAGTTTGCGTAACGCTGGTGCAATAGCAGGAAAACATAAGCAGCTAGGTGCAAATCGAAACCTCAAGCACTGTACATGACATCAGCATCTATCAAACACATATATATTCCCATTCACATGGAATATGCGTGTGTTTGTAATACAAAGACAAGTATTATAAACTTCTTAATCGAATATTGCAGCAAGATATCATACCAAGGATCTCAGAAACATCTTTTATCATGGAACCACATTCTTACTGTGTGTCTGCATTCTGAATTGTTCAACGATTTCTATTATAAGGGAGGGGTCATCACTTTGAAACCAGGCGACCTTGGCATACTCGAGCTTGAAGAAGTTGCACAGATGTGTGGTGTGAGTGTTCGTGTGGGTGTCTTGGTTTACTTGGAAGGACCTGTGTTTGAATGCACACCATCATAATGAGGACTGGACTGCAATGTGAGGACACACCAGACCTCGAAACGTTTCGTCGGCAAACGGCTGTGAATGAGCATACGCGTTATTGTGAAAGTCTCTCCCATTTGGGCTGTTAACTGGTGTTCAAACGCTTAGCCAATCAGAAGGCTCGTGACTTCTGATTGTTTCTCATCCAATGAAAATATCGCTACTGTGCAGTGTCACTGTAAATTTCGTATACCTATAAATACGACTCATACAATAATTTTTTGTATTATTCGTGATTTTTAAACATAAATAATTTTATAAAAGTTTATACTGATGATACCAGCAGAAAGTGCGCTATATAAAGTCCGGTGCGGCTGATATACTGCGGTATTTGTGACTCGTGATTTAGTGTGTGTACATTCTTCGAGACTTAATACACTTAAATTTTGGAAGATGACAACACGTACTGGATCAAACTGGTAAGAAACAAATATATTCTTTATAAAATTATTTATAATATTCGTCAGAAATTGTTGTTCGTATTTTTGTTAGTTATTATATGTGACCGCTTGCTTGTAACTGAATCCATCCACATGGTCTCGTATCGTTGCCTAAAAAACATGTACTATATAATAACAATTGTCTTGATTAGTATATTCCCATGTCACAACAGTTCACACTGATGTCATAAGATTGGGTAAATGAACAGCCGGATCCCCCCACATCTCTCTCTCTCTCTCTCTCTCTCTTTCTCTCTGTCTCTCTTCATTTCCGATTCAAATTGATTGTCGAGAGAGCATATGATCTTTATAGTACAAGAAGAATAAAAGACAGAAAAAGTAAAAGAATGTTTAAAAACTAAGTCAGATAGGCAAGGAAAGGAAAACGGTATACCATTGTGTCAGTACATGATACCATTAAAAGTAAATGATGGGTCCCTTTCAAACTAGCACAGATTTCACTCTTGATGATATCCCCTAGCAGAAAATAAGGCTCTTTACATGACAGCTTCGTTGATAAAAACACTTGCTTACTATAGTCTGAATCCTGACATGATATATCACAATCAGGAGTGTTCCAAAATCACGCTATAATAAACTATTCAGTATCATGAAAGACCTAGTGATTATCAGGACTATGCTGGTTGGAGGTATGTGTCTCATCGGTGCTTTTTAAGCCGGATTGGTCTGAATATTAAGGGACGAAAACATACACTGACACTCTTTTACTTATTTCTGTCCTTCATATCATTACTCTTCTGACTGTCATATCACTTCCCTCTTTAATTGATCTTTGACCACACACAATCCGTTGCTTAATAGCCAAACCCAAGTGTGACCGTGTCAGCATATTTATAGATCGATATAGGTCCTCGTTTGTTTGTACACCATCAATAGCAAATCTCTAATGTCATACAAAGTGCTCAGAAATTAGTAATTTCATTAATTGAATTTCTAACATAACTGTGACACGAGTGGCAATAACACTAGCATCATCCACACCTTTCAAGCGTAATAGTCTTTCCATACTATCACGGCAGCATATTGCATACACTATGGGTGAGTCTCTTTTCCTCACACAGCATAGTGATGTAGTTCATCATATTAGGTAACTGCCTTATAATTCATTACATTACCATAATGTTGAGAGTTTAGTTTTATATATCTTTCGACTCATGATTATGAAAATTACACCGCTTGTTAAATCAACGGGAAAGACAAATTTGTATTTGTCATTTTTTGTATCTGTGCTTGATTTGACATTTTAGATGTCGGAAGCAGACAACATAGTATTTTCCTCATATGTACATACATGTGCCGTCCTGGATATACCACTTCACTGAAAATGGATTTGTCCAGGAAACAGAAATAACTGACAAGCATGGTCGTCTTTTAACTAAACACTTCGTCTGAATTGACATGCTCGGATGATAACTGTGTTAGGGCCACCCTTGGCATTATCATTTGGAAATTATAAGTCAGTAAATGAACTGATCAATTTTTGAGCATCTCTGATCTCATTTGTGCCTTTTGCTTTTTAAATTGGAGGGGTTACAAACAAATGGGGAAGTATATTTAGACTATAGTTTAAGCTAGATCTAGTACTGTTGTTATTGAATGGGATGGCCATGTCAGCATGTGGTATGTGAGAGCACTTTCACATCAACACGTATATTTCTGTAGAAATTTAATTCTTAAATTTGGAAACATTGCATATTGCTATTTATACTTCTACACTTCCAAACTAAGCCATAACGAACTTCATTCGACTTAGGATTATCCCATACATATATACAGTAGTCAGCAGCTTCCCATTGCATATATCAACTTACAGTGTTCACAACGGCTTTCGTGGGTAAATTGGTATGTTGTAATATTTGTTTCACCAATGTTCTGTTACAGTGATACAGGGTTATGAACTATTACATATGCTATCTCTCTCCTTTATATTATTACCACATGATTAACATTTGGCCTTGATTGGACATCAGAAGACGTCATTGTCCTGTGCAATAAACGCATACACTTGTTATTCATGCAAAATGCTATGTGATATTTGACCATAAATATATAGATCTCACATACAAATATTGGTGACGTCATTAAATACAGATATTGCCCCCAAACTACCCAAGTTAAAATTTATCAAACTTTCCACCTTCACACAAGTCTATTACTCCATGTGCCACTGTTTTAATATATGATCCAGTAGAAAACAGTGTTTTAAAGCAATACATTAAAAAAAAAACTAAAACTTACCAGAAAAATGAGACGAAAATCTTACTTTAACATTCTTAAAAGTTTTCTTATTTGTATTATAATTTTGATTGGGAAAATAATTTGTTTCGAAAGAAGAACTGGTAACATTTTGGGGAAATTATGATGGTATTATAATAAAATTGCTTACTTGTTAGTAACAAAATAGCCTATCAGACTTAACTTGTGACCCGTTTTAAAAACATCAATGGGCAATGTGCATATGTACCCCTCATATCTCATTTCCCGAGAAGTGCAGATAATCATAGACAAAAGACAATGTTACAGGATAAGATATTTATTTCAATTTATTACTATTATTACCATTATCATGATTATCAAAGAACTAAAGTATATCGGTCAGATTGAGTTAAATATCAAGAATTTTTTAAAGGAATGTTGGAAACTGACCTTTACAGTAAAATTCCTTTCATCATCAGATTTTTGATCATAATACTTTCATACATAACAAATGTTGTTTTTGAAGTAGTTAATGTAACTGTTCAGCACAGTATAGACTATATATGGCGGCCAGTATAACTGATGGAAGACGTACCATTTAAAACCTTAGGAAGAACCATTGACCCACGAGAAGATGCTGGCAAGCTATACCAAGTACCGACGTTAACCAAGCCTGAGACTCAAACCCACGCAGACAGAGGTAACATCAAGAACAGTGAGTGTTTTAAACAATGGCCACTCGGAGCCCCTCAAAAAATATAAAGGACGCTGATACAGCTAAACATGTATTTTAAAGGTATTTACAGTAACAAAGAACAACCTATGACAAACAATTACGCCAGCTCCTCGTGGAACTTGATATTTCATTACAGTATTCTGAACGGTGTTACTGATGCAGGTGTCCGTTGAACGTCACATTGCCAACTTATGTTTAGTAGCTGACGCTTTTAGACAGAGGTTTATTTGACTCATTGAAATATTTGATAGGGTCTAAACTTTCCTAATTCAAAACAGGATAATTAGTTTAATATATTTTTTATGGCAAGTAACATTTGGTCATTGAGAGATTAATTCTCATGATAACTGTGACTTGTGTGTGAATTAGATTTTTCAACGTAGCTTTAAATAAAATTCAGTCATATTGCTAGAACTGGGAGTTTATGACTTTGACTCAAAACAGTGCATCATCAAAATGGGTTAGGATGAAACTGTTATTGTATCTGCTGTTTTAGACCATGATTTATTATGTATAAAGCATATTCATTTAGCTGCAATATCGAAACCTATACAGCATAGTGTAAGTAACATTTTACATTACTACCTTTGAGAAGACATATCTCAAAATCCCTTGGAAAATTTGGAATTAATTATCAAATGGCTCTTTAGCTTGGAAATCTGTTGAGGACCTTGCCTCTGTGTAAGGAGGGCATACCTTGTAAGAACAGTCTCATGATTGTTTCTATCTTGAAATGCCTTACCAATGCTTTCTACGGAACAAATGAATAGTGCTAAGGTTTTATTACGTATGCAGTATTTAATGTGTATTTTTGATTAACTTTATTTGAATCTTAAATGGTGTTTATGTATTAAGTAGTGGTCCCATTGAAGGCTCCGGTAAGTGGTCTGTAATGAATTGAATTTTAAAAGCACTGGCTGCATTACTGTTTCCAAAATTAAAAATGAATGCTTGAATGATGGACTGATATAGCATTAAGGTTGCTAACTGAGCAACATAACACTATTATCCTATTCTTACTGAGTAAGCTTTCGCCCCTGATAACTAATGTGGGATTAGGACTGGTAATTGTCTTATTTCCTGAAAAAAAGACATGCCAGTGGCCTAATAGTTATGGTGTCTGCATAGGATGAGGGAGATTGTGGGTTCGTACCCACGCCGGGTCATAAAAAAAAAAAACAACATACAAATGGAACACATAGCACTCAGCATTATGAGGTTAGTGTTAGAACTGGTTTCCCAGGTTTTTTAGGATAATGTGACTACAGGGTCGGTATTAGTCTGATGGGACCGATTTTAAGTTCAATAGCATAAAAACATTAAGTTCAACATCATATAAAACTTGTTTTAAAGATTATGTATAAATAAATTGTTCCCACGGGGTCGTGTCCATAAATCTAGGGGCGCACCAAACTGATCCGAATCGGGCCCCATATTTGCTAAGGCCAGTGTTGTGTGACTGAGTGGGACAAGATGCTACATGTCTGTAGCCAAATATTTATTGGTAGACATTAATATACATTTTCTCACTGCAGACATCATTGTGATATGACTGAAAATATTTTAAAGTTACACTAAAAATTCAAATCATATACACATTTCCTAAATAATATCTGCTGCGTACATGTTCCGTTGTATGATTGCTTTGGTCAAACTGAAATTACCATTAGGCCTTTTTACTTCTGGAAGTAGAATCAAGTAGATTATTTTTTATATAAAGGGTTTGGGCTACCAGTTCATTTTTGTATCTCTATATACTTCTGTAAGGAAAAAGTTATCAGAGTAAATTTTGTATGATTAACACATCTCGAAGCAAATCTGAACAGTTTTATCAAATTGGAATATATGAGAGAGATTCTTTAAAACTTGTCCTTCTTGTTGAGTACCGTTATGTTATGCTATAGATCAGTGATTGTTCAGGCAGTACATGTACCTCCACCAGTATGTATCAGGGTGATGCCCTACATGATATGACTGACTAGTACCCTAGTAGCAGCTTCTTATAATGATTAGATCGTCTGTTGCAAATGAAAACGTCAATGGGGTGTAGCTGCAACACAATGCTAATTATCCTGACTACTTGGAAGATATCAACATTGGACTTGATAAATGGTTATATAAACAATGGAATGATGTAAAGCACAAAGTTTAGGCGTACATACCATTCAGCCTGAATAAATGGCATTCCAGTTAATTTTTTAAAAATATAATCACTTTTAATATAATGACCCCATTTTACATGTTGATAAAATGTTCTTCCCATTGCAATCCAATATATAAGGAGCCCTGAGCTGCCGTGTGGTCTAAAGCGCTCTCCGTTACGGATCACTGCCATCTCACATCTGTATGTTTGGGTTCAAATCTGGGATTCAGCCAATGTGGGTATGTGAGAAAGCTTGCCAGTAGCTTCTCGTTCCAACAGTCTTTTGTTGACTCACAGTAGTATATTCCAGCTTTGAATTCACCATGCATTCCAGTGACTGTCTCTATCCTAGATCTTTGTCACAGCACTTTTGTATTTCCAGAGAATTTAATAATTTGACGAAAATGATTTTAGCCCGGAATATAATGCTGAATGCAACTTATAATTCAACTTGAAAGTACTAGATTTTAAAGCATGACTGAAAATTCCTCTCAATTGCGAGATTACATAGTACTCTACTTGACCTCAGGTCACTATTAGCATTTTCTATAACAAAAGCTAATACCTAATTGACACTAAACTTCTAGAATGATCCTGATCCGTACAAAATAATTTCTTTAGTTATTACTAGAAATAAAAACCTGGATTATGTGAATTTCAAAACCTAGACCCATCCCCAAACAAACATATTTACTTCTTGTTAATAATGAACCTGATATTAAGCCAATACAAAGAGAGAATAATTTAGCTATGCATTATTTGTTTACAAAATAAATTTAGAAAATATCATTTCTGGTCAAGCAAAAGATAAACTCAATTTTGGACAAGGTCAAGTCCAATATGCAATGTTACATTACAATAGCATATAATGAAATACAAAATAAATTTTAAAAAATAACAAGCAATGCAAATTAAATTTACATAACAGCAGAATTTTGTGAAGATAATATATTAAACTTCTTGCCCCTGAATTTTAGCACTTGAAATAAATTAATGTGCAATGTTTTAAAAAGCCCAGATGTGATCAGTAAAACAACTAAGACTGTGTATTCCTTTATTGATTTTTGCCATAAACAAATAGTTACAAAACCAGTGACAATCTGTATTGTAAGACTAGCTCATGTATTAAGGATATCCACTTAGTAACATCTATAAGTTGAAATTACATTATTATAACATGTTATTTAAATGTATCTTGTTGCATCAAAATAATTAAACTTCAGAATAGTACATGACCATCATAAATATATATGTTACACACTACAAGCGTTCACGTGAAAATAAATAAATTACTGTTAATTCTAATATATCTACTTTCAAGATTGAATAACAAAGATTTTTTTGATGACTATATCTCACAATATTAAACTGAGTTAATCTTATGTCAAAATTAATTGTTCCAGTATATCTAAATCATATTTAGTTTAAGGTGCATTACTCCATTTTTGTTTTGATATGTTCCTAGAGATGTTAAGAATTAAACTTTTACGTTTTTTACTAGCTACAACTCATAAACTGTATGGCTAGTAGATGCTGCTGTTAAAATAAATTAATATTATGTTACAATAACATATTTGTCAGTGTGCACACAATACCCTAATGTTAATGCTCCTATTGTCAGTATTGGTTTCTTTAGAGTTGTTCCATTTAAACATACATGGTACCCACTGAAGGAATTGTTATAAAACTATATGATGCGGTACTTTGATTTCCCAGAGTTCATATTAGAATGATAAGATAGTCCTAAATTGTATCTTTGGGTGTGCAACCACTTTAAAGATACCTTCCCTGAGTTCTATGTATGTTTTAATGGAACAGCTCCTACATGGATTCTGACACCCATTACTGAGAAGCACAGTCATTACTGAGAAGCAAAGTAGTGAGATGTTTAAATACTTGCTTTTGCTCAAGGACAAGGCAAGAAGTTTGAGTAAGACGTTTGGTGAGACGTTGATATATACTAACAACCTTTGTATACTTGATATTGCATTTAACCATACATTATATCTTGACTTTGTTTACTGCATATATCAATCCCGGCTGGGATTGGCAGGCAGTCGGCAGGACTGAGATATATACTTAACTCTGTTTAAACCTTTTGCCTTTAACAACCAGCATAATACCTAAGAAACAACAAACAGTGCCTTAAAGAGATTTACACAAACCTAGATTTTAGAGATATTGACCTCCTTAATTTCCCCCAAAACAAGATTTTTCTTATCATAGTACAATCATAGTAGTGTGCGACCTGTAAGCCTTGTCTACAGCTCAAACGCCTACTACAAAAACATGAAAGGGGATACAAAACGCCGGCCAGTTCCGTGCCATGGAGCTCTAGACTTAAGCAATATTTCCAAGCCATAGGT
Source organism: Sinohyriopsis cumingii (assembly GCA_028554795.2). NCBI lineage: Eukaryota > Metazoa > Mollusca > Bivalvia > Unionida > Unionidae > Sinohyriopsis > Sinohyriopsis cumingii. The sequence goes on from CM068835.1 coordinate 62,489,051, forward strand.
GAGGACACGAGACTCATTGTTTGTCACCCCGAGGGAGTACAGACACTGCACTTCGGGATTACACAAACCATGCCGAGGCAAAGTGAGGTACTAACAGCGCAAAACACCTACGAATCGAAATAGGGAAATTAGACGCACTGCAAAATGGAGGGCTCAATAAACTAGTGCTATACCTAAACAGAGAACCCCCCTAATAGAGGTGGATACGTTACAGATCAAAAGAATGCTGGTTACGGTCACCAAAACACCACCATTTATATGTTAATTGAACCCAAAGCAACTGAAATACATATTTTGGGTCTCCCACTTGAAGTTGAAAACACAGAACTGGTGCAAAAGATTGAAAAAAGTTCAGTGTCAAAGTCATCACACACAAGATGGCTACTGTGTGGGGCTTTGCCCCAACCCCCCCTCCTCCCCACCCCACCCTCCGCCCATCAAATCCGGGATACGCTTTATATACGTGAACAGAGAAGAGGCAAAGAAGATACCTATATATTTTTCTATGTATTAGGTTCTAAACTAAAAAACTGGCATAAGGGCAGTGAAAAAGACAGAGCGTGCCTCTTATGCCATCAAACAGGGTATGGCCCCAGAGAATGTCCAGAAACAAGAGCAACAGCAGAGACAACTGTACGTGAAACAACTTATGCAAGCAAAGTTACCTCAAACAAACAGAGCTATCAGCAACAACAACAAGAAGAACACAAAGTGCATCGAGAACAAATACTCAGTTTAATCCAGCAGATAAGAGAAGAATAGCAGGCAAGGGAAGAAGATACAATATACGCACTCCCGGAAATTGACGTTACAAATATTGGAGATGGCCAGGAAACCCCGGAGTGGGAAGAAATCTTGAGCCAGAACAGAACTGGAAAGAGCCACACACCTACAAAGGAGAGTAATATACTCTCAAAAATAGACTTGAAGGACTGGATATAGAAACAACACAAGACGAAGCTGTAAATGAAATGATGGGAATTAAACCATTGACGTAAACTCCCCTACCCAGAAGAAACCGACAAAAGAGAAAAGCGGACTTCGTATCACACAAGAAAAAAAATACAACACCCATGAAAGAACCAACCGCGATAAGAAAAAGCATACCCAAAATGATAAAGGAAGTTGAAGACACAGATGAGGATGTGTGACTAATGAATAAGAAGAAATAACGGAAATAGAGACAGATATAGAAACTGATACAGAAACGGAATATGACAGCAAAGAAGGAACAAGAGAGATTGTAATAACAAGCGAACCAGATATCACACTACAAGAAATAGATCATACAATGATAACAGAAAATGAAATCTCGCCCGACTCTTCTGAGGGGGATGGGGAAACCAGTGCCCCTATCTCATAAATTACAACCTACAAACCAAAAATCTAAGATAGTATAACCATCAATGCGACACCCTGGGAAGAGATATGAATGGAAGGAATTAACTTAGGGTTCATGTCTATAAATATTAATGGAATAAATAAAGATAAATTACTTAAATTTCCAAAAGATAGAAATTATGATTTCATGTTTTCCAAGAAACACAGGGGCCCTGAGTGGTCGAGTGGTCTAAAGCGTTTCGGATCACTACCATCTCACCTCTGTCTATGTGGGTTCTAGTCCAGGATTCTGCCAATGTGGTTAAGTGAGAAAGCTTGCCTGCAGCTTCTCCTGGGTCGCTGGTTCTTCCCGGGGGTTTTCCGGGTTCTTCCTCCACCATTAATACTGGCCGCCATGCATAGCCTATTGTGTGCTGAATAATGGCGTTAACCCCACAACAACAAGAACAACAACAACCAAGAAACACATATTGGCTTTAACAACTAAAACAAAGCACTGTGTGAAAGTTTTCTAGACGGTATACGTTTGAATAACGACTATGAAAGAAATGATGTAATGGGGGTGGGTAGCAACTTTGATTTAAAAAAAAACAGGACTAATGTGGGAAAGAATAGATGAATGGAAATTGTTTAAAGGAACGCTTTGCATATAACTATTGAAAATACTCATCTGATTGACATATATATGCCAGCAAACAGAAACCACCACAAAACAAAGTCTAGAGAAACTTATGAAGTATCTTGAAAAATATACAATGGAAAATATGATTATAACGGGAGAATTCAACTGGGTAGGAGAAAATATTCATAAGGAATGGCAATTAACACCTAACGACCTAAGGATTAAACCGGAAATGGAATTATTTTTAAAGAAACATAAATTTATAGACATATATAGAAAGCTGAACATAAGGAATGAATATACATACGAATATAAGAAAAATAAATGAAGCAGACTACATCAATTTCTGTGCACAAATTGCGATGAAAATATACATAAAGAAGCAGAGATATCAAACTTAAAAATCTCAGATCATAAACTTATTTATATAACCATGACATTAAAACAAAAAAAAGATGGAGTAAGGGCAGATGGATGTTTAACAATTCACTCTTAAAAGATGCTAATTTTATAAATAAAATATTTTAAAAAAAGGATTTTAAACAAAGATGGAATATAGATATCATTTTAGAATGGGAAACTTTAAAAAATAAATTAAAAGAAATAGCGATGAAAGTCTCAAATATAAAAGTATGAAAAGGAAATTGGAAAAGGAAGCAATACAATTTCAGCTCCAAGAAATCAATAATAGCGATTAAGAAACCAAATTAAAAAAGAAATTAGATGAGAGTATAGGGGAAGAAATGAGAGGGAAAGAAATTAGAGCTGGATAATTCACCCAAATTTATAAAACAGCAGAAGGCTTGTACAAAAGAGGAGAGAGAAATGTGTGTGTGTGTGTGGGGGGGGGAGAATATTATATAAAATAAAAATAGCCGACAATAAATTAACAACAGAACAGGGGGAAATTATGAATTGCATTGAAGAATTATATTCTAATTTATATAAAACACAAAACATTACAGAGAAAACAATAGATGAATACTTGCAAGATATCCCGTGTGAGGTGATATCATCACAACATGAAGACTTATGTGATGATTTCTTCTTGCAAGAAGAAATAAGAGAAAGTATTCAAACATCAAATAAAGGGAAAGCACCAGGGGGAGATGGAATCTCCGCGGATTTCTATATGAAATTATGTGGAAAGTTGTCGCCCATACATGAATGGTTATACAATAATATCCTACTTAGAAACAATAAAATGTCTGAAAGTATGAGGGAGGGAATTATAATTTAAATATATAAAGAAAAAGGAGAAAGAGGAGACCTGGGGGCCCATCTCCCTCCTAAATATGGATTATAAGATTTTAAGCAAATTATTAACAAAACAGATCTAAAAATTTATGGACCAAATGATTAGTATATATAAGACATGTGGACCCAAAATAAGAGATACAAAATAATATACTTAATATAAAAACAATTATAGACTACTTACATGAAAATAAAAAAAAAACAATACAGATCTCACTCGAATTTGGATAAATTTATACAAAACCTGTGAAGAGCGACCCATATATAACACACATTAAAACAATAACATTATTTTGTTGAATAAAATGTAACACCGCTACTTCACCTAAATTCCAAAATGTATTAAATTAATCTCAGAATAAATAAAAAAAAAAGATATGTTAATGAAGATCATAAAACAACTAGGAATAATACGACATATGGCTATCCCTACATGAACAACAATTATAGCACAAGCAAACAAATAGCAAAAACACCAATAGCAGACACGGGATATAGGGACCTCTAGCCAAGGTCACAAAATAAAATAGGAGCGGGACTCAGAGTTAGGTGATAAAAACCTACTCGGAAGAACAAACCTATAGGAGACACTAGGGATTTAATATACCCAGGCAAAAATTTATTAAATTGTGAACCAAATTCTTTTGTATAAAAAAACACATTGCAACATATCGGGGGAATTAGTAACACATAAAAAAACATTTATTCATTGGCTAAGTATGGTGCCCCCCCCCCCAAAAAAAAAGAAAAAAAAAAAACAACAAACAAACTGACATGGTACATTTTGACTAAGACTAAGAAAAAAGCCATCGATTGATTAGAACATAACTATATACAAAAAGTTCTAACAAAATTCGGTTTCGGAGACAATTTCCGAAAATGGACTAAAATACTGTAAACAACATAACCTCTAGGGTACAGGTTAATGGAGCCATGACAGGAAGATTTGAAATCCAAAGATCAGTGAGGCAAGGATGCCCACTATATATTCTTTTATATGTAATATAAATCGAAATGCTGAGTGTTAGCATAAAACTCAACAATTCAAATAGTTGGTATACACGTTCCTGATTTAAAAGATGAAATGGAAATGCTACAGCATGCTGATGATAGTACAAACTTTATAGAAGATTCCAAATCTTTTAAACACTTAATAAAAGAATTCGAAAGATTTGGTAAAGCATCCGCATCGCAAATCAATCAAGATAAAACAGAAGATTTAGAAATAGGAAACTGGAGAGGTAAACACTCAGATTTACCACCACAACTATTTAAAAAAAAGGGTTAAAGCATTGGGTATATATTTTGGAATAAATGAACAAAAAGGAAAACTGTAAAAAAAAAGATAGAAAACGAAATAAATAAAAATATTGATATCTGGGCACTAACGCCACTATGCCCAAGTGGCAAAAACATATGTATGTTAATATAAATTATATTATGAAGTCAATAAACATAAATAACGTTACTCTGAACAAGATAGATAACCAGATTGTAAAATATCTATGGAATTTCAAAATGCATTATACAAAAAAAGAGACGTTTTATAAGGCAAAACAAAAGGGAGGAATAGGAATCCCTAGACCGATACTTCTCAAAATAACAAATATTATAAATAGATTCAAACAATTAAATTCAGATCCTAAACTACCGTGGGAGGGAATATATATCTATTGGCTTGGTTTTACCCTTAGAAATAGAATTGACATATTTAAAAATAATAATCTTACCATATTACTTGAAATACCTAGGAAATAAAGAAGTACCAAATAATTATTGTTTAAATATAGAGATAAAAAGGAATTGTGGGAAATTGACGCAAAACTTACATATAACTGGATAAGGGAAGAAATCATAGGGAAAATAACATGTAAAGTAGACGAAGAACACATGTAAATAAATTGGGAAAAAGCACTGGGGCACTGGTCGAAACTAGGCTTCCTAAAAATCCAAAGCCTCTGCTTCAAATACATGCATGATGCATGGTTGACGGGAGAGGCTGCAGTGAGATGGCATATGGTCAGAGCACAGCCAAAATGTCCACTGTGTAAGAAAAGCCCTTTTAGTAAAACACGCACAATATTACAATGCATACAATCCAAAAACAATAGAGAACAAGTTACAATAGAAATACAAAAAAATGAGACATACAAACCACAAAACCTACTGTACCTTGATGGAAAATTTACCAGAAATATACTATACAAAATAACAATTACATTGCAGCAACTATGAAAGCTTGTGGACAGGTGATAACATTAGATAAGAGAGGATAAAATCCCCCATGATGAAAGTACAGATAAAGAAGCCATGGTGCTATGTCACATGGAACTACGCGAAGTGAACAGGCCCATGGAAGAGTCTGGAAAGGAACCCTTATGGAAGGATAATAAAATATAGAAAAAAGTGACATTTATAACAATACAAACACATCACCCTATGTCCCTCGCTCCCCCCCCTTTTTTTTCTTTTCTTTTTTTTTTCTTCTTTTCCTTCTCAGTACTAACTATAGTACATCTCCATACTGTACTAAAAAGACAAACTATAATAAAAAAATAGTTTGATACGTTGGAATAAACTTAAATAAAAGAGAAGCTGCTCGAGATGGGAGACATACACAAAATAAAGAAAGTATAGACCCCACCTCGAGCACAGTTCAGTTTCTCAATATGCGAGAGCGACATATAGTGCACACATATAAACCAATAGGGTTTTAAAGTTATGCACAGTATAACGCTACTCGCAGAAAATTCCAGATTAAAAGAACACCCCCGGTGTAATGTAAACACGGGAGAAAATACGACAACTAGGAATAGATTTGACACAATATGCTGTCCCCACACGAAAACAAAAATAGCAATCATAACACATAGCACACTCATATAGCAAACAGGGGACATAGGCAACTCTAGCAAGGTCGACAAAAAGTACAAGGGAAGGAATTCCGAGAGGGTAATGGAAATCACTCTCGGATGAACAACCATATAGGGGAAAACATAAACACATAAACCGTTTACACCTTTTAGATAGAATGGGGAGGGGGTAGGCATCTGTCTGGTACCCCCAAAAACAAATACAAAAGTTACATGGTAAACATTTGAACAATTCCTGTTTCAAATGGTATCTTTGCTTGGGGACTGTAAGATCTGAAAGTAAAAGGGAATATTTTGTTTTAGGTTAAAACTGCAGGTCAAGTGTGAAAGCAAAAATGAATAAAATGACTAGGATACCATGGTCTATGGAGGAGAAGGCAGCTGTAGAAGGTCAACTGGGCCAATTTAGAAGAACTGATTCACTAGCAAGATAAGCAACATGTGAATAGTCAAAGAAGAAAGAGCCTATTATGGCAAGGTGTCCATGGATCCAGATTAATGGGGCATTACATACCTGAAATGCAAGTCTAGTACAATTTTATAGCTCCAAACTAAGTTTGAATATTCTGAAGGCAAAACGTATTAAACACCTTTCAGATGAATATGTTTATGCAACTGTTCTGTTTGCAGATGTTTGAAATGTTAATTGATGAGATTATGTCAAATCCATATTCTTGACTTGTATTATACACCTGTTTTAAATTTCTTCAAAGGTCTGCTGCCCACGTCTAATATTTAACATTAGTTTGGACTTAGGGAAAAAATCTAATTGGAATTATAGTGCAGATAACAAACTTTGTTTGCTTCCTTCTCAGAATACGTAAAGATGAAATTACTTGGATTACTCAAATACATTTACACTTTACAAAGGAAATTGTCTTCCTTAGTGATGTTCTTTCCAAAAACAAATTGACAGTGTTATGTTTCATTAAGTTTGGATTTTGGTTGGTTGGTTGTTGTGGGGTTTAACGCCATTTTTCAGCACACGATAGGCCATATATGGCGGCCAGTATTAATGGTGGAGGAAGAACCTGGGAAAACCCCGGAAAGAACCACCGACCCACGAGAAGCTACTGGCATGCTTTCTCACATATCTACATTGGCTGAATCTGAGACTCGAACCGGCGCAGACAGAGGTGAGATGGCAGTGATCCGTAACGGCGAACGCTTTAGACCACTCGGCCACTCGGGGCCCCTCATTAAGTTTCGAAGGAACTACCTTATCTGATTATAACAGAGATTGTCCATGCATACACTATTGATAATTAAGATGATGTTTTCATGTAAGAATGCAGAAGTAATGCATATGTGTTCCTGTGATGTGATATTTAGATGGAAATTGATGTCCTTTCTTTAATCTGTCAACACTCTTTAATTACCCTCAGTGGTAGAGTTTTTTTATATTCTCTCTCAATTTAATATCATTGTAACCGACATTTTCAATGTTGTTCACGCGTGGGCTCAATATGCAGGCTATGGTCAGCTTCTTGTATTTATTCAATAATGACATACATATTGACTGAAATAACATTACATGTATTTGGGTTCCATCTTTTATATTCAACATTTTTGTGGAGATGAACATTTACTGTATGCAGTGAAATATGTGTCATATGTATACATGCTTACCTGGCTCAATTAAATTATAATGCAATTTAACCATTTAATCTTTTTCTTTTCTTCGCAACTTCCTACTGTTATCTATTTTTAATTCTTTGGTTTCAAACAGTACTGGGTAGGTTGCCATATCAGCTCAGCATGTGGATCACTGAGTTTCGTAATACAATGGTCATGAGTTCACTACACTGGAGAGGAAAAACAAAGCCTGACTTTACATCCTGAATAGGAACACTCTGACCATATTCTTTCTCACGTACGGGCAATATACCTGATAAAAGACTAATAGAAGCTCTTGTATCTCTTAATATTTTAATCGGGATAGGTTTGGTAGAGTTGCCCACATGTGATATTAAATCTTTCAACATAAATGGCTTATAAGTCTCAATAATAAAATCAGACTGATCTGTTTGATCCAACAAAATGAATTGCTTTCAGTACAGGACTGTGACCATGACCTCTTAAAATACAAGCCTTTTTAAAGTCCGTATTTACTATGTTGCTTATTTTTCAATAATTAGCAAACAGAAATGGCATGCACATTCTTGTTTTAATATATGTCCATTTAGAAAATCCTAACCTGTGTTGAGATATGTCAGGTCCCAATTCATCACCACACATTCCTTAGCCACATCATAATTAATACTCTTTTGCAACGACAATGAAGTGTAGATTTTATTAGTTTTGCCAATAAGTACACTTTGTTCAAATATATTTCAATGCTTTCATGGTCGTATTGATCTACTTCCTCTTCTCTTACAATTGGTACTAACCTATTATTTATGATACCATTAAAATACAAGCGTGTATGTAGAGCGAGGTCGATTTTCACTTTTCACTTGTATTTGTTTTATTTAAATTGCTTTTCCCTTTTTTCCTTTTCTCTCCGTATCTTCGTCTCTTCTTTTTCATTTCCATGTGCCTAAATAACACTATGTCGGCCTAATGGCTAGAGCATCATTCAGCGTGATACCCCAGTGCTGTGGATTAACGAAATGCTTGCCCTTTCTGAGAAAATAAGTGATTTTCTGATCGATTTCGTACAGACATGAGTCGAAATAACAAAAGGTTAACTTTTCTAGGCCGCAGCTAAGTGAATACTATATGTCACTAACGCACGGCGGCGGCAAATTCCAGACAATTTCTAGATGCAGTTGCAATGACCCCACACACCAACCTAAATGTCCAAATATGAAAAACGGGGTGGGAATATTCGAAGTACACTCGGATTAAAAAACACACAGCTAATCGTTTTAAGCCAGATATGTAGTCCACATTGTTGAATCTCAGAGATGAAATGAGAAATTGACGTCCTTTGTATTACCACCATGTCCGCCAGTTCTGCGCGTCGGATTATTCTACACAACGATACGTCATTTCAGTAAACATTGGATCACGTGTTATTTTTGTTGCCATAAATTAATTTTGTATCAAACATCCAATTTCCTACTCTAATAAAGAAACGTGATACTCATAAAGTGTAACAAATAACCAACGTTTAAACTCGAAATGCATATAGAAATGTGATTTCTAAACTTCAATATGAAGACCCACTCCATGACCTTCTTGACCTTGTAACCCAGAAAATCCTATTTACTATGAATCTGTTAGAATCACACCAGCAAATACATTTTATAAAAGATGAAAATGTATACCTTAAACAAAGATATGCATTTTAATCAAAGTTTCCCAGTTTGCAAGAAGTTGTAACACACGTACAAAATCGTCTGCCCTCCAGCTCGTCGGCTTGCCACTAGATCGGATTCTCACAAAATTTCCCGGCCTATAGTCTGTTTCTAAATTCTTTAGTATTTTCCTCCATAATCAAGACGTTCTAAACACATTACACCTTATTCATTTTTGTTTCTCTTCCCCATAAGAACTTACATTTGTATTATTATAAAATACTGAATTGTACTAATTTATCTACAAGATCGGTTTACTTGGCTTAATATCGCTTGATATTTATTGGTATTGTTACTTTGACATTTGTAAAACTAGCTACAACCCATATCAAATTACTCGACTGAACTGCTGACAGAAACAGTCAATAGTAACGTATTTCATTTATATAGCCAGATGGATAAAAATCACATCTTTTCAAAGCTGTGCACAGAATTGGCTGACACATCGCGAGTCATGAAAACGCGGTGGTGGTATCCCGTGTGTCCAAAATTATTATTATTTTGAACATAATATTCAGGTGACAATTGCATCTTTTCGAATGGTAAGCATTGCAATATTTTATTTTCGTCAATCGGTCAAATTCGGTATGCTTCATTATTCGAGACGGAAACTTTTAGTTGCGTAGAAATACCTAATAGCATTTAGTAATAATATTAGTACCCTTACTTCTACCTCGTGGACAGAGTGCTAACATGATCATATATGTGTCAATGGAGCTCTATTGGCCTAATATCAACAATTTGAACATATTCCTTGCATATAATCCAATAAATTGAGTAGTCCTCTTCTTAAATACTGGATATCTCGAAAATCATTGTCGAAATAATTATAAAATCTCGTTTAACTTTTTTATCCGGTATTTTCGCTTAGATCGTCCGCCACATTAGTTCAAACCATAATTTATTCCATTACCAGCCTAGTTTGTTAGTGTGCCATATAAGGACATTGAGGCATTATTTGGAAACGTAAACAAATCATAGTACAAATATGGCGCGATTTGAGTCAGAAATTCTGCACTTTAAAAGCAAATACAGTTTATCGGTAACTTTGAAATTCCACCAAGAAGCCATTATTGCCACTTGATTGATAATAACATAGCGTAGAATATCCAAGTATGGTCTTGCAAGCATTACGTAGAAAAGGGGTCACGGCGAGAGTCTCGCGTTATCTGTCATGGCGGACAGGGTAAGGTTTGTGCAACCATGCCAATTTATTGTATCGTGCTTGTCCATAATTACTTGAAAATAAGCCAAACTTCTTTCATGATTTGTTGCTCCATTAAATTATATGCTATCAGTTCGTTACTTCAACCAAAACAAATCAAGTCGAGGCTACGACATCGTAGCTAGACAGCATTGCATATACGAAAAAGAACGATACGAGCTCCTGTATCAAAACATGTTTGGGGACTGATTTAAGGAATTACAAGAAGACAAATTGATTTTACCGAAAATTCAGTCCTTGTTTATACAACAGGGTATACTTTTGAAGGTCAAGTGTCAAAATTGTAATCAACCATTTTGAAAATGTTTTTTAAATGATGGATTTTTTAAACAGATCGTCTTAAAGAGATTAGATTGTTTGAAAAATCATGTTTGGGATTTTATCGGCAGAAGGGTTAAACTCTTTTCATTACAAGGCAAGATTTTAAGTATTTGCGTTTATTTTTTCATACTGTAATTGGAAATGTTACTTTCTGTCATAGATGTTAAAAATGTTAAAATTAAAATAAAAAAAATAAAACAACACGCATTTTTTCTCAATAAAGAAAAAACGAAAAAAGCGTTCCAGTAGATTTTAGGCAACACAAAATCAATATTTTACTTATTTACACGCTACATACAAGTTTTAAAGTGATATAAATATGAAAAAATGTCAAAAGTTTTAAACCGTAGTCCAGATAACATTGATTTCTTTTTTTCACTCAATGTCGTTATCACCATATGACTGATCTGACTACTCTATGGTTTCCTCCATATAATTTATATGGTCAAATGTTGACCAGTTTCTCGCGCAGGTGGAGGCGGAAGTCATCTGTGCTAAGACCCTAACCGCAACTTGTTGCAGCTCAAAACGTGAGCTCCGAATGACATCCACCACCTGCATGCTGACATTTCTTTAGCAGCTGCAACCGCCTTTGGTCGAGCAAATAATCCTTGTCCTGCACGATACAAGGCGTTCTGTTGCACGGCTTCACCTGCGACTGAACGTCGTCACGGTATATTCTTTCTATCATGGAGTGAAAGCCTGAGACGACTTCTTCGTTTTGATGTTGCAAAAAATGAGAATACCCAGGATCGAGCACAAAGCCGGCTGCATGTAGATCTGTATGCAACATTTTCCATCTGTCCATAACGAACTGGCGAATTTGTTTTCTTTTTTTTTTTTCGTGCTGGTGGTAAATCAGCAGCTTCCACAGACTGATCGATATATATATATATATATATATATATATATATATATATATATATATATATATATATATATATATATATATATATATATATATATATATATATATAATACATTTTCTATTTATTTTAATGTAAGATTATGAATTGATAAATAATACCGATATTACGTTATCATCACACTCAAAACTGTTTGATGTTTCTGCCAGTATCCAATTGGTAAATATTATTGATTAAAATCGAAATAATACAAATAAGAAATACTGAAATTAAAAAATAACATTATATAATATTTTAATTTTTTTTAAAGTGAATTGATTTTTCTTAAATGTATACATCTTTGTGTTACTTTTATGTAATATTTAAAACACATTACGCCTTTCCTTTGCCTGACGTTATATTGTAATATGTGGTGTCATGCTGTCAATTGCACGTGTAACATGTATGAAAATTACTATATTGGTATATTAAAGTCAATAAGACATTAATCATTTGAGGAATCTTCTTAAGTAAACATTGCTTTGTTCCTAGTGTGTAACAGTTTATATATTTGTCCAGAACGGAAATAATGAAAGGCCAAACAATCCAGAGATATATAAATATATCCAACATAATTTATCTTTTGGCGTAAACGTAAGAAAGAATTTATGTCAACCGCGTGATTACCGAAAACACCATTGACAAGGAATACATTGTCCCCAGATGCTAAAGTTCATATATTGACCTGTTAGCACTATATACAAATCAATTAATATACATGTTGAAATTAATTTATTGTGTCTCTATGTATAAATCAGAACGATCAGGGAAAAAGCGTTAGTAGTACAAGGGATGAATATGCTAATTCACATGATATTTGACATGCCAATATAAGAACATTGTTCTAGTGATATTTAGTTGGATTCATAATAACGTACATAATGGTTCAATGGATTGATGGCGTGTCTTGTATATGCATTATTCTACACGATTAAATCTGAAGCTAATGCTGCACATGTATAAGTGGTTTGACTTCAGAGTTGGATACAAGTGCAGAAAAGCTGTCTTGTCCTTTCTTCCAGAAGATTTCGTGCTAATTTTTGTTGATCTTCAAATGGAACCTTAAGCGTCTAGATTTGGTATTGTTACATAATGCAAAATAAAATCTTAAAGTGTGTTAGGAATATTTGGCACTTGCCTTTAAACTATAATTTCCAAGTATCTTAGTAAATTACAGCAAATCCTTGTTTGATTGTTTTGTTTATTTTGTTTTTCATTGGATGAATTACATGTTGTGGTTGACACGAGTGGTGCAATTACATCCCCAAACTATCCTGCGAATTACATTCCGACATATAATAATAAAATTATCGCTTGGAGCATTATGACACCAGGGACGAGCATTGTATTTCGAATAGAAGATTTTGATATCGATTCGACATCATCATTGCGATTGCTGTGAGGAAATGGGTATGTACGAACATATATTAAGGTGACGTGTAAGTTTGCTTTAAAATCTATCAGATTGATATATAATTTTCGAATCTTCTGACTTTAATGTAAAAAGTCTATCTATCTCTCTGTCTATATATATATATATATATATATATATATATATATATATATATATATATATATATATATATATATATATATATATATATATATAAGGTTTTGTTGTCAATAACATCGACATACACATGCACATAAAATGTATCTATATATGGGCCTCAAACGGGATCTCGGATTACACCTTTGGCTAACATCAACGAGGCACTTGAGCGTTGAATTGGATATCCTTTGCTAACCTTACACATTGGTTGCATATAGGAATGGTGTTATACCCGAAAGGATTGAATGGTTATGGTCTCAAACGGGGAATTTGACTTGAGGTCATAATGATAGTACATGTAATCCTATGTGTCTATCAACTGATGGCCTCAAACAATAATATTGCATTAAACCGGAAATGCTAATGTTAAAATTATATATACAATCCAACGTACACCTTTGCAATCCAATACCCCTCAAATATGACAGATCACCTGTGTTTCGAATAATAACCGTACCTATACACACTACGCTCCAATCACAGACCCCTACCCTAGAAGGAAGAGGGTAAGAAGTGTTTAGATATTAATTTCAAACAAACATACAAACTTAATATCATATACAATAGTAGGAAGTGTTGATAGACACACTTATATTTTCTTATATACAAATATACATTCAGATATAATAGAGAAGGGGTAAAGAGGTTTCAAGGTTTAGTTCTCATTAACTTAGACATATACAACATATACATCCAGAAAACATAAAACACAAAACATGTGTGCGCATATAATTAGTGTCCATTTTTTCTAGAGATATTCGTTGCACTGAAAATGCTTTTTTGACCAACATTCAACTTAATGGTTGCACCTCCCGGGTTTGGTGTTGCAGTCTGTGTATATTTAAAGACAATTATGTTTTTATGGAGAACAACAACTTAAAACTACTCCTGTTGTCCTCATTCCGCTGTCTTCCTTCTTCGTCTTCTCCTCCCCCTTTTTCTCTTGCTTCCAATCTGATTGATCCAGTCATCTAAAGTTCTCTAGCATTTTCATCTATTTCTTATTCAGTCTCTGAAATCCCCTCTTAGATCTCATACTCTATTATTCTCACATTTTCGTAATTCTCTCCAGTACCCTCCTATCCTCCGCCGATGCTGCTTATTTTTTGTGACCTTCTTCTGCCTCTGTTGAGCCCCTTGCTGAATTTAACCATACCGTCAGCTTCTGCAGATGCTACTTGAGAGGGCAGATGTCCAATTATTGTTCCGAACACAGGAGGTGCTCCACTCTTTCATATGATTAATTCTCACAACTTCCCATATGGAAGTGTTCCGCCATTTTTCTGTCTTGTCTGGTCGTCGATGAATGTCGAGACTGTGAACACTCCGCAATATATGCTTGAAGATAAGACATGAAGAAAAACAATCCTAACATAGCATTCAGCCCTCACATAGAATATAAATGGAACAGAGATCGGGCAGATCTTACATACATAATTTTGTTTTGGCGTGTTTTCATTGGTTTACACAAGAGGAAGGATGCGCTCATAGGGTTATTTTATACGCACTAAAACATACACTATACCAAGAAACTCGTTTTATAAAGGAAGTGGATTTTCAAATTTTTGTTTTTGGTGGTGAAATACAAAACTACAAACATACAAAAACAAATAGAAAACACAAAAGACAAAATCCGGGTGAAAATGATTAGTCTTTTTGTTTATTAGAGATATGGAAAAGTCGTTTAGTTTTGGTGAGCGGACCTGGATTTATCATCTAGGAATACGGCTTTGTCTCACTATGAGCCTTACCACAATATAGGGTCGACTCTTTCAAAAGGAGAAGGCAACGTCTCTATGTTTGTCTCTACTTCCATTCTTTTTCCCCTTTAATCATTTCCTCGCGCAGGACGTTTCTACCTGTTCATATGACAGTTTCAAGATGGGCGAATTCGTGTCCGTTTTCTTCTTGATCATGTCCTGCCTTGTACGCTGTACCATGGTTCGATATTATGTTTCTGACCACTCAGCAATGGTCGACCGGATATTTATGTTATGGAAAAATAGGAATGATGGAAATCATCTCTTCGATTCATTTTCGCCAGTAATATTTTGCATTCCCACTCCACCCCCTCTATGTAGTTCTAAATATTAACGATGAAGAATGTCAGACCTATTAAAAATTCTTTCATCCAACATATATACGAATTCTGAGCACTTCAGAATCCTTTCTCTAAGCAGCTAGTAGGATCGACCACAACGAGATTTCCAAACTTTCATGCTATACTGCGCTATGTATCTGTTCATGGATTTAACATCTTTGGAGTATATTTTCAGGATAATAAATGTTTCTATCGTTAAATACTTGCTGAAAGCCCTGGGCAAGCAATACATTAAATACACCAGGAGGAAAAGTGTACGGAGCAGTACTTGTTAGTGTTATTGTCTTTCAAGCTGAAGTTCATTTATATACGTTAAAGGGTTGAACACTTATTCTACGTAAATAAAATTGACTTCTCTTATCCACGTACATTGAGCCCGAGTTTACTGTGTTTCCGTATTTGAATGTAATATTTTGCTCATATATTTCTAACATTCGTTTATGTTCTTGTATGCAATATCATTGTACAGGCACTGATTTTACACACTCTTTACATATCTGGCTCTTTGCATCTCGCTTTTTACTCCATCACACTTTTCAACCGCTCTGGTGGCCTAGTGGTTAGAGCGTCCGCCTCGGATGCGGGCGGTCGTGGGTTCTATACCCTGCCGAGTCATACCAAAGACTTAAAAAATGGTACTAACAGCTGCATCTCTTGGCGCTCAGTATTAAGAGGTTATTATTAGGACTGGTCGGCCTGGTGTCAGGATAATGTGACTGGGTGGGACATCATGCTGCACGTCTGCAGTATGATGCCCCAGTGCCAGACATCAGTATAAGCTGCCACACTACAGACAGCGTAGCGATATCACTGATAAAATGTAAAAGCTGGGTTAAAAGTCCAAGTCACACTCACTCACCACTTCAACTTTAAAACATTTTGTAACTGTCTGCATCATTTGCTGCTGTAGTTAATAAAATCTTACTAGTCGACGTCAAATTTTGGCTGGCATGTCAACATGATTGTTGTTGGTGCACTGATGACTCCCACTAGTGCAATCAAACAAATATTGATTCGATGGAAAGGCTTGCAATTACTCTCGCACAAATGCTCGGCTTGGTGGCGTAGCCTCCCATAGTTGGACGACTGAACGGTTTGCGGTTTCCAAACGGTAACTTATCGGTTCTCTTGGAGCAACAAACCGTTACGAAATCGTAGACACGTCGTCGATCATAACAGGTCCGTAGAACGACGCAGACAACCTTCAAACTCTCCAGTTGCATACAATTGCCGTACAAACTAGAATTCGAGTAGTTACTATATATGAAAATAGTTATAGTACGAATACAACAGTTCTTTTGCCCACTCTCACTATCTGGCTTTAATCCAATCGTGCTTGTTGTTTCATTGTTTAATGCTTCTATGACTAATGAAAGTCGTACTACCCATTTGATTAATGGATGGGGTGTTGACGGGTTTAACATGTTGTGTGCCATCACTTTTTGTCAGAGATTGCTGCACTATTAAACTGTTCCTGCTAGGACTGATGACCGAATAACCATTCTGCATGTGTGCGATTAAATCGTTCCTCAATGGCCTGAAAACAATATAAATTAATAGGACCAGCACGAAGTTGCAGATTTTTTTTGACAACAGCGCAACAACACATCTGAGAAATTCTTTACCAGGATTCACTTGTAATATGTAACGATAAGTTATTTCATGCTATTGATGCGCATTGCCTTGCAAATATTTGTTGCACTTGTTCTGCCGCTCTCCACTCGTGGTGTAAATTTTGAAATGTTGGCTTGGATCACTAAGGACCCTTATATGTTTCCTCACCATTGTTAAGACTGTAACCTTTGGTCCCGGTGCAAAATATCGCGGTGGAAAATATCGTGCGGGTTCAGACACAAACGTGTCCGATAAAAACAATTTAAGAAACAATACATTTAGATAAGATGTCCGCCAGTATGAAGAGCGGCGCGGAAAAGGTGCTCGTAAACGCCAGGAATTAATTCGTATTGTTATTGTAGGTCAAAAAAGTGTCAAAGACAATGTTACAGGCTCGACAGACTGCATGAGACGACATCACATAACAAAAATTGCATCGCTGATTAAACCAAAAAACGGAATTGCCGAACATACTGTGGATATTAGTGGAACAAGTAGCAATTCTAAGGGACAAAAAGAAGAACCGGGTAAAAATTGTAAAATAGCTGAACGCACCAAGGCTATAACAGAAGCCACAAAGGCAAAGGGTAAGGTTATTACACGCTCGCCAGAGTTGATGGCTGAATCAAAGATTCGTGCTCATAGAACGTGTTGAAGGTATCATTGTTGTATAGTATTACAACACCGATGTTGAATTCTGAGGCGATTTGCCCAGCGTTAGTTCGATGATCATAATCTCATCAACGAAATCAGACTTCAGTGTATCCATTTTGCACCTGTTGCTGCTGGTACATCACGCATCACTCACACCTGAGACTACATTAGCGTCGCTTTGAGTTTTTAACAGTCGGCCTATAACCGCTTGGTGTTCTCGACGCGAATAGCGCATTTGTGGTTTGAAAATATCGTGGAATATCTTGGGTATGGTTGAACGTTCGATAGGTGCGTATGAAATTACTTCAATCAGTGATAGGTCTTTTGAAAAATTACGGTGTTGACCGTTAAAGATTATGTTTCTAACATTAGCCCAAACTCACCTCCATTATCATAACTGATTCTCGGTAATATCCGGTTTACATTAGGCAGTCATCGCTGTATATCAGTTCTTGAATATTCCAAACAATCATCAATTTGTGCTTGCATCATCTGCATCTGGGAATGGATATTGTATCGCTCTTGGGAGGATTGTTATGTAGATTTAATTCAATTGTTCGTTAGTTAGTGTTTGTATTTTTTTAATTTCCTTACATGCTATTGTACTGTAACATTGTATGTTGAACTTGACCTTGTACACAACTGAATACATTTCTGCTTGACCCCAATTGACCTTTTTGTAAACAATTATTACATAGCTAAAATATTCTCTTGGTGTATGGGCTTAATATCAGCATCATTATCAATAGAAGAAGTAGATATGTTTATTTAGGTCTAGTTTTAGGAATTTCCTAAGTGAATTATATATAGTCCAGGTTATTTGTCCGGTTATGTTTTGTATTTTGTAAACATCAGGATGGTTCTAGAAGGTTATTGTTCCATTAGGTACTTGTTCTCTATTTTAGAAAATGCTAATTGTGACCTGAGGTCAAGTAGATATCTATATAAGCTTATAACTGTGGGGAATTTTTCAATTTTGTTTTAGACCTAGCACTTGAAATTGTAGTATATGTTGTGTTCAGTATTTCATTTCACGATTTTGTGGATTGGATGGAAAAACTGGAACTGAAAGCAGTTCAATCGTTATAATATCGACATGGGCGATTAGTGACTCGAGCACTTTAAACGCAAGCACAACACTATGTCGGCGGAGGTTGGAAAAATATTAATGAAGCCGCGCAACAACGAATATTATATTCGGTGACTGCAAATCTGGCAATGGGAAGACGATTACGGTCGTCTAGGAAGAGGTATTAGGCGTAGCTAATAATGGTTAAACAATGGTTCTGTTCAAAGATATATCAGATCCCGTATTAGACATGGGCGAGCCTGTGTTGTTGGAGCGATGCAAATGAGATTTTCAATATTATTCATTCCCGGCCGGTGAACCCAATCAATTGAAAAAATAATTATAAGTGCAGGATAAGTATAAGTTCTTTCTTCCATATGAAGCATTCTTGGAGGAAAAAGTGTAAAGAATGATGCTGGTGATACCGATTATCCTGCCAACACTAAATTTGACTTTGGTAACAACGGAATTATGGCGTTATTCAATGTGCACGCTATCCCATCGATAGAAAGGAAACCGAATCGATTCTGTACAACGTTGATATTTCCACAGCGAATGTTGGTCTGTCTAGATACAGCAATGATTATGCGAGAACAGATGGTTCAGCTATGATGCTTATCAAAGATACAGTTGATAATGATGAATCTGAATCGTATTCAATTAGTCGACATCAAAATCGTGCTTGCAACACTGATTCAGATCTACAAGCTGTAATTGTAGCCCCTAAGTTCACTTTTCAGAAAGGATCTGCTGAACGTCAAGAACAACCTGTGGAGCTTCATTAGAATGTTCGTATGCAAGTCACGGGTATGTTGCTGATGGTCTAATGAGGTTCCTCGATGCGCCTATGGGCAATATACACATACATTGAAAGTGTTACAATGTTAAGTAATAACACATATCGCGAGATGTGTGTGATTTGGATTGTTGACGCAGCTTTAAGAATGTTCGGGTGATATCGTTACTATATCTGCAGTTTGGCAGTTGATAGCGATGTCCAGTACTGGGGAATGCTTCTGCAGCCATGTAGCATTATATCCCATCCAGTCGCTTATCCTGACACCAGGTCGACCAGTCATAGCAGGAACCTCGTAATGCCGAGCACCAAGCGAATCATATCCTAGCACCATCATTGCAAGTCTTTGGTAAATGGTTCAAACCTACGACCTCCTGTATCTGAGGCGGACGATCTAACCACTAGACCACTGGTGTTGTCCCTATCACGAAGTAAAGATCAGATCTGGTAAACATCAGCCAGGAAAAATAACAAATGCAATAAAAAACAATTGCATGGTCATATTGAAACTTTCTGCAACAAAACTGGCTGGAATTTCCCAAACACACCTTATTCTGGTTAAAGCAGCCTAACACAATAGCACCAAAGTGATATTAAAATTCCGAATCAGGGGTAATGCTAATACAAAATACGTAAAATATTCCATTCCTTTCAGCGGCTATAGTAGTTGCAAACGATGCGGCATTATGGGCTGTTGCAACTGGATCTGGCACAGCTCTGAAAAAGGAGTTTGGAGGTTGTACACGAATAAGAAAAGGAAAAGGCCTTAATTTACCAGGAACAAGTCGTTGAATACCATCACGAAGAGGTCGTTGATTACCCGGTATAGCATGCAGAAAACCACCTGTCTATTGACTAATCTTAAATTTCGCACGAAGGCAAAATCTGACAAGCGTTTTCATGGTGTATTTAGGCGTAATGAACTTGCATCGATAGTGTCACGCACACGTGAAACCGGCAATGTCAACCTGGATTTGACAACAAGAACAGGCACTGATTGTGCGGTTTATGTGGTGACACCTTATGATCGTTTGCGTTTTGACTTGTATGGACTTGCACAGGTAGTTGAAGTTGTGATTTTTTAACGAAGAACGATAAACTTGAACGACAGACTTGTTTACCACTGTTTCATTCAACTCTACCAGTATTATATATTGGATGGACAAATATACGGTGATCTTCTTGGTAAAGTGTTGGATGCGCTGGTGAGAACCAAAGTATCCTTACAACAAACACCGCAAATACTTCATGATTTCACCTTAAGTACGCTTAATATTATACAAACTGTATATAAACCTTTACTGATGATATATAACCCGACGACTCGTTGGTGAAGTGGACCTGAGTAGGTTTGCCAGGAAGGCGGATTTGAGTGAGTTTGCTAGTCGTGTTGTTGCGTGTTTTAACCAGGTGAGCTTGTGATTTTTGAAGATCAATGTTGTAAACATTCACAATATTGTTAAGTGGAAATGCGCTGTCGCAAAGAACCTCCCTGAGATCAAATATACATGGGGAAATCAGAGGGTATGGTGTATGAATAGCTTATATCAAACATGAAACTAATGCTGCAACAAAACAATGAGTGGATAAACAAATTGCTAATGTGCTATCCGCATGACGTGTATTAAGTTCTTTGGGTGTTTTTCAATTAAATTAACCAGTAAAGGAGATATAAGAACGGTAGACATATCAAATGGGTTACTTGTTTTCAGTTCTGTCCGGAATCGCTTTGGTATGCTTAAATATCACTCTTTAACGGTGCTCGAGTATGGTTATATTATCCATTTTAGTTTAGTGGCAAGCGTGGTACATTAAATATAATGATAAATACTGTCATGGGGGTGGGTGAGCAATCAGTAAAGAGTAGTACTAACGATGATACTATTAAAATAGTTATTACATTAAACATTGTTAATATTTACAAAGTCAGTGTCTTTTTTCAGTGGTGATGAAATTCAGTCGAGGTACTCAACATCTTTCCAACTAGGGGTACTTAACCGTTGTTATCGTTGTTGTTACCGATTAGATTTATAATTACACATACGTGATGATTTCCTTTGAGGTTCCATAATATTGAATGACCTAACGAAGAATCTTAATATCGATCATGATTTTGTTACATTTGTCGACAAACATCTCCTTCAAAACGGTATTACCAGACCCTCGTTAAAGGTCACATAAAAAGCAACAGTTGTGACACCCTGATGTGCCACTACAAACTCTAGGTTGACTTGCTGCTGAACCCGTCCCGGTTACGTTTACCAATGAATGTGTTTCACCTACATTGACTCAATTGAAACAAAAAAAGATCTCGAATGTTATTCAGCAAGGACTCATATATCCGTCTAACCGTTAATGGGCGATGACGAGAAAGATCCTTTAATACACTAGGCGCAGTTGCAATCGGTATATGTAATGAAAATGGTTCTAGAACGAATCGTAGTTTAAGATTAAAATTTTCTTCAGACAGAGGCTGTCTATAATTGTATGACAGCTGCAATATTCAGAACGTGTAATCGGATAGAAGTGCCGACGCTTTTTACGCTTGGGCATGATCATTTCTGACCAGTCCTATAATTGTACTACTCGATTGAATTATTAATACAAGAGCAATAATGCATCCCAAAAGTTACCGACGTACAAAATAATCGAAGAGGAGCAACAGCTGTAAAATGAAATCACCAATACAAGCGCGTTGATTATAAAATACAAACTAGCGTGTTTGGTTTCAGAGTTTATTTTGTGTTCTTGCCGCGGCAGCAACTGTTCGCCTTGGTGTTACTGGAATGGCAACCACGAGACAATCATAGGTGCACCAGTCGGAATTATTGTCGGGGTTATCGATAATAGTCTGTGTCTTTTGTGATGCTAGCACATATGCACATATGTGGCTTGATTGATAAAAAGTGTTAAAATCATGGGGAATGGAGGATGTGATGTATATCAGGAAACAAAAGGCACGAAATACCAAAATGGCATAATGTCATTACCCCAGCGATTCATGACATTGATCATTGACAGTTATTTGTTGAATTCAGCATAACTACTTTTGACATGATTTTCTCTAGGATACTAAATGTTACGAATCTTACAGATATAATGTATATTTTAAGTTGTTCACTTTGCTTCCTTTATATATTAAAAGCTGTGTCTAATAATGGCAAAGTTTGCTTTTCTCTGTTTCGTGTGAAAGCCGAGTTAAATGATTAGTTCATATAGTTGGAACATATTCAAGAGGGATTATTTGATTTGCTGTTACAGGTACAAAATCAGAACAACTTTGTTATAATTGAAAGCCCCTTTTTCTATTTAACTGCGCGAATTTTCCTCTAAATCATTAAAATTTAAAACTGTTGTCGCCTTCAGAATTGAGACTTGTGTTTATACAGAGAGTTATAAGTTTGTCTCTACCTTCCACAGCGATCCTGCAGTATACATATATAACGTCTCCACATTTTAAACATTTTCTAGAAAGATTATAGAGAAGGACCATATAAAATAAAGTGTTATTTGTCTCCTACTTGAAGTAAAGAAAGGAATAAATCATTACATTAACTGCAACCTTTTCTATTTGAAAGGATGTTTCTTCCGTGGTGTCCTATGTTGAATGTTGAACTAGAGTTTCAAATCCCCCCAATTCATGAAAGATCATTAGCTTCCAGTGAAACCCTGCAAGAGCACAAGTTTCTAATTAATTACTACTCTTTGTATTTTAACTTCACTCTAGTTTCTCAATCGTTGCTTCTTTACAGTAATTATTATTCTCAACATTTTGTTTATTTTCTCTTATATCTCTGACTTATATTCTTTCTGTGACTACATCGGCTATGTGGAGGTCATAGTTTTGATGTCCATGGAAGACGTTGCAGCATCAGACGGATTTGTTGTTGTTTACACTAGAATAGACAGTGCTACGTGTTGGACTGAGTTCAATGTTGCCTACCTTTAGATTTAAAATTCCTTTCACTCCACCATTTTCTGTGTTATCTCTATTAATGAAATGTCTCCCAGATTATCGGTTTATTTGTTCTTCATAGGTAGTTTATTTTGTAAACTTATTGTTCCTTTTCTTTGCTCAGTCATACGTTCTGGTTTTCTCCGCTTGTCGGACGTGATTATGAGCATCACCAAAGTTGATTCGATTTGATACTTATTTTATCTGCTGAGTCTTGGGTATCAAGAAGAATGGAGAACTTTCTAACCTTACTTTCTAATCCATGCTCTAAGTTATTATAAATGGATTTCAATGGATTGTTTGTTTTAGAGTGTCATTGTTAATTTGAATTCATATTATTCTATGATTAAAATCGATTCTTTTCTCAGCTGGTTTTATATATCTGTCCATCGTCAGAATTAATTAAGTTCTGTTCCCGTTTACGATCAAATGCTTATAAACATTGTTAACGTATCAACTTTTATGAAATTTATATGACCAATTGTTTGACGAAAGAGAAAATGTCAACCACTAAATTTGGTAAAAATCCAAATAATTATGTCTAAAAGTTATTGTAGCTCAAAAGTTACTATAAACTTCCAATAATTAGGTCCAGTATTGGAGAGTAGTTTCCACCCATCAACCAACGCTGCATTACATAAAGGCAATGGCACGCACCAGGTATGAACTAGCATCTATCGATGGTTCCAGTGTTAATGTCGAATTTGGTATTTTGAGAAACTGACGTTTTGTTGAAGGAATTGAGAAATGCACTCTCACCCACTCCACCTACCCATACAAACACGGAGAAGTGAGTCTGGGGAATGAACCACTATCTTTCCTGTCATATACGAAAGTGCGGGATCAGTCGGCATCGTCATTATGATTGGCGTCACCTAAGCGTTACCAAAATTATCAAATCCTCCAAATATAGATTCAAAATAATTGAAACAAAGACAGTGACAACAATATCAAAAGCCGAACAAATTAAATTTTACTTCATATGGTTATGTCAAATAACAGACTCTCTGGAGTAATCATTATAGAAGTCGAGTGTACAAAAATTATTATTTAGTAGTTGCAGGGTCCCAGGAACAAAGAGAGGTATTGTAGATGATTGGTGTATTAACATGCATTATTATTATTATTTTGCAGAGTAACAATCTTGGCTAACGAAACAACTCTGCC
Organism: Sinohyriopsis cumingii; assembly: GCA_028554795.2. Taxonomy (NCBI): domain Eukaryota; kingdom Metazoa; phylum Mollusca; class Bivalvia; order Unionida; family Unionidae; genus Sinohyriopsis; species Sinohyriopsis cumingii. The sequence continues at coordinate 62,513,805 of CM068835.1, forward strand.
TGGACTTGAGATTACTTGCAACGAATCATGTGCAGATTTTGGATTTTTTGTAGACTCTGTGACCGGCGGAAGGGGTTTCAACATTTCATTCAGGACCCAGGAGTAGTTACCAAGGAATTCTGATTCATCGAATATAAAACTGAGTTTCAGGACTTTGAATCCCATTTAATCTTCCTCAGATAATAAAAGCGAGACATACCACAATTTCTACATATTCTATAAAATAAGTATGCCACTAGTTTTTCTCACAAAACTTTGAAAATTATTACGTCACAGCATGGTAGACTTTCCCATTAATTGTTTAAAAATGTTACCTAATATGGACAATATTACAATACTCTTTAGATGAAACCATAAATAAATTGAAGAGCTGTGATGGATTTCATAGCTTATATCATTGTATGATCTGCACTACTTTCATATATTAAGTTTTATTATCTTTAAAAGCTAAAGTAAATATATAATATGTGGTAAACATGTCGCTACAGAAATCATCAACTTCAGTTTCATTTTGAATTGTTAGCTTCGGATTCCATTTTTACGAACATCTTGTCTTTCTAAAAATGTTGATACTATCAGATGATAAATAAAAGACGAGCAGCATGAATACTTTTCGGCACAGTTTCTTGGGTACATACATACATTAATTGCATTGGTCGCAGAATAGAATCAGTGACAGGTATTATAGATGATCAAATTCTTTGCAAATGCAAGCAGACTAACGAACATAACAAGATCTACGGGAAAAGAAATGTATTTGCTATTTGTGAACATATACTTAACAAACTTAGTAAAAGTAACTGCGTTTGATGATAAAATACTAAGTACTCTATATCCTCTCTCCTCCCCCTCTCTCTTTCACTTACATGGCCTTGTTCAGTAATATTTTCAGGTTTTTGTTCAGCTTTGTTTTTTTAAGGGGCGCTTTATTTTCTGATATGTTTTCGTCTGATACGTCTTCTTTCTTAGAGGATATGGTCTGGTCTCCATATCTTCCCTTCTGTTTGTTTACATTCAACCTATTTCTATGTATTCTGATCTTATACCTTGCAACGCAAATGTTCCTTTGTCTCTTATCGCGTTCATTGTCAACAGTCCAGTTCTTTTAGACCTTAATTTATCCATTCAGTGTTACTTTTTTTTAATTGTGTAATAACATTTTGTCGCCAAAAATGAAGACCTCACCCTTTATCTTTGCATTATGGTATTTCTTCTGTTTTGCATCTTCAGACTTGATCTTATCTGAATTAGTTTTCCTGGAGTATGACACCTGCATGAAGATATCATATATTCGCTTAAACACCAAAACGTCCTACTCGCTCTCAGATACTGTAGATATATCAAGTTCAATTAGCAAGCGTGCCTGAATGCCACAAACAACGAAAAACGGCAAATAAAATAGATGGCTATAACATATCTTATAAAAACAAAATCTCATGTTGGTAAGAAACCAGAACAGGAACGAATAAAGAATGAACTTGAAAAACTAGCGGAAACAAGAATAAAATAGGCTTACACAAAATCGCAGAATACGAGACTGTTGTGCTAAGCGTCGTTGATTGCGTGAGTTAGGTATGGACTATCCTAATACAAACGTTATTTGAGGTCGCATATTATCATGATGATGCCAATCTACTGGCGACGTCGTATCTTATGTTAGTAGATATTCTGACAAACAGCGATTATAAAATCATTCTACTGGTCAGATAAACGATGCATTAATAGCAATATCTGATATTGAGTCAAAAATCGAGTCTTGCAGCGATGCCGATTTAGATCTATTCTATCAAACACTTGATGATGTATTAGTAATATTATCAAGCCTGTCAATCATGATATATTCGATTATTATCTCATCAGAAAGACAAACTTTGACGTATATCTTTTGCACAGCATATTAAATACTTGCACAATATCTGGTACTTAATAAGGTCTTTATCAGGATAGTGTCAATAATATCACTGAAATACCAAGGTATTTTGATCCTGCTCTTAATTTGATTCATAATTTTTTTTAATGATGATGTCAGTTATGGAAATACATCATCTAACGTATATAATGCATATCAAATTTTATTGCATATCCTGTTAATAGCAAATTTCATCCTCAAATTAATAAAGCTGCAGCTGTTGAGAAAACGTTTACTTTCAATCAATATAATTACTGAACCAGTTTCAAAATGACAAAAAGAAAAATAATTAAGTTCAATCACATATTATCCAGTCTCTCAGGGAACGAAAGGGATTAGCTGATGAAATACTAAAATGATTGTCATAGAAAAACTTTAAAAATATTACTAGGTCATACTCGCCAGATAACATTCCAGAGAATTAATAAGTGTGCTAAACTACATTCCAATGATACTAGCAACAGCTTGAATATCATTAGCTGGTGAAACAGCAAATCCACTAATGTTGATAGTATCAGGAACATGTATCGTATTATCAGCAATAAGCGAAAGAATCGAGCACAAATACGAGAATAAAAATAATTCGTGTCAAATATCAGTAGCTAACTACAACAAGATTCTTAATCGGTTTCGAGCTTATCTCAGAGGGGAAAAGTCCATTACGTTGAATCTGATATAAGAAATGAGATTCGACGATGGTTTGCTCGTTGATATGATACCGAACAGAGTTTTGAAACACGACAAACGATACTCTGTATATTTTATGAGATATATGAAATATGGAAGATATTACAGGAGCGGACTCCAAGATAAAGATGAAATAAATTATCTTCCGAGGTAAGCATATGACTATTATGCTCAACGATGAGAAATATTTCACATATTATAAAAATAGAAACAAGATAATGTTGTGTCTTGTTTGTGAAGATGATTTAGAGTATTTTGATAAAATAACTTTGTCTCAAACTTGCTTTCTGGTGCTATTGATAATCTTTACAATCCGATATCCCAGGATCAATATACTAAGATCACAGTTGACGATGAGCTAAAAAAAATGTTATGTCGATAAGACAATAGTCTTACAAGGAAATGTTATTAAGACGCTGGAACCTGGTAATCTTATCAGTGGCAAAATGAACTTGAACTTGTTCTAGCATGATGATGAAAGTTATATAATAGCAGAAGCTGAGACGTTAAAAATATCTCGACAAGTTACTGTGTAGAACTTTTGTGTGAATATTAAAAAACCCTATTATGTGTGAATACGGTGATGATTTTCCATGACGGTCCCATATCGTAATCGATAATGAAATAATGAAATCGATTTTGTTGCGTCAACAAATTTGTTTTCAGATATGTTTTGATAAACCCGGGCGGGGTGTGGGTGTTTGGGATGGGGAGGATGAGAGAGTAATAAAGATGCCGTCCAAGTACAAAAATAGGGTTCGGTTAAGACACCCCCTTATATAAGACTACTCCTGTAGTGTGCCAAGCAGTGTGCTAATCGAACCGCATGCTCACTCTTGGCTCAGATAAATCCTTGTCGCACAGTCGTCGCCAGCAAATAAATATGTTGTAACTTTATGATCTGCAGTGTCCATTTTATTGCATACAAATAAAGTATATTAATCGGAAGCACCTTTTGAGTATCGCTTTGACTGCATAAAAAATTGAATCGAAAACAAAACACCATTTTGAGCAGCAGGGATGGCGAACAGACCATTTGCATGAAAGTCCATTTGTGAAGAAAAAGCTTATTACGAAGTAAAGGAAAAATACAAGCGTAATAACGTCAAGCCCAAGCCTATAACCAAAAATCGAGAGTTTCTCTAATTTGCTTAGCTCATATTGTTACTTTATCTTTCTCGTTCTTGTTTTTCAAATTGTTATGCTCGTTGTTTTTTTTTTTTTTTTTTTTGTTTCTTTTTTTTTGTTTTTACCTGTCGGACACTTATTCGGAATCAGGGAATGAATTTGAAAAGGTTATAGATGAAGCAAAAGAAAATCATAGAAAAGAAAAAATACCGCGAGTCAAAAATGATTCTAAATCAGAGTTAGACAGAGCTAGTCGACTTATAAAGGTTCTGATGAGAAATCTAAAAATAATGACAAACTAATGTCTTTCTTAACCAAAGATTTAGTCAAGACCTATGCGATACAGCGACCTATGATCATGCACATGTATTGTTATAACTCCGTGTAGGGTAGCTTGTTCTTTTGAAAAGAAGTTTTTGAACTTAATCATGTCCACATCCCCTGAACACCAGATCTAGTGAATGTTTCGCAGAATATATGTATCGACTCCATTGAACATAATTCAAATATTAGTTAGCTCTAATTACTTTAGGTATTTGTGTAAATCGCTGAGTAACATAAATCACGTCTCTGTTTTTATGCCTACCTCGAGGAAGTATCCGAGATGGATTTGATTGTTTGTCCAGCATTACATCATCGTATACTACGAGATTATTAATAAATCCATCGAGGTCATCTACATATGGCGCTTCATCATTGAGAAAATTATTAATATCATTACCATCCTCGTCCAACAACTTTGCATTTTTATTAAATTTTTTAAGCAGATCTTAGAATCTCTCTGATCATCCATAGATGGTATCACAAATATAACATATCCCACTTGAGCCATATCATTATCAAATTAAGCAGATATTGTGTTTTACCCGTTCCGGATGTACCTATTATTATCATTATGATCGAATGGGGTAATGCTGAAATATGTTTTACTGGGTCTTGTTTTCGTGTTGCTGAAAAATCATTGACATACGTGTTGTACAAATATAATAAATACTATTGATTAACAACAATAATAACTAAAATTAAAAAGCGTGCACTTGCAGGTAAATGTGTAAAACGTGGTACAAAAAAGATATACATTTATCTCCCTGTCATAGTCAAGTCACAAAGTGTCTGCTGGTGATATTGCTGATTCTTTAGGAAAATTACCAGGATTAACACGTCCATGGGCTAAGTATATAGGAGAAAAACATCTTCCTGGATATAATTATTGTTGTCCTGGAACTCAAATTAATATCCGCATTGACGAGCGTAATCAACCAAGACCTGGAGAGTATCCAATAGACATGTTGGGGGTGTGAAGTTGATTCACTTGTTAAATTCTAAAAAAAATTAAGCCTGTCATATAAAAACTTTCTAGCTTCCTAATAAAATCTGCGATGAAAGGTAAACTAGCATTATGTGCTGTTATTGTTGTTGTTGTTGCTGTAGGGTTTAACGCCATTTTTTCATCAGGAGAGCGCTTTAGACCACTCGGCCACTCGGGGCCCCCATGTGCTGTAATTAATCAACTCATTATTATTATTATAATGGAGTCGATTTATTATCGTCCAAGAAAATATTGGAGGGGTAGAGCAGCTTTTAGTAAAGTTGCAGATGCAGGAAATGTTATATGTTCTGTTGATGCAAAGTGGCAATATTACAAATATTCTACCACCACCTAGATACATTCAATATGCAGATTTGATGTCGTTTATGATCATATTATCCTCCTTGGGTAGATTTACCAATTATTTTCCTGCCACGATCTTTTGCGATTGTATTCTCAAAATCGGTTATATCAGGATTTTCATCATCATAATATTTCTTTTGTTGTGGTAAACGAACTTGTTTTTGCGGACGTTATTCTATAATTGCTTTACCTACTGTTAACAATAACAGAATTTTACATCAAGCATATACCGTAAGAATACTGTTAGTGCCCACATTTTTATCAAAAGTGTTTGCCAAACCAGATGAAGATCCTCGCCAAACTTAAATGACTCGATACAAGCGAATCCAGTCAGGTCAAAATCTGTTAATGGTCCGTTTATTGATAATCTGGTCATCTCGTGTGTTGGATATGATAATCACTCTTAAAACTTAGAACACTCTCTCATTCCAAGACAACTTCCGGGATAACATACAACCATATCAACCGGGATAACATCCTTATATTCATATCATGTATTCCATAATTCACCGTGTCCGTATTCGACACATCTCAATATTATATCATCGGGAAAATCAAACCTTGTAGGCTTCGACGAACTTTTCTCTCTCTCATAATGAGCTGCGACTGATGGAATCGTAATAAAATTACTGAGCAACTTTTCATGATCGTTAGTATATTTCAACGCAAGGTTTATCATTTCTTCGTGGAGATATTATGTTCGATAAATCTCACCATTAAGTATTACAAACCGATGGAACTTATTTTCTTCGATAAAGATACTTCTATCAGGTTTTATCAATTCGTTGAGCTTTTCTTAAAAACTCTGAAATAACCATACTGATACAAGATCATTCTTACTTACTTCGTTAATAATATTAAACATATTGGGAATTTTAATTTCGTTCCTAAGTCAGCAACATCATTTATTGTAGCTCCTTAATTCTTGACTGAATATTATGAGTTGACTTTCGGACAATGATAGTTATTTTTACCACCTGTGATCTGATCTTACTTTAGTGATATTTTTATTCCATAGTTCTTTGCCGATTTTGGATGAAGCTTTTTAATCTGACCAGTCGTTAGACTGAAACTAACATGATGATATTATAACTATCATGAGCGATTTAATTACACGTTTTCTGCTAAAGCATCAATGACTCTCATTCGTCCACCACCTTCAAGCAACATTGTTTTATCTGAGACAATAACAGCAATTGCTCTATAACCACCAGCGGGCAGTCGAATTACACGAGTTGGGAAGTGTTTATCAATGACTGATTGCCTGAACAAATCTAAATATTACAATGAAAAATAATAGATCGGATACAGCGTTGTGAAATCCCGCTTAGATATCTGCAAACCATAATCAATATTTTGAACACGTTCAATGAATGTCAGCAAACGATGATATGCACGTGCAACATGCTTGTGATAAAAATTTAGCAAAATTTCTTCAGAAGGTTCTTGATGTCCGTTTATCCTCAAAGCAGCCTCAGAAACCCCAAACGTGTCAGAGCTATTGGATTTCTTTCCTGACAATTTACTCTGGCATTTTCCTGAAATGCGATGAATATATGTCGTGATGCTGACACCTCCTGCTCTACAACTATATGCCATGCGAATAACCCAGCAGTATTCCTTTGAATACTGTCTTTACTCATTGTCAATCATGATAATATTGATTTACCGCCCTGACTCATGAAATAAAGTAACTGTTGTTCTTCATTACTGACATCCACAGCGACAGATTTGTTAGTGTTACTTTACCAACATCAAATGCAGCATCACGCCATATTGAATCATTATAGATGGCTTTTCTGATACGTACCACGGTGTGTTTAGCGCCAAATATAACGTTTCTAGCATTTATCCAAATGCAAAGATAGACAGTAGAATTGCGCATGAGAATTCTCCATCGCCGTTGAACAGTGAGTGTTCGACGTGTTGCGAATCCCAATTTGAAATTTTTATTCATTGATGAAACTTCAGTTCCACCTACGTTCATTGTAAAGTTTCTGTTTTCTGGATGATCAGTGGTATCTATTTGCAAACATCATTGAGGGACCAACTGATCTTGAGTAATTGTCGCTGTGTCTTGCAAGGCCAAGTATCGTCGTAGTAATGTCGACATTTCCCAGGCATGATTCAATATTTATTATGTCAATAATGTATATGGCTTTGTTAAATAACGCCATGAAACAATTTTAAACAAAACCAACTCTATCACCAATTCCGTATGCTGTATCGTCTATCTTCTACTTCAACAAATGCCTCAGCGGGTAAGTAATGTCTACTTGTATCCTGAACCTGTTCTTCCTCTTGCATTAGGTACACATGCGTCATAAAAATAATACTGATCACAGCGCACATATTCATCTGTGAGAATTGGCGCATCCATGTAAACGTATGAGCATTTTTTAAATAATTGTTATCGTCTAACACGAAGACCACTTCCTGCTTTCAGACTAGCAGTTATATTTTTCTTTTTCTTGCAAGGGCACACCAGCCAACTCAGTAGTTTTTGATTTGTAGCTTCATTTATTATTTACTAACATTTGCAGGCATAACTTTAGTGCTGGGTAATTTTAATGACTGGGTTTTAATTCGTATTAATCGTGCTAGTCTGTCCTTGATTTCCGAGAATGCTTTAATAGTAACATCACCAACAAACCAATACCTTTATCACGAACAACGTCAACAGCTTTCATTCCCAGTTGCAATCGGTGTTGCTTTTGGGGCTATCCTTCTAAATAGTCCCTGAACAACATCGCCCAGTCTATCTCCGTAGGTAACTTTCTATGTTGGTAATTCGAATTTATCACCCTGATCGTTACAGGTCCAAGTTGAGCATTATGTAAAATCATCTTATTTTCTTGTCATTGATCTATATAGCCTCAATCCCTGTGACAATCATCAAAGGTTTCATCAATAAGAGACTGATAAACATTATTTTCCATGATACCGCCTGTAAATAATCGTTGACAAATATCAACTACTTCATTAATAATTTCTGTGTAAATAATACGAGCTCGTTTTCCGCCAATCATAATTTTTAGTCGTTCAACATCGGCAAGGACGTTATTGTGACATGGGGTAATAAGACCACACCCCTGGTACCTGAACCAATACCACTTTCAGTAACACCGAGGGAAGAATTTGCATCTTCCTCACTTGTTATTTGTGCTGGTTGCTGAGGTTGTTGTTTTTTGTAGTTGTTTTTGTGGTTGTTGTTGTTGTTGTCGTAGTTGTAACATTGCCTAATATTTATCTATTCTATTAATAAATGCAATATATCTTTTATTACATTTTTGGGCCTGATCAACTAGTAATGTAAACGAAATAACCATTTGTACCAGTTATCACGACTTACAGTATCATTAACGTACTCGGGTTTCAAAGTGCTTTTTCTTTGATCAAAACTGCGCACGGCATACTCAGATAATGTTTCCCCGTCGTCAATTTGTTTGATGATTGTAATACCTTCTTCGGTAGATGTATTAGTTATTTCAGCTCGCTCACTTGAAGTTTCGGTTATGTTTCTGGTTCTAATTCTGGTATACGATCTTATATATCACCTATTTCAACACAAGCTTGGTCAATACCCTCAAGGGGCCATCTCACCTCTGTCTGCGTTGGTTTGAGTCTCGGATTCGGCCAACGTGGGTATATGAGAAAGCTTGCCAGTAGCGTCTCGTGGGTCGGTGGTTCTTTCCCGGGTGTTTCCTGGTTCTTCCTCCACCATTAATACTAGACGCCATGTATAGCCTATCTTGTGCTAAAAATAGGGTTTAACCCCACAATGACAACATCAGCAACAACAATACCCTCAAATATTTCATTCATTCGTTGAGCATACGTTATTGTACTTGGAAGCTCTGGCAGAATCCTTTTGTTTTTGTTTTGTTCTCTCTGCTATTATTCCAGTTAATTTAGTGGTTTATTGCAACGTAAGAAGATCTTTGATAGCCTCTGTAACCCCTTCGGTAGCCTTTGTAACCGGTTTAAATAAATGTTCTGCACCATCTGCAAATTCCACATGAGACTCTTGACGCGCTTGTACTTGCTGCTTGACAGCATCACGAACAGGGATATATTTCTAAATTGCCTCTAGTCGCTCTCGAACTAATCTAGCTAAACGAGATTATATTATTGAGATAATAATTATTTAAATAATCACGCATTACAGCCGCAGGAAGGGTGCGACCAAAAATGAGTCTCCAAAAGGTAAACAAAACACGCATACAATTTTTGAAAAACACGAGCGACAAAGATGAAGCAACAAAATGAGCTAATCCAGTTAGAAAAACTCTTGGTGTTAGAGGCTTAGGTTTGACGTTATTATGATTGTAATTTTCATTTTTTTATTTGGAATGAAGTTTTATTTTTGATAAATGGACATTCATGTAAGTGGTCTTTTGACCATCCCTGCTGTTGTTTGTGTTCCCTTTGATTGCATACAGATATTGACATGAATCGGAAACACCTTTTCATATTCCCCTTTATTGCTTAATAAGTACTTATGCAAACTAATATTCAGACAACTATTGTCTATACTATCAAAAAGTAAGATTGCAAATGATGGAAGCTGCAGTTGCAATATCATTTGCACTTTGCTATTTTAAAATAACAGTACGTGTAATTAAACAATGACTTTGAATATGTCTGAAGGTTACATATGCAAGACGTCAAACCAATCCACACATCATTATCGTGGATTAAATATTTTAACACCAAAATCAAATGTAAAACAATGGAATCGAAATATAGAATAAAACATAATTAGAAAACATGTATACGGACAGAAATATAGCATTACCACTGAGAACAACAAAACTGCAATAATTTATTTTACAAAGTTAAATCAGTGTATTAGTTCTGTCTTTTGGTTTAAGTGCAATCATCATAAACAAACTGTGCTCTTTTGTATATATATGCCAGGCTACGGTAACATCTACGTCCTTGAGTGTTTCTCTGAGAACCTAATTAAGTGCTGATTGTGTTTTGATACCTGATCTGCACAAGTATTTGTTGAATTGTTGCCGTGAAATAAAAGCTGATCACCTTTTACTGTCTTAAATTGATATAGTACTCATTCACTAACAGAACAAAAAAGATTGACTTTCGACATTGACATCTGTGATATAAAATGCCAATTAAATCTTTCAAAATGAGATATACGACTGTCAAGTTAATCGAATGTGAAGCAACTCGCAAAGCTGTTTGTTAAACGTTTTAATTTGTTCACATGTTTTATTTCCCTATGAATACCCTCATCACTTATGTTGCCTAAGCAAGCTGATAGTTGTCTCAGGCAAACCAGGCATGTACAAAAAAGACCAATTATACGGCCAATGGCTAGTGGTGACAATGAATATGACATTGCATTGTTAGTAACACATGTTTATTGATAATGAGATGCAGATCAAATAAGGACTACATTTGTATGTTATTTATGTTTACGAATAGGATGTGACACTTTAATTTTCTAACAATGTGACACATATTCAGTTTCATTAATTTATACATGTCGAGTACTTAACCGTTAACGCTTTATTGATATGATACACAAATGCACTTTGTCAATATACTAGTGTATTGCAGACTAGTTTTGTTTTCATTTAAAAAAAAAACATTCCAGTGTTTATTCTCTCCTAGTGTAAGTCCTACGTACTGACAACTGGACAACTCTTAACAATTTCAATTTAAGGATTATTTCATTAAGTTTTATGGTATGCTAGTTATCCAAACTTAAGACCAAAGCTTCATGCAGGCTATGCATGAATGAATTAGATATTTCCAGCATGGAGCTTTCAGCTTTTAAGAAATCATTAAAACAGATCAAAACTTCATCAGGATCAGGATCTGGTTCCAATATTTCAGTGTTTTTGATGAAAGCATCTTCCACCATGGCAGTCTTCCTAAATACAGCATTGTTAGGTCAATAATCTTATTTGTTACGTGTGAACATGTTTGCCGTCTAGAAAAGGTATGGAATCGTTTTAAACTTGTGTGACAGGAACCCTGATAATATCAGCTATATAGTCCATGTATTGGCATTATACAAGCCCATTGTTATATATGACTGCCATTATAATCACCGTAGTTATAACCATTTTTTTACCGTAGTTATAATCACTTTTACCCGGCTGTGTCCAGGTTTCTTCACACCTTCTTCGCGCACCGCCGCTGGGTATGTGGCTAAATAATGCCCCTTTGGCAATAGCCATGCTCTACAAGGGATTAAGGACCTTTGAAGCCAAATCGGAAATACAGGAAATACAGAATCATGTAACTGATCCGGTCCACATGCTATGATTTACGCAAAATTCTGTCCTTCAGTTCATTACAATGAACATGAAACATAAAGAAACCATGGTAGTTATACTAATTCTGCCGATGAGGTGGATATATCAGTTGAAGTATTTACATAGTACACCTGTCAATGATTTATATAAACCCTTTAGAATCACCCTATTTTTCATTACTAGGTATTCTGTTACTGAGAAAATAAAATGTATGCTAGGTTCTGTTTAGAGATTTAGAGACAAAATTATAATCATATCTATGTAGAATATATTTGTAGTCGATTCGGTATATAGATGTTTTTAGCGTTTGGGGGCCTGAAATACATGTAATAGGATTTTGGTGGTAGCTTTCAAGAAACAATTATAGTATGCATTAACAAAAATTGCATTCTCACAAGGTTGAAATGAGAGGATATAAAATAATGTGATAACGAAATGATGTTCACTGACGTTTAAAGGCTGTCTATTTATTCCAACTGGAGATTTCTAAGGCTATAAACAAATTATATAGGCATAATTTGTACATCAATTATAAAATATTACGTTGAATGATGTTGAAATTCATTATTACGAATATAACATGTATTTAGTGGTTAGCATGAGCACATTCCCATATGGTTCTCTTCAGTGGAATAGTTATAATCAAACAGGTATTTCCAAACATGTTAAAAGTATAATTAATTGTTTTTCTTTTAACCTTTCAACCATCGAATCTCTCATGATCAGAGATCTTACATTACCTACCTCAAGGACAGTTTCAATAGAGTTTATAGAGTAAATGAGAGATAGAAATCTCCAATGTCCCGAAAAGGCACAATATGATAGATCTGCATTTATTTGCTACCAACCATGCAGGTAGTATGTAATACTTATCAGAAAAAATAATAGTTACCTGCAACAAATAATGATTAACTATAGCCATATGTTAAATTTTCACGACTGTATTCAAGTTATATTCCCGTCTCTAAAACGCATTTTTCTCCTGTAAATCAAAATGTACATCAGTTTTGCAAATATTGCGGCAACAAAGTCAACACATTTCTTTATTCTATCTCTATCACATAAAGTGCCAAATTTGTCCTTAGGGAGATTGTAACATATGATCTTTATATGATGCTTTTGCTTGCAGAACATACATATCAGATCAAAGTTCCATCTGGTTATTAAAAGCTTTCTTAGCTTCTCTCAATGTCTTAATGGAGGTTTAATAATTTGTCTTTTTCTTGTCTCCACGCAAACAAGAAATGTATTCTTCATTAAATGTTTGAGGTTTTATTCATGAAAGTTGTTTGGACTGCGGAGATATAGCGTAATAGAGAAAGAAGGCAAAAGGGCAAGAGTGAATCAGAAAATATAATGTAAAATCTACATCTGCTATTAATCACCTTGTCATCTGCTCTAAACTACCATAAAAAAGTTTGTCAGAAGGACGTTTCGAGTGGCCAATATGCCATAATTGCTATTCAATACGTCGTTTGGAGTGACCATTACCCATTAATTTGCTGTCCACACTTCGAAGGATGTAAAAGAAGTTACTTAAAATGCATCTAAATCCCTTACATAATAAACTTATTTCAAACTTTCCAATTATCTACTTACAAATAACTTAAAACACTCACTCATCTGTAAATAACTAACTACTCCTTTTTAAACAAAATTACCATAACTACCAAAACTATAATTAAAGAGAGTAGGACAGGAATATGTATGTTATGCTACGACTCTGTTGTTTTAAAATTAGTAACCGAAAACTGCGAAAATCATCAAGTTTTGGAAAATTCGAATATTTTATTTATTTCTCTAAGATACAAATTGAAAACTTAAAAATAAGTTACAGTATAGCAAATGAAATCTAAAATGCTAAACATTCTATCAATTTCAAATATAATAACAATAAGATAAATATTATCAACAATAATTCTTTCCACCCGGGACCTTATAGTTAGCATTGTATTTATATGTTTGTTTGTTTGTCTGTGTGTGTGTGTGTGTGATAGGTATATGTTGTTATTATCTCGGAGGGATTTAGTGAACAATCGAATATTAAAGACGTGACTTGAAAATATCTTGTATATATTATAGGTCTCTCTTGTTGTTATATCAGAGGGATTTATTGAACAATCGAACAGATGTGACTTGAAAATATCTTTCGCCTTTTTGGATGATGCGGTTTGAATTTGATGAAGGAAAAACTGAAATGTCTTTGAATGAATTACCAATAATTCGAAAATAACTACTAAGTACCAAAGTTTATGTACTCCTTGTAATTAAAATGAATAATGTAAACTGGTAATCAAAGCATCTCAACTGAACATAATGACTCCACTAAGATTGATGTTTAAGGAAGAAATAACATAATTATCAGGTAAACATGCCTTATAGGCAAACCTAAGATGCAAGTTTATAAATAGAATGAGGGTCGAATAATTATTTCTTGATCATTGTTATAATGTCAAGTCCATTAGCAGTTAACTAATAAATACTGAACTAGAATTTCCAACAAGTTCGTCATAAAGATTTCGTCAAAACTTTCCATGGTCAAACGGCTACAACAAAATGATCTGATCTTAAAGCACAAACTAACAATCATGAATAAAATGAGCTATTTAATATGTTAATGTCTAAATGATTTGTCCTGGGTGCGGTTTTGATCCTGTGGGAATTTTGTCTTACAGCCGGAATCAATGAGCAACCTTTGCATGCTTGATTTCATGAAGTAAATAATGTATCAATATATGTAAAAATGAGATGGGAATACGACCACATATAAAAAGAAAGAAACATTAATATTGCCTTGGGAATAAGGGGAGGAAATTGTTCCCACAGTAGCAAATAAAAATGTGTTGTACTGCTAATGTGCGTTTGATAGCACAACTTACATGTTAGATGCACTCTCGACCCTTTTTACACATCACAGTATCTGGGAACAAACTGATGGGACACTGGTGTGTCCGTGTGCAAAATGAGCTCACATATACTGTCAGTTTTAAGAAACGCATGTGCCTCCGCTCGACGAGAGACAATCATGATATAGTTTCATATCTTCATGCAAGCGGCAATATCATTGTTGTTGTTGTTGTTGTTGTTGTTTTAGGGTTTTACGCCATTTTTCAGCACAAGACAGGCTATATATGGCGGCCAGTATTAATGGTGGAGGAAGAACCCGGGAAACCCCCGGAAAGAACCACCGACCCACGAGAAACTACCGGCAAGCTTTCTCACATATCCACATTGGCCGAGCCCGAGACTCGAACCTACGCAGACAGCGGTGAGATGGCAGTGATCCGTGACGGAGAGCGCTTTAGACCACTCGGCCACTCGGCCACTCGGGGCCCCCAATATCATTGTACTATTGCGTTTGATTCTACACAATGATTCTGCAATGGCGGCTGACATAGCTGTTTCATCATCGAGTAGAAAAACGTGGTGGTTTCCTCGTATGTATTTGTGGGTGTAGAAAGTAATGCATCGATATCATAACCCACAGGGTTGGTTAGAACTACTCACGCGTCTTTTTTCTCCCTGATACATCGGGTAATTCATGTCCGTTTCCACATAATTGACAAAACTGGTCAACTTATACTTTGAATTGGACTTCCATCGTTATAGATCTACGCACGCGTTCAACAATACTGGCGCCTGTGTCTTCCTTTCAACGTTCAGTAGAACGCGTTCGCTAGCATAATGCAGTCATTAAACACTCTTAAACATAACATCCTCTGCGATTCGAAAGAAAATTCCAAATTCATAAAATAATGACTGTAAACAAACTTGTGTTTAATATTGCTTGCTAAACAGTTTTTTTTTATAATATAATATCGCCTATGTAATATCTTCTAGCATATTTTTCCGGGCATGAGAAGCTGCATTGATTAGCATTGTTGGAAGTTGAATGTATATCATTCTATTTGAACTTGATTAGTTCCATGTCAATGCTTTCACGTTAAACACGGCAAAGCAGATTCAATTATTTTCAACAACCTAGGACCAAGAAGCCATTGGTAGAAAAATATCATGGACAATTTACGCAAATGATTTTTGCGGAGGTATGACCTTATTATTCTGTGTGGGTTCGAGTCTCGGATTCGGTGAATGTGGGTATGTGAGAAATCTTTGCCAGTAGCCTCTCTTGGGTCAGTGGTTCTTTCCGTGGTTATCCCCAAGATTTTCCTCCACCATTAATACTGGCCGCCATGTATAACCTTAATCATGATTGCAACGCTTAATCAGATCTACAAGCTGTAATTGTAGGCCCTAACGTCACTTTTAAGAAAGAATTTACTCATCGTCAAGAACAACTTCCTGGAGCCTCATTAGCATGTTTGTATGCAAGGGTGTTGCTGATGGTCTAATGATGTTCCTCTATGCGTCTGTAGGAAATATACACAAACATTGAAAGTGTTACATTCTTAAATAATACTACCTATCGTAAGGTGTGTGTGTGATTTGGATTTTAACGTAGCTTTAACAATTTTCGAGTCATATCGTTACTATGTCTGCATTTTGGCAGTTGATAGTGATATCCAGTACTGGGGAATCCTTACGCAGCCACGTATCATCGTATCCCACCCAATCCTTTATCCTGACAACAGTCCGACCAATCCTAGCACGAACCTCTTAATGCTGAGCGCCAAGCGAATCATATCCTAGCACCATCTTTGTAAGACTATGATACAGGGTTCGAACCTGCGACCTGCAATACCAGAGGCGGACGATCTAACCACTAGACCACCAGAATTGTCTCTATCACGAAGTAAAGATCAGACCTGGTGAAAATGAGTTGGGAAAAATAAAAAATGAAATGAAATCAATTGCAAGGTCATATTGAACCATTCTGCAACAAAACTGGCTGGAAGTGCCCAAACACACCTTGCTCAGCTTAAAGCAGCCAGACACAATAGCACACTAGTGGTATTAAAATTCCGAATCAGGGGTAATACAAATAAAAGACTTGTAAAATATTTCCATTCCTTAAAGAAGCTCCATTAGTTGCAAATGCTGCGGCGTTATGGGCCGTTGGAACTGGATCAGGCACAGCTCTCAGAAAGGAGGTTGGAGGTTGTTCATGAATAAAAAAAGGAAAAGGCCTTCATTTACCAGCCACAAGTCCTGGAATATCATCTCGATGAGGTCTTTGACTACCTGATATAACATGCAGAAAGCCACGCGTCTATTGACCAATCTCGAATTGAATTTCGAACGAATTAAAATCAGACAAGCGTTTTCGTGGTGTCTTTAAGCATAATGAACTTGCATCGACAGTGTCATGCACACTTGAAACCGGTAATGACAACCTAGATTTGACAACAAGACCAGACACTGGTTGTGTTGTTTATCTGGTGACACCTCATCATCGTTAGCATTTTGACTTGTATGGACTTGCATAACTAGTTGAAGTCGATGATTATTTAACGGAGAACTATAAACTTGAACGACAGAATCGTCTACCACTGTTTCATTCAACTATAAAACCATACTAAAATGGATGGACAAATATATGGGGATCTTCTTGCTAAAGTGTTGCATGCGCTGGTGGGAATCAAAGTTTCCGTACAACCAACACAGCAAATACTTAATGATTTCACTTTGAAGTACGTTTCATATTATACAACGTATATATGAACATGTACTGATGTTATATAACTCGACTTCTCATTGGTGAAGTGGATCTTAGTAGGTTTGCCTGCAAAGCTGATTTGACTGAGTTTGCTAGACGTGTTGTTCGTTGTATCAACCAGGTGAGCTTGTGGTTTTTGAAGATCAGTCTTTCAAACATTCACAACATTGTTAAGTTGAAATGCCCTGTCGCAAAGAACCTGGCTGAGATCAAATGTACAATAGGAAATCAGAGATTATTGGTGTGTCAGTTTCTTATATCAAAGATGACAATAATGCTACAACAAAACAATATGTGGATAGACAAATTCTTACGTGTAGTAAATTATGGGGTGTATTTCAATTATATTGACCGGAAAAAGAGATATAAAAACTGTAGACATATCAAATACGCTACTTGTTTTCAGTTCTGTCGGGAATGAATTTGATATGCCTAAATCTCACTCTTTAACGGTTTTTGAGTATGGTCATATTATCCATGTTAGTTTAGTGACAAGTGTGGTACATTAAATATAATGATGAATACTGTTATTGGGGGGTGGGTGAGCAATCAGTAAGGAGTGGTACTAACGACGATACTTTTAAAATAGTTATTATATTAAAAATTGTTAATATTTACAAAGTCAGTGTCTTTGGTCGGTAGTGATGAAATTCAGTTCGAGGGACTCAACATCTTTCCAAATAGGGCTACTTAACCAATTTTGCGTTGTTGTTATAGATTAGTCTTGTCATTACACATGATGGATTCCTTTGAAGTTGCAGAATGTTGAATGACCTAACGAAGGATCTTAACATCGATCGCAATTTTATTATATTTGTCGACAAACATCTGCTTCAAAATGGTGTTACCAGGCCCTCGTTAAATGTCACATAAAAAGCAACAGTTGTGAACACCCTGATGTGCTACTAGAAAATCTAGGCTGACTTACTACTGAACTCACCCCGGTTACGTTTAACAATGAATGTGTTTCAACAACAATGACTCATTTAAAACAAAAAGATCTCGAATGTTATTCACCAAGGACCCACTTATCCAAGTAACAGATAATGGGCGACGACGAGAAAGATCGTTTAAGACATCAGGCGCAGGTACAATCGGTATATTTAATGAAAATGATGGTATAATTCTGGAACGTGTACTTGTTTATAATTGAAATTTCGTTTAGTCAGAGGCTTTCTATAGTTGTGTGACACCTGTAATATTCAAAAGCTGTAAATGGTTAGAAGTTTTGACGAATATAACGCTTGAACATGATCATTTATGACCAGTCCTGCAATTGTAGTAGCGATTGTATTATTAATAGAAGAACAATAATGGATCCAAAATGTTACCGACGCAAAATATAATCGAAAAGGAGTAACAGCTGCAAAATGAAATCACAAAAAGTACCAAATTGATTATGAAATATAAACTAGCGTGCTTGGTTATTTTTGCTCTAGCCACGGCAACAACTGTTGGCTTTGGTATGAGCGGAATGGCACCCACGAGAACAATCGATAATAATCTGTGTCTATTGTGATGCTAGCACATATGCACATATGCACATATTTGGCTTGCTTGCCAAAATGGGTTCAAATCATGGGGAATGGAGGCTGTTATATGTATCAGGAGAAAAAACCCGGTACGAAATTCCATAACCGCGTAATGACACTACCCCAGAACTTCATGTCATTTGATCTTTGACACTTATTTGTTGAATTCAGCATATCTTCTTTTGATATGATTTTCTCCCTGCTGTTGAACTTACGAATGTTGTTGTTATTAAGTCTACTTTTAAGTTGTTCACTTTGCTTTCTTTATATATCAAATGACAAGTTTTGCTTTTCTATGCATCGTGTGAAAGCCGAGTTAAATGATTTGTTCATATAGTTGAAACACGTTCAAGAGTGATTATTTGATTTGCTGTTAGAGATATAAAATCAAGACGACTTCCTTATAATTTAAAATTCCTTTTTCTATTTAACTCCGAATTTTCATCTAAATCATTAGTAAAATAATAAAATAAAATAGAGACAAACACTAATACATGTAATTATATTGTTATGAAGGATATACAATTTTATACAGTGCATTAACATTAAGTCCATTAGGATACAGAGTATATAACTTATGAATCCAATAAGTTTCTTTTATGAGCCTATTCATATCACCATGCACAATATCTATTGGCATGAAAGAAAATTCAGGTAGAAAGTGATTACTGGTGTTAAAGTGTGTTGAAATATTAGAGGAAAACTGAGGATCTCTATATTTTTTATATGAAACCGATGATTATTCATTCTCTTAGAAACTTTTTTGTAGTGTTTGTCCAACATATTGCCTGCTACATGTTTACAGGCTATTAAATAAATCACATCAGTTGATATGCAGTTAGTGTTATCACGTAGAGAAAATACATCTTTTATATTGTCACTACTGAAAGAAGTACTTTCTCTAATGTTTGCACATTGAGAGCACCAGTGTCTGTTACATGTAGATGACGAAAAGTGTATTTTTTCTGTCTGTTTAGTTCTAATTAAAAAATCTTGCAAATTCTTGGGTCTTCTATAAGAGAGAATTAGTTTAATTTTGTAAAGTGATTTGAAGCTAGTTTTATTAGATAAATTTAGGAGACGATACTATTTTTTTAATTATACGACCTATGTTAGGTAATGAAGGATTATATTGTATTGTGAAAGGAATTACATCTCTCTCTATTCTACATTCTACTGTGTTTAAAGCCTCATGCTGAGTAAGAGTACGGGCTTTGTTCAGCGCAGAATCAATTATATATGTAGGATAATTTATATTTTGGAAAAAAGCTCGTAATTTATTCAAAGAAGTTTGTAATTGACAATCATCTGAAATAATGCGTCGGTATCTTTTGGCCTGTCTATATGGTATGCCGTTTTTACATGACATGAAATGACATGAAGAATAGTCTACATAGTGGTGTATTTTAGTTTCCTTGATATGAATATTTGTAGATATAGTATTATCAATATTTTTATTACATTTACATCTAAAATTGAAACATGCGTACTTGATGCAGTATAAGTAAATGTAATCGTCGTGTGAGAATGATTTAGGCGATCAATACATTTTTTCAGTTCTTCATTTGAATGGTTCCAGATCATAAATATGTCATCCAAAAATCTGAACCAAAAGAAATGGATTAAACTTTTCGTTTTGATTTTCTAATTTACCCATGAAAAGGGAACCGTATGACGCAGCCATAGGACTAACCATTACTGTATCCATTATTTGTATGCAATTCATATTATTAAATTGAAAATAATTGTTTTTCAAGATATGTGTTATTTTTTCACAAATATCTTCACTAGATAGTGTGCTATTATTAGGATTGTTATCAATAAAATATTTACACGCTTCAATACCATCTGCTTGTGGAATGTTAGTATATAGTGATGTTTCATCTAATGATATCATGATTGAGCTATCAGATAGTTGTGGAATAGACTAAAGTTTTAAATGAAATCAGTGCTATCTTTAATGTAAGAAGGAAGTGATTTCATTAAAGGTTGTAAAACATTATCATTAAATTTGGATAGGTTTTCAGGATATGAACTATAACCTGATATAATGGGTCGTCCTGGATAATTTTAAGGTAAATTATGGTCAGGATTTTTATGAGTTTTGGGTAATATGTATAACTGAGGTGTTCGTATGTTAAGAGGGAAAGTATCAAATTCCTCATATACAGAATTATTATTTTTTAGCAATCTCATCAATGTATGTTGGACTTTTTTTATTTAATTTCTATTGACGGGGTTTGTTAATATGTTTGTAGTATTTTTCATCATTTAATTGACGTTCAGCTTCTTTAACAATATCATCTTGATTCATAATAATAATAGTGTTTGACTTATCAGCCTTTTTAATGACTATACTGTCGTCATTCATTAGATTATATAAAGACTCATTTTCGTCGTTAGAAATATTACTATGATATTGTTTTTTTTATGATTATAAGTTAATATCTCGTTTGTGATCGCGTCAATATAAAAATCTGAATATGAATCACGTCCACAATGTGGTGTAAAAGATGATTTAATTGTGTTAAAATAACCCATTTTTTTACAATGAATATAAATCGATTTACTCCCTGAATTGTTGTATGCTTTATCATTAAAAAATTCTTTTAATTTTAGGCGCCTACAAAAATTAAAAATTGCTTCAGCTAATTTAATTTTATTGTGACATTTTGGTTTGGGACAAAATTTTAGCCTTTGCCTAACAGTTCATAGTACTTATCAGTTAATATTGTACGTGATAGATTTAAGACTGTTTCTTTACCTCTCTTAATTTGTTATCTTTGTTACTTTTTCCACTCTCTTCTACTTTTGATTCTGTGGAACATCCTATTATTTTGTCTTCTGACGTCGTCTCTATTAGCCATTGTAAAATCTTTACCAGGTTTGTCAGTGTCTTTATCATGGTCACTGTTTCTGATTGTCCCTCCCCGTTTTACGGCTTCTTTGTTGTGCCCTGGGGAGTCAAGATTTTTCGCTGTTGTTCATCCTGTTGATTATTGTTTGAATTTACAAAATTCCTATTTATGTTGACTCTTTGCTTAACTGAAGTTTGGGTGCTATATGTGTATTACTTTTCTTTGCTGTAGTTTCTAGGGGTTTTGAATGCATCCTTTCTTGCTGTTCGTAACTATGTTGATGTTGTTGTGATGATTTGCTGATTTTCTGCTGATGTTTATTCTGTTGTTGTGATTTACTGCTTTTATGCTGCTATGTTTTCGGTTTTTGATTGATTATATGTTGTTATCCAGTTTTTTAACTTGTTTATTTTTCTCTTCTTTACTCTTTCGTAAATTGTTCAGTTTTCATTTTGTTTCAGAAGTATGTCATTTTTCGTTGATTCTGTTTTTTGATATACTTCTTGGTCGAAACTGAAAAGGCTTTGCCTATCTAGTTCCCTCCTCAGTTAATCCCTATCATTTTCCATCTGTTTTCCGATGTTCTGTGATATTTTTATGTTGTTCGTCTGCTAATCTCTGACATGTATTTAGCGAGACTTGATGTAACAGACTGTCGATAGAATCTTGGAAATCTTCATTTTCTCTTGCTATGTATATCTTCAGTTTTAGTTGTGAACCTGATGGAACGATCCCCTCATCAACAAATTTGTTCAAAAAACTGCTGTGAAGGCTGCTTTACATTTATTTTTAAGATAATTTCAATATTTGATATTTCAAAGGCGCCATTAATCTCGGCAGATCATAATTTGATGCCATTATGCTGTTGAAAATTTCAGAATTGTGATTTAAAAAAAACAACACAAAGGCAACTGTAAATTTTCAGCGTTTGTGTTGTTTTTGTATCACACATATAAATCATTAAAATTTGAAATGTCGTCGGCTTCAAAATTGAGTCTTATGTTTATACAGGCAACTGTAAGTTGTCTCTATCTTCCAAAGCTATTTTGCAACATGCAGACATGATATCACAGTTTACAAATTCTCCAAAAGCATTAGAGAGAAGGACAATTTAAAATAAAGTGTTACTTTTCTCCTACTTGAAGTATAGGAAGTAACAAATCATTACTTTAAGTGCAACCATTTCTATTTCAAAGGAGTTTTCTTCCGTAGTGTCCTATGTTGAATGTTGGACGAGAGGTTCAAATCCCCCTAATTTGTTAAAGATTATTAGCTCCGTGTAAAATCCCATATTTCATGCACATTTGCAAGAGTACAAGTTTATAATTAATTACTACTCTTTGTATTTTAACATCACTCTAGTTTCACAATCGTTGTTTCTTAACAGTAATTATTATTCTCAACATTTTGTTTAATTTCTTTTATATCACTGTCTTGTATTCTTTATATAAATACCGCGTCTACGTGGATATTCTAGTTTTGACGTCCTTGGAAGACATTTAAGCATCAGCCAGATGTACTGTTGTCTACACGAGGATATACAGGGATATGTGTTGGACAAAGTTCAATGCTGCTTTCTGGTAGAGATTAAGATCATTTCACTGCATCATTTTATACGTTATCTCTACTAATAATTATCTCTCTGTGTCTTTCGAAATGTTCCATAGATTATCTGCATATTTGTTCTTCATAGGTATATTATTTGTTATTGTTCTTTTCTTTTGCTCAATCATATGTTCTGTGTTTTGTCCGCTTGTCGGACTTGATTATGAACATGATTTGAGTTGATTCCATTTGATATTTAGTTGTCTCCTGAGTCTTAATTATCAGGAACAATGGATAACGTTCTCACCTTATTTTCTAATCTATGCTCCAAGTTACTATAAATGGTTTTCGATGGTGTTTTGCTTTCGATTATCATTGTTAATTTGAATTCATATTATTCTATGATCAATGTCGATTCTTTTCTCAGCTGGTTTTCTATCTCTGTTATTCGTCAACATTAATTAAGTCCCGTTAACATTCACGATCAATTGCTTTTATAAGCATTATCAACTTTATGAAATTTATGTGACGAATTGTTTCACTAAAGAGAAAAATTCAACCACTAAATTTGATCAAAATAGTTATTTAAAAGTTATTTTATCTTAAAAATTACTATAAAGTTCCAAATATTAAGTCCAGTATTTGAGAGTAGTTACCACTCATCAGCAAACGCTGCATTACATAAAGGCACTGATAAGCACTAGGTATGAGCTTATATTTATTCATGGCTCCAGGATGATGACGAATTTGGTCTTTTGAGAAACTGGCATTTTGTTGACGGAATTGATAAATACACGCTCACCTACTTCACCCATCATAAAAAGGCGAAGAAGTGAGTGGGGGCTAAAACACTATATTTCTGGTCATATCCGGAAAGTGCGGGATCTGTTAGCATCGTCTTTATGATTGGAGTCATCTGAGCGTTACCAAAATTATCAACGTCTCGATAGATATAATTCAAAATGATTGAATCATTGACAGTGACAACAACATCAAATACCGATTGAATCATTGACAGCGACAACAACATCAAATACCGACCAAATTAATATTTAATTCATAGGGTTGTCTCAAATAACAGATTCTTTGGAGTAATCGTTATAGAAGTCGAGTGTACACAAATTATTATTTAGTTGTTGCAGGGTCCCAGGAACCAGGAGAGGTACTGTAGATGATTGGTGTATTAACCTGCATTATTATTATTATTTTGCAGAGTAACAACCATGGCCAACGAAACAACTCTGCCTGGACTTGACATTACTTGCAACGAATCATGTGTTGATGTAGGATTGTTTTTGTAGACTCTGTGACCGGCGGAAGGGGTTTCAACATTTCATTCAGGACCCAGGAGTAGTTACCAAGGAATTCTGATTCATCGACTGTAAAACTGAGTTTCAGAACTTTGAATCCCATTTAATCTTCCTCAAATAAATAAAACAAGACATACCACAATTTCTACATATTCTATAAAATATGTAGTTTTTCTCACAGAACATTGAAAATTATTACGTCACAGCATGGTACACTTTCCCATTAATTGTTGAAAATGTTACCTAATATGGACAATAGTATAAGAATCTTTAGATGAAACCATACATAAATTGAAGAGCTGTCATGGTGTCATTGTATATTCTGCATTACTTTGATATATTAAGTTTTATTATTATTTAAAGATAACGAAAATATATAATTTGTGGTAATCATCTCGCTAGAGAATTCATTAATTTCAGTTTAATTTTGAATTGTTAGTTTCGGATACCAATTTAAATAACTTGTTATTCTAAAAATGCTTTAATTATCAGATGATAAATAAAAGACGAGCAGCATAAAAGTTTTCTTGGGTGCATACATACATTGATTACATAGTCGCAGATTTAATTCTAGGAATATAAACATTTGACAGGTCTTATTGATGAAAAATTGCTTTGTAATACATGCAGACTAACGAACTGAACCATATCTACGGTAAAAGAAATGTATTTGCTATTTGTGAACAGATACTAAAAAACAGTAAAACTAACTGCAATTGATAGTTTATATCATTGTATGCTTTACATTACTTTGATATATTACTTTTATTATCATTAAAAGCTAACGTAAATATATAATGTCTGGGAAACATGTCGCTACAGAATTATCAACTGCAGTTTAATTTTGAATTGTTAGCTTCGGATCCCATTTTTACGAACATCTTGTCTTCTAAAAATGTTGATATTATCAGGTGTTAAATAGAAGTCGAGTACCATAAATACTTTTCGGCACAGTTTCTTGGGTACATACATACATTAATTACAAAGGTCGTATCATATAATCAGTGATATTTATTATAGATGATACAATTATTTGCAAATGCAAGCAGACTAAAGAACATACCAATATATACTGTTAAAGAAATATATTTGCAATTTGTGAACAGATACTAAATAAACTTAGTGAAAATAACTGCGTTTGATGATAAAATGCTAAGTACTTTATATTCTCTCTCCTACCCCTCTCTCATTCACTGACCGCTCCGGTTGCCTAGTGGTTAGAGCGTCCGCCTCGGTAGCGGGAGTTCGTGGGTTCAAACCCCGGCCGAGTCATACCAAAGACTTACATACATGGTAATAGCAGCTGCCTCGCTAGACGTTCAACATTAAGAGGTGAGTGTTAGTACTGGTCGGCCTGGTGACAGAATAATGTAACTGGGTGGGACATCATACTACATGTCTGCAGCATGATGCCCCAGTGCTAGACATCACTATAAACTGCCACACTGCAGACATCGTAGGAATATGACTGAAAAATTGTTAAAGCTACGTTAAAAATCCTAATCACACACACACATACACATGCCTTCATTTATATGGTCTTGTTCAGTCATATTTTCAGGGTTTTGTTCAGCTTTATTTTCTTAATTATTCTTTATGTTCTGATATCCTTTCGTCTTATACGTCTTCTGTCTTAGAGGGTATGTTCTGGTCTCAATAACTTCACTTCTGTTTGTTTACATTCAACCTACGTCGATGTATTGTGGTCTTATTCCTTGTAACGCGAGTGTTCCTTTGTTTCTTATCGCATTCATTGTCAACAGTCCAGTTCTTTCGGACCTTAATTTACCCATTCCGTTTTACCTTTCTTGAATTGTGTAATAACATTTTGTCGCCAACAATGAAGACCGCACTCTTTATCTTTGCATTATGGTATTTCTTCTGTTTTGCATGTTCATATTTGATCTTATCTGAACTAGTTTCCCTGGCGTATGGCACCTGCATGAAGGAAGCACCTTTAAACTATCCCTTTGCCAGTATACAAGTATTGGCATGAATCGGAAACACCATTTTGAGCAGCGGGTGGGGGTGGGGGCTGAACAGACCATTTGCTGAAATTTGCCAGAAAGTCCATTTATGAAAAATAACTAAATACCAAAAAAAATGAAAAATGCAAACGTAATAACGTCAACCCGAAACCTCTAACCAAAAACCGAGAGTTTTTCTAATTGGGTTTGCTCATTTTGTTTCTTTATCTTTGTTTTTCGTGTTTTTAAAATTTGTATGCCTGCTTTTTGTTTATCTTTCGGTCACTCATTTGTGCTCGCACATTCGTTGCTGGTGTTGTGATAAAGAATTTGAAATAAGAATCAGTATAATGTATTTTAATCCCGAACGTGACTTAGGCAATGAAATAAAAGGAATTATAGATGAAGCAAAAGAAAATCGTTTAAATGAAATAATACGAAGAGTCACAAATGATTATAATCAGAGTTAGATAGTGCTAATCGAATTATAAATATACTGGTGAGAAATTTAAAAATAATGAAAACACTAATGTATTTTTGAACCAAAGATTTTATGAAGACATATGCGATATCTCTACCGAGGTTCATGCAAATGTATCGTTATAAATCCGTATGGTTTTGCTTGTGCTTTCGAAAAGAAGTTTTTGAACTTAATCATATCCATATCCCCTGAACACCAGATCAAGTGTATGTTTCGCAGAGTATGTGTATCTACTCCATTAAACAAAAATAAAATAGTACAGTTATCTAGAACTACTTTAGGTATTTGTGTACATCGCTGCGTGACATAAATCACGTCTGTGGACATTGTTTGTCCAGCATTACATCATCGTATACTGCGAGATTATTAATTAATCCATCGAGGTCATCTACATATGCGGCTTCATCAATATCACTGATAAAAGTAATGATATCATTTCCAGCCTCGTTCTATAATTTTGCATTTTCATCAAAATCTTTAAGCACATCGTAGCTATCTGATCAACTACCGACGGTGCCACTAAAGATAACTTATCCCACTTGAGCCATGTCATTATCAAATAAAGCAGTATTTGTATTTTCCAATTCCAGATGGACCCATTATTATCATTCTGATGGAATTCGGTAATGCTGAAATATGTTTTACTGGTTCTTGTTTTCGTGTTGATGAAAAATCAGTGACATCAGTTTTCTCCAAATATAATAAATAATAAATATTGCATTCGACGCAGATCATTCACTCCCACAAGTGGATTAACAACAACAATAACAAAATATAAAAACATGCACTTATAGGTAAATGTGTAAAATATGGTACAAAAAGATATAAATTTATATCGCAGACAGAGACAAGACACATATTGTATGCAGGTGATATCACTGCTTCGTTCAGCAAATTTCCAGAATCTGCATGGCTAAGGATCCAGGAGAAAAACATATAATTATTGTGGTCTTGGAACCCGACTTGATATCCGACTTGTCGAGCGAGGTCAACCAAGACATGGGAAGTATACTATAAATGCTGTTGATCAAGTATGTCTCGTTCAGGATGTAGCGTACAAAATAAGGATTTACAACAACGACATATTGCAGATGTTGATTCACTCGTTATATTCCGTAAAATTAAATTTCTCACAGAAAAAACTTGCTCGCTTCCTAGCAAAATCTGTGATGTAAACTATACTAGTATTAGGGGCCAGTAATTTATCAACTGACTATTATTATGAGATCGATTTATTATAGTCCAAGAGGATATTGGAGGGGTAGAGCAGCGTTTAGTTAACTTGCTGATGCAATAACTGTTATACGTTATGTTGCTGCAAAGTGTTTAGCACGACAGGCTATATAGCAAATTTAACTACCACCACCTAATACAATTCAGTATGCACATTTTGATGGCAGCTCTCCATATGAAGTTCATGAAGCAGACATGTTATTTTTACGACACGATACCATTAAGATTGGTAGACGTCAAACACGTACATACAAATACGTGTTGACTGTCGTTGACGTTGCAAGTAGGTATAAAAAACAGAACCACTATCAACAAAAACATCTGCTGAAGTTGCATCTGCGTTTGAACAAATTTATCAAAGAGGACCAATGCGATGGCGACATATGCTACAGGTTGATCCTTGCAATGAATTTCCTGGAGCAGTATCATCTCTGATGAAAAAACATAACGTCAGAATCAGACGAGGATATACGCAATTCATCGTGATCAGGCAATTGTTGAACACTTGCTGAGCGGTTATTTGGGTATCAGTATGTGAAGGAAATAATTCAGAAATACAAGAGATCTTGGAAATGGGTTACAAGAAAACCAAGTGTAATAGCTGCATTAAATAATGAAATTAATCGTGCTATTTCTATGAAACCTACCATCGCTATCATAAAAAAATCACAAAAAACATATACCACTAAACCGATAAAAAAATTTCAAAACAGCCAGTACTACGTAATGTGACTGTGTGGTAATTATAGGAACCTGGTGAACTTGAAGGTGGTAAATAAAGAGCTACTGGTTCTATTTGGAGTATTACGACATGGTAAGATCCACGGTAGACCTGTAATCTACAGGTTAGATTCAACTGTTCCTTAATGTGGATTTGTACTCGAAAATTTGTATCCAAAAATTAAGACCAAAACTTCATGGAGTCTATGCAGGAAAGAATTTGATATTTCCAACATGGAGCTTTCAGCTCTTAAGAGCCATATGAAATCATTAAAACAGATCAAAGCTTCCTCGGGATCAGGATCTGGTTCCAATAGTGTTTTTGATGAAAGCATCTTCCACCATGTCATTCTTCCTAAACACAGCCTTGTTAGGTCAATAACGTTGTCTAATGTCAAGTTGGTTCTAAAGGATACTGGTGCTGACCTGATATCTATTGTCTGCCACAATGAAAATGTTTTCTTTATAGCTATTCCTCCTGAACTAATATATACCATATCTGATACATAATATTTTGTAAATTTGTAAGACGTTCTGTGATGTATAGTTGGTTCTAAATGAAAACGTACTTAGTCACAAGTCTAATAACTAGGTCAGCCAGAATATTGTAAAATGATATGTATTAATGTCGCAACCCCCCCCCCATTGGTATTATAAATAATACTATGGATCTGCTACAATATCATAAAAGGTACTGCAGAAGGTGTACTTTACAATTTAATGATTCCAAGCCCCCAGTCAGTATTGCAGACATTCTAGAATCATATAGCAACTCAATGTTGAATAGCTAACACTTTTATGAAATATAAAATATCAGTTCAAATAATCTCATGCAATATATCTTCAGTTTCAGTTTGAACGTACAGTATCTGATCAGTTTTATTTTGAGTCAATAATGGCCATGCTAACTAAATGCTATATTACATTTAATTCATCACATGAAGGTTAGTGACTTATGGTGAGAGAGTCTCTTTTCAGTTCATTCGCCCTGGTACTCATCTGCAATGTTTTTTCCTGTCTTCCTTCCGTCTTATTCTCGCAACTCATTCCACCGTATTTCCCTAATGTCACTACGTAGACCCATACATCTATATGTTCTGTTTCGCATGAGTTTCTTGGGAAACTGTCTTTGCCATCTATCACGAAACACGAAAACATGAACCATTAAAACATATTTCAGCATTACCGAATTCCATCAGAATGATAATAATAGGTCCATCCGGAACTAGTAAAACACAATTACTGCTTAATTTGATAATGAAATGGCTCAAGTGGGATACTTTATATTGTGTGTCACCATCTGTGGATGATCAGAGTTTGAACGATCTGCTTAAAGATTTTAAAGAAAATGCAAAGTTGTTGGACGAGGATGGTAATGATATTAATACTTTTATGAATGATGAAGCGCCATATGTAGAAGTCCTCAATGGATTTATTAATAATCTCGTAGCATACGATGATGTAATGCTGGACAAACAACAAGATCCAGCTCGGATTATTTCTCGAGGTGGGCATTAAAACACATACGTGATACATGTTACTCAGCGATGAACACAAATACCTAAAGTAATTAGAGATAACTGTTATATTTAAGTTGTGTTCAATGGAGTCGATACACATACTATGCCAAACATTCACTAGATATGGTGTTCCGGGGATATGGTCATGATTAAGTTCAAAAACGTCTTTTCAAAAGTACAAGCTACCCCACACCGAGTTATAACAATAACTTTGCATGATCCTCGGTCGCGATATCGCATAGATGTTGATTACATCTTTTGGTCAAGAAAGACATTAGTTTTAGATTATTTTTAGATTTCTCATCACTTTCCTTACAAATTGATTAGCTCTAACTCTGATTTAGAATCATTTTGACTCGTCGCATTTTTTTTCTTCATTTATCCGATTTTCTTTTGCTTCATCTATAACCTTTCAAATTCATTTGCTGATTGCGAAGGTAAAAAAAACAGGCATAACAATTTGAAAAACAAGAACGACAAAGATAAAGTAACACTATGAGCTAAGAGAGTTATATACATTCTCTGTTTTTGGTTATAAGCATTGGTTGGAATTTTTACGCTTGTAATTTTCCTTTTGTTCGTGTTAAGTCTTATTTTCATAAAATTTCTTTCACACAAGTGGTCTGTTCACCATCCCTGCTGCTCAAAATGGTATTTTCGATTCATGCTAATATTTGTATGCAGGCAAAGGGATAATAAAAAGATACTGCAGATCGTAAAGTAACGACATTTCTTTCCTGGAGAAGACTGTACGACAAGGATTTATCTGACCCAATAGTGAGCATGCGTTTCAAGTAGCACACCTCAGGATATGCAACATAAGGTTTCTTAACACAACCCTATTTTTGTAATTGAACGACATTTTTTTCACCCCTTGATGATCCCACTCCCCAATTACCCACCCAACCTACGTCTCCGCCCAAATTTGTTGACGCAACAAAATCGATTTCGTTATCGATTACCACATGGGTCCGTCATGGAAAATCATCATCGTTCTCAAACAAAATATGGTTTGCTCAGAAACAATCCCCTTATATAAGACTGCTGCGGTGTTTGCTTGAAATCGCTAACGACTTCCTTTTAATATTCACACAAACGTTTTACACAATAACTTGTCGAGATATTTTTACAGTATCAGCTTCTGCTATTCTATAACTTTCATCATCATGACAGAACAAGTACAAGTTAATTTTGCCACTGATAAGATAACCACGTTCCAGCGTGTTAATAACATTTCCCTATGAGACTATATTCCTATTCACATAACATTTTTAGCTCATCATCAACTGTGATCTAAGCATGCTGATCCTGATACAACTTTATCTTTCTTCTATTTTCAAAATAATGTTTTCATCTTTAACTTAGTGTCCGCTGCTGTAATATCTTCCATATTTCATATTTCAAATGAAATTTACAAAGTATCCTTTCTCGTTTTTCAAGACTCTTTTCTGTAAAATATAACGAGCAAACCATCGATGACTCGCATTTCTTATATCAGATCCAACGTAATTGACTTTCCCCTCTGCGATAAGCTCGAAACCGATTAAGTATCTTGTTGTAGGTAGCTATTGATACTTGACACGAAGTATTTTTATTCTCGTATTTTTATTCTCGTATTTTGGTTCGAGTCTTTTCTGTATTGATGATAATACAATACCTGCTCCTGAAACTATCACCAGTATATTGTCGAAATATTTGTATCGCCATGGTGTTTGCTATTATACATCTCTCATCATCATGACAGAACAAGTTCAAAATCATTTTGCCACTGATACGATTACCAGGTTCCAGCGTCTTAATAGCATTTCCATGTGAGACTATTGTCTTATCGACATAACATTATTTTAGCTCATCATCAACTTTGATCTTAGTATATTGATTCGACGATATCGGACGGTAAAGATTGTCAGCAACATCATAAATCGAGTTTGAGACCAAAGTTATTTTATCAAAATACTTTGAATCATCTTCACAAACAGAATACAACTTTATATTGCTTGTATTTTTAAAATATGTGAAATATTTTATCATTGTTAAGCATAATTGTCTTATGCTTACCTCGGAAGATAATTATTTTCATCTTTAACTTAGTGGCATCTACTGCAATATCTTCCATATTTCATATTTAACATAACATTTACAAAGTATATTTTTTCGTGTTTCAAAACTCTGTTCGGTATCATATCAACGAGCAAACCATCGTTGACTCGCATTTCTTATATCAGATTCAACGTAATGGACTTTTCCCCTGTGCGATAAGCTCGAAACCGATTAAGTATCTTGTTGTAGGTAGCTATTGATACTTGACATTAGGTATTTTTATTCTCGTATTTTGGTTCGAGTCTTTAGTTTAATGCTGATAATACAATACCTGCTCCTAAAACTATCAACAGTAGTGGATTTGCTGTTTCACCCGCTAATGATATTCTAGTAGGTGTTAGTATCATTGAAATGTAGTTTAACACACCTATTAATTAGCTTGAATATTTTTTGGTGCATCTCACACAGTCAAGTTTTTTTTATGAAAGTCCTTGTAGTATTTGATCAGCTCATCCATGTCGATGTCGGATAGACAAGATGATATGTCATTGAACTTAATTATTTTTCTTTTTGTCATTATGAAACTGTTTCAGTAATTTTACTGACTGAACGTAAACGTTCTCTCAGCAGCTGCAGCTTTATCAATTTGCAGATGTTGTTTGCTATTAACAGGATCAGCAATAAATTTTGATACACTTTATATACTTTAGATGATGCATTTCCATAACTGAAATCATTATTAAAAAAATGATGAATCAAATTTATCCCAGGATAAACATTCGTTGGTATGTCAGTGATATCATTCACACTATCATGATAAAGATCTTTTGTGAAATTAATATAACCTATTACAAATCTTAAATCTCATATGCTTAAAATATTAAGTACCATATATTGTGCAAGTATTTTATATGTTATTGCAAAAGATAGACGTCCACGTTTATCTTTCTTAAGAAATAACAGTCGAATATAACATAAACTACAGACTTGATCATATTACTAATGCTTCTTATAACATCAAGTGGTTGATAGAATATATCTCGATCGCCATCGCTGTAAGTCTCAATATTTTACTCAATATCAAATACTGCTATTAAATGAGCGTTTATCTGACCAGTATAATATTGTTATAATCGCTGTTTTCAGAGTATATACTAGTATAAGATAAGCCGTCGCCATTATATTGGCATCATCATGATAATCTGCAACTTCAAATAACGTTTTTATTAGGATAGTCCATACCTAACTCACGCAATGTACAACGCTTTGCAAAACCGTCTCTTATTCTGCAATATTTTTTTGTAAGCCTATTTTATTCTTTTCCCGCTAGATGTCAAATTCATCATAAACTTTCTTTATTAGTTGGTGTTCTGGTTTTTTACCACCATGAGATTTTGTTTTAAAACGATATGTTATAGACACCTATTTTATTTGCCTATAGAACGGCCGATAATGCATCTAAATCAAAACGTCGTTTATAGTCATTCATGGCATACATGTGCGCTTGCCAATTGAACTTGATATATCTACATTATCTGAGAGCGAGTATGACACATTAGCGTTTAAGCAAATATATCACACCTTCACGCAATTGTCGTATGCCTGGGAAACTAGTTCATATATGATCAATGCTGAACATGCAAAATAGAAGAAATACTCTAATACAAAGATAAAGAATAACGTCTAAATGGTTGGCCACAAAAATGTTACTACACAATTCAAGACAAGTAACACGGAATGGGCAAGTTAAGATCTAAAAGAACTGTTGACAATAAACGCGATAAGAAACAAGGCAACATTCGCTTTGCAAGGTATAAGATCCCATTACATAGATATAGGTTGAAAGTAAACAAACAGAAGGAAAGCGATGGGGACCAGAACCTATCTTATAAGACAGAACACGTATCAGACGAAAGCATATCTGAAAATAAAGTGCCCTTTAAGAAAACAAAGCTGAATAAAAGGCTCAAAATAAGGCTGAACAAGACCATATATGTGAAATAGGGAGAGAGCAGGGGGGCACAATATAAAGTATAAAGAACTTAGCATTGTCTCATCAAATGCAGTCATTTTTACTATGTACATTTAGTATCTGCTCACATATAGCAAATCCATTTATTTTACCGTCGATATTGTTTGTTTATTGTGCTTGCATTGCAAAGAAATTTATTATCTGTAATACATGTCACTGTTTCCATTCCTAGTATTAAATCTGCGACCTATGTGATTAATGTATGTATGTACCCAAGAAACTGTGCCGAAAAGTCTTCATGTTGTTCGTGTTTTATTTATTTCTTGATAATATAAACATTTTTAGAAAGACTAGATGTTCGACAAAATGGAATCCTAAGCTAACAATTCGTTATTAAACTGCAGTTGATGAATTCTGTAGTGACATGTTTACCACAAATTATATATTTATGTAAGCTTTTCATGATGATAAAACTTAATATATCAAAGTAATGCACAATATACAATGACATAAACTACAAAAGCCATGAGAGCTTAATCTATGTATGGTTTCATCTAAAGTTGTTGTAATATTGTCGATATCAAGTAACATCATCAGCAAGGAATTGGAAAAAATGTATCATGCTGTGAAATAAGAATTTTCATTATGCTGTGAGAATAACTATTGGGATACTTATTTCGTAGAATGTGTAGAAACTGTGGTATGTCTTGACTTTATTATTTGCGGAAGATTAAAGTTGAATCATAGTTCTGAAACTCAGTTGTACAATCGAAGCATCAACATTCTTTGGTAATTACTAATGGGTCCTGAATGAAATGTTGAAACCCCTTCCGCCGGGCCCAGAAGGTGCACTAAATAGTACAGCAATACATGATTCGTTGCAAGTAATTTCAAATCCAGGCCGAGCTGTGTCATTGGGCCAGCCCGTCGATCTGCAAAATAATAATAATAATTCAGGTTAATACACCAATCATCTACAATACCCTTCCTTGTTCCTGGGACCCTGCAACTACTAAATAATAAGTTTTGTACACTATACTTCTATAATAACTACTCCACTAAATCTGTTATTTGAAATAACCCTATGAAGTAAAAATTAATGTGGTCGGCTTTCCAGATTGTCGTTACTATCTTTGCTTCATTTATTTATTTCAAGGTTTTCATAATTTTGGTAACGCTTAGGTGACGTCAATCGTAATTACGATGCTGATAGATCCCGCACATTCGGGATATGACCAGGAATATAGAGGTTCATTCCCTCACAACCACATCTCCGCGGTTGTATGTGTGGGTTGAGTTGGTGAGAGTGTATTTATTAAAGATAGTTCCTTCAACAAAACGTCGGTTTCTCAAACTACAAAAGTTAACATCATCCTGGGAACATCAATCACGTTTAGCTCATACCTCGTGTGTGTCATTGTCTTTATGCAGTGGACTTCATTAATGAATGTTTATATAACTTGTTATGCTAAAATAACCTTTAGGCACAATACTATTGATTTTGATCAAATTTAATGGCTGAAACTTTCACTTTAGTGAAACAATTTGTCATATAATTTTCATACAAATTGATACGTTAAAAATGCTTATAAGCAATTAATTGTGAATGGGAACGCGGTATACTCAGTTTTGACGAATAATACAGATAGAAAACCAGCTGAGAAATTAATCAACTTTAATAATAGGATAATAAGAATTATAATTAAGAATGATACTGGAAAACACAAAACCATAGAAAATCATTTATAGTAACTTGGAGCTTAGTTTAGAAAGTTCCTCTTAGTTCCTGATAATTAAGACTCGACAGACAACATAAATATCAAATCGAATCAACTGAAGTTATGTTTATGATTATGTCCGACAAGCGGAAAAGATACCAGAACATCTGATGAACAATAATTGTACAAAACAATATACCTATGAAGAAAAAATATCCAGACAATCTAGGGAACATCTCTAGCGACACAGTGAGATACTCATTTGTAGAGAAAACATAGAAAATGATGGAGTGAAAGGATCTGTACATCTAAAGGTATGCAACATTTAGCTTAGTCAAACACGTATAACTGTCTATTCTCGTGTAAACAACAACAAATCCGTCTGATGCTGCAAAGTCTTCAATGGACGTAAATCTATAATCTCCACATATACTCAATATTTTTGAAAGAATACGTCAGTGATATGATATAAATTAAACAAAATGTTGAGTATAATAATTACTGGAAAGAAGTATTAATTGTGAAAGTAGAGGCATATTAAAATACAAAGAGTGGTAATTTATTGGAAACATGTACTCTCGAAAACGTGCATGAAATACAGGGTGTTACTCGAAGTTAACAGTGTTTAATGAATTGGAGAATTTGAAAATGTCGTTCAACATTCAACAATAGAAGCGACGGAAGAAAACTCCTTTGAAATAGGACAGGCTGCAGTTAAAGTCATGATTTATTACTTCCTTTACTTCAAGTGGGAGAAAATTGACACTTTATTTTCAATCGTCCTTTTCTCTAATGTTTTTA
This sequence comes from Sinohyriopsis cumingii, assembly GCA_028554795.2. Lineage (NCBI taxonomy): Eukaryota > Metazoa > Mollusca > Bivalvia > Unionida > Unionidae > Sinohyriopsis > Sinohyriopsis cumingii. The sequence goes on from CM068835.1 coordinate 62,550,802, forward strand.
TAAGAATTTTCAAAATGTGATCATGCCAGAACTGAGAGCTGCAGAATTGCTGTTGAAGGTATAAACAAAATTATAATTGTCTGTATAAACATAAGTCTCAATTTTGAAGCCGACGACATTTTTATATTTGAATGATTTAAGCGAATGATAGAAGTTAGATAGAAAAATGAACTTTTAATTAATATGAAGTCGTCTTAATTTTGTACCTCTAATAGCAATCAAATAATTCCTCTTAAACATGTTCTAGCTATATAAACTTATCATTTAACTCTGCAATCACACGATACAGAGAAGAGCCAAACGTATCATTTTTAGACACAACTTTTAATGTAAAAATGAAGCAACGTGAACAACTTAAAAAAGACATTATACCAGCAAGATTCGTAACATTCAGCAACCCGGGGAAAATCATGTCAAAGTAGTTGTGCTGAATTCAACTAATAAATGTCAAAGATCAATGACAGTAATTGCTGGAGTAGTGACATTACGTCGTTTTGACTTTTCGTGCCTTATTATTCCTGATATACATCTCAGCCTCAATTCCCCATGATTTTAACCCATTTTGGCAAGCATACAACATGTACAATCCATGAATTATTAATCCACTAAGTGAATATTGTTTTGCTCGACTTGTTTTGTCTGTAAATCAGCAACGCTGTTCCTCATCGGTTCTCGGATCCTCGGTGATTTCTATTTATATCAATACTGTTTGAATTTGGTCATGCTAATTATTTTATCATCGATGGCCAAATATTATAGTTTACTGATGGTGTTGAGAGTGCTTTGTGCCGCTTCAAGCAGCTCTGAATAGACACGTAATTGTGAATGTTATTATATCTAAATTAAATTGGTAGCATCACAAAAGACATCGGTTATTATCGATAGCTTCGAGAATAATTGCGATTGGTGCGCCTATGATTGTTGTCGTGGTTGCAATTCCAGTCACACCAAGGACAACAGTTGTTGCCGCAGCAAATGGTGATTTCATTTTGCAGCTGTTGCTCCTTTTTGGAAGATATATAAAGCTACATGGCTGAGGAAGTATGCCCCAGTACTGGCATCAAATCAACTGCCAAGCTGCAGACATATTAACGATATGACTCTAACATTGTTAAACCTACGAAAAAAATCCAAATTACACACACACACGAGATATTATTATTTAACAATGTAACACGTTCAATGTGTGTGTATATTTCCCACAGGCGCATCGATGAAACTAATAAGACCATCAGCAACAGACCCCCTGATTTGTTCTTGACGCTGCGCTAATTCTTTCATAAAAGTGACATTATGGCCTACATTTACAGGTTGAAGATCTGAATCAGCGTCGAGAGAATGATTTTGATATCGCCTAATTGAATACGATTCAGAATCAACATTACCAACTGTATCTTTGATAAGCATCATAGTTCGACCATCTCTGCTCACCTATTCATCGCTGTATCTAGTCAGGCCAATATTCGTTGTGAAAATATCAACCTTGTGAAGAAATGATTTGGTTTGATTCCCATTGATGGAATAGCGTGCACTGTTATACAAATCTATAATTACGTTACTAACAAATCAAACGTTGGTCTTGGCAGGATAATTGGTATCACCAGCATCATTCTGTACAAATTCTATCTGAAGAATGCCTCATATGGAATAAAGACGTTAGGCCTGTCCTGCACTTATAATTATAATTTTAATTGATTGCGTTCACCGGCCGGGAATGCATAATATTGAAAACCTCATAAGCCTCGCTCCAACAACACAATTGTGCGTGATGTACCAGCGGTAACACATGCAAAATATGTACACTGAATTCACAGATGAGATTGTGATCATAGAAGTAACGATGGGGCTTGTATTTGTTGCAACCAAGCATATATTTTACGCAAATCACCTTAGAATTCATCATCGGTGTCGTAATACTATAAATTGATACCTTCAACGATTGATATTTTTGTATCTTCATGATGTCATTATTGTACATGAATTGATCCCATAAAAGTGATTCCAATCGATTAGCAGGGTCGTTAGGGTCACACAATCTACCAAGGCCTTCTACTTGTTTTGGTTGTTGCTGATATCTTTCCATTTGTTCTTTAATCCAGTCATTCTTCTGTTAGCGAAGTTCTGGTGTAAGTTGCTCTTGTTCTGATGTACGTCCAGGACTAAGTATTGGTTGTTGCTCTATTATTTCTCCTGATCGAGTTGCGATGGACGTTTTGGCTATTTGTTTATAATTAGTTATGCTTCACCGGAATATTCTTCTGCATCAATGTCAGGTGTTAGTTGATATATTCCTTAAAATGTTTCATCTCTTTATTTGCTTTATAATCTTTTTCAGCCAAAATCTGACCTCGATTAGTAAGATTTTATTAATTATTAAAACAAATGTTACAGACAGTTACAAAATTATTAATGCGAGCGCGAAAAAGTGTTGGGTTAAATAAAATGCGAGATGCAAAGGACCAGATCTGTGAAAAGTTTGTAAAATCAGTGCTTATAAAATGATATTACATAAAGGAAAATGAACAGATTATATAAATATATAAGCAAAATATTACATTCGAAAATGGGAACACAGTAAACTTGGGCTGAATGAAAGTGGATAATTATTCAGCCATTTATCATATATAAATTCGTATATAAATGGACTTCAGCTTGGAGAAAAACTAACATCTAGCAAGTGCTGTACCTCACAATTTTCCTCCTCGTGTATTTAATGTACTGCTTGTCCAGGTATTTCAGCAAATATTTTTCTCGCACAAAATCCAGTAAGCATTGTTGACAATTTCGCTTTACACACCAAAGATATTAAATCCATTAACAGTTTACATGGTCCAGCATTGCATGAAAGTTAGGTGAACAAATTTGTGGTCGATCCTACTAGCTGCTTACAGAAAGGCTTCTAGATTCCTCAGAATTAGTATATAGGCATCACGTTTACTTTAAAACATATGAAATATGTTATCTACTTCAAAATGACTCTAACAGGTGAATATTCACTCTTCATTCTAGCGATAGAGGAATAGCGATGAAAGAAATTTTAATAGGTCTAAAATTCTTTGTCAATAATATTTAGAGATACATATAAGGGGGTGGAGTGGGAATAATAAATGAAGATAACGGGTGAAAATGAATAGGAGGGGTCATCTTCATCATGACTATTGTTTCCATGACATAAAAGTCATGTCGCCCCTTGTTGAATGGTTAGGAACATATAATCGAACCATGGCTCAGCCTGGCAAGGTAGCACCTAATGAAGCGGAAAACGGACACGAGGTCGCCCATCTTGAAACAAGCATATGACCTAGTAGAAACGTCCTGCGCGAGAAAATGATTAGAAGGAAAAAAAATGGAAGTAGAGACACGGATACACTCATGAGCTGCAATCAAAACGACAGACTCAACGGATGCAAACACAATGAGATGTACAACTGAAATGCATAATGGAGACGAATGACCTTTCCTTCTTCTTTGGAAAGAGTCGACCCTATATTGTGGTAATGCCCATGGTGAGACATGACTGTAATTCTAGGAGATAAATACAGGTCGGCTCATCAAAACTACACGCCCATCCCATATCTCTAGTAAACAGATAAACTAATCATTTTGATATGCATTTTGTCTTTTTTGTTTCTGTTTTGTGTTTTTGCATGTGTATATTTTTGTATTTGACAAATAAAACCAACATTTGAAAATCCCCCTCCCTTATCAAATGAGTTTGGGGGTACGTTGTCGTGCGTATAGGATAACTATATAAACACACCGTTTCTTTTGTGTAAACCAATGGCAATACCCCAAAACAAAATGATGTATGCAAGGTCTGCATAATTTTTGTTCTCCGTTTGTATTATCTGTGAGGACATAATGCTATGTTAGGACTGTTTTTCTTCATGACTTAACTTCAAGCATAAAATGCGGCTTGTTCACAGTCTCGACATTCATCGTCGACCAGACCAGACAGAAAAATGGCAGAACACTGAATTATGGAAAGTTGTGAGAAGTAAGCAAATAAAAGAGAGGTGAGCAATCTACTGTGTTGAGTACAATAACTGGACATCTGCCATCTTAAGTGGCATTTGAAGAAGATGACGATATTGTTAAATTCAGCCAGGGGCTCACGAGAGGCGGAAGAAGGTCACAACAGTAAAGCAGCATCGATCAGAAGAGGAGGGTAAAGGTGAAGCGGGAGAAAAGGTGGGGAGAATAGAGTCTGAGAAAGGAAAGGGGATTTCACAGATGGACTTAGAAATAGAGGAGAATGCAAGAGTAATTTAGATGATTCGATCAACCATATTGGAAGCAAGGGAAGAAGGAGGAAGACAACAATAAGAAAGAAGGATGGGGAAGGAGGCCGACGAGAAGTTTTAAGTTCTTGGTCTGCACAACAACATAATTGTATTTAAATAAACGCAACCTGCAACATCAGACCCAGGAGGTGCAAACATTAAATATAGTGTTGGTCATAAAATCAGCGGTCATTTTCTATGCCACGAATATCTTTAGAAAAAAGATGCTAATTATATGTGCCAACATATTTTGTGTTTTATGTTTTCTGTATGTATATGTTTTATATGTCTACGATTTTGACAACTGAACCTTAGAACCTTTTTTCCATACCTTTCCTCTGCCTAATTGTATCTTTGTATATAAAAAATATAAGTGTGTCTATCATCACTTTCTAACATTGTGCCTGACATTACTTTTGTATGTTTCTGTGAAATTAATATCTAAACGCTTCTTACCTTCTTCGTTCTAGTGTAGGGTTATGTGATTGGAGCGTAGTGTGTCTAGGTACGGTTAGTATAAAAAAAAACACAGGTGATCTGTCATATTTGAAGATATTGGATTGTAAAGGGGTGCGTTGGGTTATATATACAATTTTAATATTAACATTTCCGGTTTAATGCAATACTACATGTAGTGCCATTATGACCTCAAGTCAAATTCCCCGTTTGAGACCCTAAACATTCACCACTTCGAGGTATAACACTATCCCTATGTTGAACCACTGGACATTTTTAAAAAAGGATGTCCCCTTTAATGCTCAGAGGGCTCCTGCATGTTAGCCATATGTGTAAATCGAGTTTCCGTTTGAGGATATATATATATATATATATATATATATATATATATATATATATATATATATATATATATATATATAATTGGTTCTAATCAAACTTAAACGTCACTTTAATACACGCTCGTACATACCCATATCCGCACACTGTTATGAAGAATGTGAAAAAATCGATATCAAAATCTTCTATTCGAAGTACAATGCTCGTCCCCAGTGTCATAATGTTCCAAGCGATAACTTGATTAACCAATGTCGGAATGTAATTCGCAGGATAGTTTGGGGATGAAATTGTACCACTCGTGTCAAACAACACATTTGTTTCATTCACTAAAAAACAAAATAAACAAAACAATCAAACAAGGATTTGCTCTAATGTCATGAGATACTTGGAAATTATTGCTTAAAGGCATGTACACAATATTCCTAATACACTTTACGATTTTATTTTGCAACATATAACAATACCACGTGCATAGTTAGCTTCTGATTGAATCATGTACAATAATGCAATTACAAGACACGACATCAATCCGTTCAATAAGTATGCACGTTATTATGAATCCAACTTAAATAGAACAATTTCTTATACTGGCATGTCAAATATCAAGTGAATTAGTATATTCGTCGCTTGTACTACTAATGCTTTTTCCTTGATTACACTGGTCAACAGTGAAATCATTACTGACTTGAAAAGGCCCTAATCTGTAGTATTTTGGTGTGCCGAACACGAATATAACCGTGAAAAATTTGTATTGGCTCTCGTTTTGAAGATATTCATATACCTCATTTTCTATGTTTCACTGTGTAAATTTCTCCAGTAGGACTGCAGCAACATCCGGAATAATGATGTAACATTGCATAATACCATCATGCTCACATCATCCACAGTTGATTGCATCATTTTCTGATGCAATGCAATACTAATGCCATGCGGCTGCTGAAGTAAGTTGACGTCAGCAGTGTACTATACATGTGTAGGCCTATTATACTAATGCCAGGCGGCTGCTGAAGCTGACGTAAGCAGTGTACTATATAAAGCCCAATCAGATAGGTTCAGCATTTAAAATATTTTAGACGTTGTGCGAGACAGTTCAAGCTACTGTTACATAAAACTTATTATTTTATCCATTTACGTACAATAAAGAACAGTAATGCCTCGAAAGTGTGTTAATACCGCGGACAATTTTTGCTATATTTGTGGGGAAGTGACATTTGCCAACCAGAAGAAAAGTATCAATTCTCAAGTGAAGAAGGCATATCATCTTTACTTCGGATGCAAGGTTGGTGACCAAGACAAGCCTTGGGCTCCGCATATATGCTGTGCTACATGTACAACACAGCTTTCACAGTGGTTGAATTGCAAAAGGTCATCAATGCCGTTTGCAGTCCCAATGGTGTGGAGAGAGCCAAGCAACCACCTAAATGACTGTTACTTCTGCTTGGTTCCTCCTCTTTCCGGCGGAATAACGAAGCGAAAGAAGTCGAGAATAGTCTACCCAAACATTCCGTCTGCATTGAGACCAGTTCCACATGGTGAGGGACTTCCTATTCCACAACCTCCAGCAGAATATTCTCTTGATTCATCTGACGAAGACAAAGGTGAGTCGACCTGTTCTTCTCCTGGTCCATCAGCATGCAGTGATCCAGATTTTCACTGTGGTGCATCATCAACCCCACACAGAATAACACAGGAAGAACTAAATGACCTGATTCGTGATTTGGACTTATCAAAGAACAAGGCAGAATTGCTAGGATCAAGACTCCAACAATGGAATCTTCTAGAAGAAGATGTCACAATTACTGCATATCGAAAGCGCCACCAGCAATTGGAGCCTTTCTTCAGAAAGGAAAGTAATCTGATATTCTGTTCCGATATTGAGGGCCTCATGAATGCTTTAAAAATCACTCATGACCCACAAGAATGGAGACTATTTGTGGACTCTTCGAAACTGAGTCTCAAGGCTGTGCTTTTGCACAATGGAAACATTCTTCCATCTATTCCAGTAGCGTATGCTGTCCACATGAAAGAGACATGCGATAACTTAAGGCAGCTACTGAATTCCATTGAGTATAACAAGTACAGCTGGCACCTCTGTGGTGATTTGAAGGTAGTTGCCCTTTTAATGGGACTGCAGCAAGGATATACAAAATACATGTGTTTCTTATGCGAGTGGGATAGCCGAGCAAGGGAAATGCACTACATGAGGAAGGAATGGACTCACAGGCAGAATGTAGCCATTGGAGAGAAGAATATCCAACACCCAGCTCTGGTTGAGGCTCAGAAAATCTTGCTACCACCCCTTCACATCAAACTAGGTTTGATGAAGAACTTCGTGAAAGCCATTGACCGGACTTTGCCAGCATTCCGATACCTGCATGAAAAATTCCCTCGACTCAGCGAAGCAAAGATTAAAGAGGGAGTTTTTGTGGGTCCTCAGATTCGAGAGCTTTTCAAATATGACCGGTTCAACAACTTGCTGGAAGGTGACGCGAAACAAGCATGGAATGCTTTTCGCCTAGTTTCTACAAACTTCCTCGGAAATGTTAGGGCAGAAAACTATAAGGAACTAGTAGAAGACATGTTGATGAAGTATAAGAAACTTGGCTGCAATATGTCTCTAAAGATTCACTTCCTTCATTCCCATTTGGATTTCTTTCCTAGCAACTGTGGTATTGTTAGTGATGAACACGGCGAACGTTTTCATCAAGATATCGCAACAATGGAACAAAGATACCAGGGAAAATGGTCCAATACAATGCTGGCTGACTACTGCTGGACACTCCTCAGAGATGCTCCCGAACAGCTGTACAAGAGACAGGCGAAGAAATCTAAGATGTAGTCAATGACTTGATTTTTTATAGGTAGGCTATTACAGTTGACCTTTTACTATTGGAATGCATTTCGTTATGTAAACATTAATTTCTTGCAGATTACAAAAAAACTAGAGCCAATTTTGCAATTTGACTGTCATATTCGTGTTCAGCACATAAAAATTGATAAGAATTGACTAATTTTATTTCAGTAACATGACTTTTGTAAAAATTTGTTGTCCAGTGTTGTTCTCATTTATAGATATTAACAAAGTCAATTAATTCCAACATGTAGACCGATTGTTTGTTATGCAGTGCAAACAGGTCAATCTATGGTGTTTTTGGTGGCCATGTGTTTGACACATTCTTTGTTACGTTTACCCTAAACAGATAAATAATGTTGGATATATTTACATCCCTCTGGATTGTTTGGTTTTTTATTATTTCAGTTCTGGACAAATATGTAAACTGTTACATACTAGGAACAAAGAGATTTTTACTTAAGAAGTTTCATCACATGATTAATGTGTTATTTACTTTAATATACCGATATCATAATTTCTATATATATAACACGTGCAATTGACCTCATGACACCATAAATGACAATATAACCTCAGGCAAAAAACGGCGTATCGACAGAGGATTCCAAATGTGTTTTGAATGTTATATAAAAGTAAAACAAGCTTATACTATTTAAGAAAACAAGGTCTAGTTTTCAAAAATTAAAAATATGATATAACTTTATTTTTTATTTTCGTATTTCAAATCTGTGCTATTTCAATTTTGATCTAGGAAATATGACATGATTGGAAATCTTTTTCTAGCAATGGATACATTCAAACATTTCATAACTTAACATTACATAGTTTGAAGAATATATATATATATATATATATATATATATATATATATATATATATATATATATATATATATATATATATATATATATATATATATATATATATATATATACCAACTGAATACTGGCAGACACATCAATCAGTTTTAAATCTAAAGACAACGTAATATCCGTCTTATTCATCAATTTTAAATCTTATATAAAAATAAAAAGAAAATGTATATATATATATATATATATATATATATATATATATATATATATATATATATATATATATATATATATATAAAGGGTAATAAATCATTTATCTCAGCTTCTTAATAAACGTTGTAAATGTATCTGAAAGTAATTTCACTAAACTATTTGGTGGATTGGTTAGATAAACTCAATATTATCAGTACAATCTTACATTATCACTTTAGTCAAATGAAATTTGTGAAACTTGGATAATGAAATAATGCAAATCTTTTGAAAGCCACACAAACGATGAAAATAATTCGACTTGTTTCATAAATATCATTTAAAATGAGTACTCGTGTGAGATCCTGTTTATATTTTTTTCAACATCCACCAAACTTGAAGATAGAAGAAGAATAGTTTAGTCCAGAATTTTGGTCTGAAAATCTCTTTAATGGTCGGCATCGCATGATTCCTATTTTCCATATATAAAGGCAGGATCATTACAGAATGTGATCCCAAGTAATCTGGTAGAGAACGTTAAGTGATTTTTCAGTTTAATATCCACCCTAGAGAAACAGTAAACTTTGGTTGCATAATCTGAAACTGTTATTACAAGAGAATACAATTATTCAAATTTCAATATGATTACATAAGCATACATCATGTAAACAAAACTGCTTTAAAACTTGCATTTCAAATGTCTTTCGCGCATCCGCAGGCAATCCCTCAACGGTAAACATAATCCCTAAATGTAAATGAGTTTTAAAAAAATCTATATAGTATCACGGTTTTAGCCACATCACATATTAAATGAAACATTACCTTTTTAAATATCACTATCTCAGTTTTAAGAAGTACATTTGACGAATATTTGTGACACACCTACTTTTGTGAGGTGGCATAACTTCCCAAAAATGAAATCAAAATGTAACCTTTAAGTTAAAACTATAAAGCTATATGATAGTGACCTATTTCAAACGGCATTTTGAGGAAATATGTACAAAACGGGGTAAAATTTCACCTTGAAAATATAACTTGACTGTAACAGATGAGATGCCATTACTCTGAGCACCATTAGCGTACCTTAGTTGAACCATGTGTCTCACCATGCCTTCAAAATATTTAACATTGACCTTGACCTTGTTGATGAGACCCAAAATGAGGGAAGCAAACACATCTTATTGTGACGATATATAAACATCCAAGAGTTCATACACTTATTTTAACCAGTTTTAAAATTTCACAGTAGTAGGGAGGATGTGACTGAAACCTAATATATTGACAAGTAACCTTATGCTTGAAGATACGCAGCACTTCCTTATTTGATGATAATTAGTAATAGCAAGTAGTCACCTCAACTCAAATGGCTCTTAGGTAATAGAATATAATGGAAAGTACAAGAAAAGTTGGAAATGATGTAGCAGTATACAATGTTTGCTCGCTTAATCTAAAAGCATTCAAAGGTCAGAGATCAGAATGACAGTGCGACGGAAACCATTCATTATTGGGCAGTTACCTTGATACGTAAACATCAATTAGTCTGTAAGACACCTTTTATTGAAGATACTTTCCATCATTTAATCTCACAAGGCTCTAAGGTTAGAGCCATGAGATGGCACGTGTGATCATAGAGTAAAATAATTACCATTCACCTTGACTTCAAAGGTGGAACTCAAACGTAGTATGCAACACACTCACTGGTACTTATATGTAACATCTATACAAAGTCGCATTTATTAATCACAATCGGCTTTAAAGCGAAAGAGGACGGGACATTGAGAAACATTCCAACAAAAACAACTTGAAATATTGAGCCATGCCCTTGACTTAGAAGATCAGATCCCGAATGGTGTTCGCAAAGCGCTCATTATGTATAAGTGCACTACGTTACATAGGCAATGGAGAAATCGAGCAGGTCAGCCAATGTTGTCTTATGAGGTTGACTCCAATATTGGAATCAATATGATTGAACAGTTAGCTCCTTATGTACGCAAAAAATTATATTATGACTATATTTCACAATATACCACACGTGACGTATCGTACAATTAATTTTGCCTCAAAATTAAATATTCATGTGACCTAGCCCAACCAATGGGAATTTGTTGCAATATTCTATAAAACTAAAAAACAAACTGCAATAAAATATAGATATACATGACACTATAACAATATGAAATTGTTTACGTGGCATTCCTCGCTAATAACATATTCTGTGATTTGAAAGTAATGTATAACTAGATGTTATTTTCGTCCTATTTACTTTCGTCCCTTAACTGAATTATATTTTAGTAACTAGATACTTTACTGATTGTCAAAGCAAAGGCATCTTAAATAATGTTCTTTACTGGTCATCTAAACAGTATTAAAAATGCAGATAATGATTTGAGCTTGATGGATTGATTTAGGTCTAAAGAGCAACCTAGATGTTACCTAGGCATTTAATACGTTGCAACGTTTCTTCAATCCTATTAATGACGTCTGATTCTAACGCTTCTAGATAACATACACAGTCTAAAATCGTTACTTTTGAATTTGCATTTCTTCAGTACTGATTGTTTCTGAGATTTGGAAGCGCAAACATGCAGCAACGAAATTTGTCTGCCAATGAAACCAAGGATTTTAAGTTAGTCTGTGATAATGAATCAACTTTGCATACAGTTAAATGAAAACACAAAGCCTGGTGAGCAGCAAGTCTAAGCGAGATATACTCTACTCAAACAGCTTGTGCATAAAATCGCATTAATTATAGAGGAGAATTGTCCTATTTCTATACAATCTTAAACTTCCTAGAAAGATCTGGCTTTAAACGTTTGGATTGGTGACTACACTGTCTGCGAGAGTGAAAGAAAGGAGCTTACCGGAAGTACAGACGGCTGAATCAGTATTAAAATCAGGTGTAGAAAAGGTTCCATTCGCTTGACAGTAGATGATTGGACAAGTCAGAGGAGTAGGTACGTATGCGGTTAGACCTGGACAGACGTAAAAAGCTGCGTCACTTTGCTGTTTATAAAGGACCAAGTCACCGAGCGAGCTAGGCGGCTCTCTGCAAGTTGCACTGTTTGTTATATTGCCGATCCATTTTCTTCTGTTTCTTACATCGGTGGTATCTTAAAACGAAATGAGACTATGTTGGTATGGCGTTTATTAGTACATAATTTGTTAGAGGCTTTTTGTGATCGTTTGAACATTATTTTTAACATATTATTGGCTATATCGTGATGAAGAAATGGAAACTATGCGCCTTTCCCAAGGATACAACGATGCAATGCGCCTTACTCAAGGATACACCGATTCAGCCAACCCTGCTAGGCTTTGGGGGGGGGGGAGGTGTATTGCACCCGCGACCCGAGTATTAGGAGTCCGACTTTCTACGAAATGAACTAGTTCGTCAGTGTTTAATGAATCGGTGAATTTATGAAAACCAGTGAGTTGCTAAGTTTGGTAGTGAGAGATAGATAATCAATGAGTAAACCAAGCGAGTAAGATTGAAATAAAGTAAGGTGCCAGTGCGTTGATAAGAGTAAACAATGGACTGAAATATTGAAAAAAGCTTCTGTAGCTTACGCCTAAATCCGGCCCTAACTATAGCCATATGAATTTCTTGTATCTGGGTTTTCTCTGCATTTATTGATATTCTCTCTCTTTCCAAAGGTAATCGGGTGAACATAATTGATCACTCTGAAAAATGGTATTAGTATCGCGCGTGTGCTAGGGATATACATTTAGAAAGTATTATAACCAGAAAAATCTGTTTATAGACAGACACAGATATACATATTAAGACAGACAGGCGGAAAGACATATATGCTAATCTCTCTATGCCTTTTTCTCTGTCTCTTTGTCTCTGTTTGTCTGTCTGTCAGTCTCTCTCTTTATATATATATATATATATATATATATATATATATATATATATATATATATATATATATATATATATATATATATATATATATATATATATATATATATATATATATATATATAAAGAGAGAGACTGACAGATATATATATATGTGTGTGTGTGTGTGTGTGTGTGTGTGTGTGTGTGTGTGTTCTGCCAAAGAAATCATATTTCGAATGCTTTCACAATGATATTAAAATACATGTAGTATCGATAATGGATACAGTTTAGATGGAATAATAGTATGCAGCAAATGTTTCAGAAATAGCTGTATTCGTATGAATGAAACTAATTTGAATGCATTAGAGACATCCATTGACATTATATATATGTTGTATTCTCGTGTAGCTAGGTGTAGCTAGGAGGATCAAAGTTATATCACCATCAGGGACAAGACTGATTTGAACCAAACCACTTAGCTTGACGACATGCTAGTTTGTATGAACAGAAAATATACGTAGCAGTGACCTTTTGCAAGCGTAGCTTTGCAAGCAGATATTAATGTTCATAAACAACGAAAAGGAAATTTATATATCTGCTTTGCAATGTGTCGAATATTTTGGAAACTCGCTTGCTTTAAATGTTGATGCTATTTGAAACGAATTGTACTAAAATAATTGTTAAATGTTGGATGAACTGATCATTATAAATGAAATTCTATGTAAGAATAGCGTATTGGTTCATGGAAGTATAATTTGCTGTGTAGCATAATGTGTCCATAATTTTAAAAAAATCAGATGACAACCATTACAGTGGTATTCCGCTAATATATACATTGTGCACAGTTTTTACAATGTATTAAGGACCAAAACATGGCACATGGTCTGATGATAATCCTATGCAAGGGTCACAAGCAGAGTTTTGAAAATAAATTCCACCGTATACAATTTATTCAATCTGCAGTGAACTGCATATTTGCATTTCGCAAGGCAGATCGATGGTACTGTTATTGACGATCTTTTACAGGCTGTTAACACCTGTCTTATATAAAATCTTGGGTTTCACTTTTAAGCAAAGTTATGGCCATTTAGGAAAAGAGATATACTATGTAATGATGTGTTTATATTCGTGTATTTTCAAGACGTACAACATGATGGTTATGTGACACTACACGCTATGACTGACCATGTTTCCGTACATACATAAATAAAATATTTAAACTAAATGAGTCTTATGAAACCTATCAAAACTGCAGACTGGTAGGAGGGTTTACATTTACAAAAAGTAAAATTGATTATGAGGTGACACAATTTTGTGAATAATTTCAAGGACAAACATCTGAAGACAAACTGATTTGAATCAGAATTTTCGATGATCTGTACGACAGTTGTCTCTGCTGAAGGAAATGATGCAAATAACATAACCTTGTCAAATAATATTTCAAGGGTAGTCATATATTCAAATGTAGAATTGGAGGGCTGCAAGTTATTATGGAGATTCGTTATTCAAGGGGACTAGGGATATGAAATAAAAAAGAATAAACCGGATATACTGCATGCATAATATCTCACTAAACTGTTTGGATTAATACTAGCTGAGAGCCGCGATGGCTCAGTGTTAAGCATGCCGGACTTTCGACCATAAGGTTCTGGTTATAATCCTATCATCGGACTAACCTGGAAGACCTACCTTGGGTAGGGCACTCTACCCCAATTGCCACGACACTAAATAACATATTTATGATGATATGCCGTAAAGCAACAAACCAAAGATAGTCCTTGCAGAATCAGAAATAGAAATGGCAAGCAATATACCTTACAAGTTAACTGCTTAACTCATACGGTCTAGTGGAGGCGAGGAGATTGCTAAATCAGTGTAGATCTAAATATTACACATTTCGTAGATAACAAAAATCCCCAGAAAAACTACTTTATTAATAATGATGTAATTGTTTTGGTTGAACGACTTGAACCTCTGACGGAAGACCGGATAGAAATTCAAAACGTCAAGATACATTTTACTAAGACACTGTTCAAGGTAAATTCCTTGACACATGTTAGTTTCAAACTATGTATTAAGTATCCTAAAGATTGGAGGTATCGGTTTTTCCTGTCACGTGGGTACCAGACAAGGTCGTGTACTAGGCCCTAATTTATCCTCATTATGCATTACTGATGTTAGGGAAGGGCTGCTTGTAAAATAAAGTGTGCTATCTGGTCACTACGTTGAAATATATTTTATTTCCGGACAAAACATTTTTGGGACCGATCTTGTCAAATTGTGCTACAAAACTCATAATGGATAAAATCAAAGTAATTGTTTTCAGAAATGATGGGATGTTCTGATAGAGTTATAAATGGTATTTTAAACATTTGTCGATTGACTGAGTCTGCTGACATAAATAAATGATAATAATGTTAAAGATGATGCATGGTACAGCTAAACCTGAATGGAGGGATGTACTTAAAAACTTAATGACTGTATTTTCGATAATTTTGATAAATTTGTATGGTTTTATGTTATATGTATTAAACTTTTCGATGGCATGATTGAACACGTGTTTTATAATAATCAAAAGTCTGCATCTACAAATAACCTATATTTACGAACAGCACTTGCATGAGGAATGCAGTTAAATAATATTGCAAATGCCATATACTTGGTTACTATTAGATACGATCTCATATTGTATCACAAGGTATGTCTCGTGGATGAAACCAGGTATTTGTATAATTTTAATATCATGCTAAAGTAAATGTATCTGAAAAAATTAATATATTGATATGGGTTTGATTTTTCATAGATCAAGCAAATATAAGTATATTTATATGGTTCGACAAAGAGTTCAATGTTGTATTAGTTCAACTCCAGAAGTTAAAAATATTGTATAATTAAGCCAAGTTTATATTTCTTAGACCTCCATGAAATCTTATATCTGTTGTCAATTGAAGTACCAATAATATACTCAAAGGGTTGTACTATCTATTCACAAGATCACAAAGTATTGTGATCGGTTTCGTTAAAGTCATGTAATTGAACATTGTATTATACTATTTTATATTTATTATCATCATGTGGTCTTATGTACAAAAACTACATTTGATGTATTCTGTTGCGTTTTAATGCGGACTAAAACAGCGAAACTACAAAAATGAAGCTATTTTGTTATGTTTTAAGGCGGACAAAAACACTTTGCAACAAAAATAAAGAAGGAATGTTGTAAATATGTTTCTTCTAAAACACAGACAGACAGACAGACAGAAACAGCAGACAAATAAACAGATTAGACGGATGTCATATACGTTGACCGTTCCTGCAAGAAACGTTAATGGAATCTACCTGAGAGAGAGAAAGAGAGAGAGAGAGAAAGAGAAAGAGAGAGAGACTTACTCTGGAGAATCACAAGAAGTACCGCTAGACCAATAAAGGTTTGTACAGCTGTCAACCCAAATGGTCTTAGAGGTGGACCAACTGGAAACACAAATACCATCTTTATCTGTAGAACCGAGAAGCTTCTTGTCCTAAACAAAATATTGCAAAAGATTGCTAAACATGTTATAACTTACAATTAAATGAGTTATGCCAGCTGTACTCCTAAATTGATAAAGGTAAATTATCTATATGTTAATAGAGAACCGAACAATACAACAAATAGCATAAAATTAAACAAATGTAGCTGTAGCTGAAGCTTCGCTTGCTCGACTAGTGTCCTAGAATGCATTTCAGTGCACAATCCTGTAAGAATATGTGGCACTTTAATGCCTATCCTTCTTTCATCCCCCCTACTCAGGGATAAAAATGCGAAAAAACTTTCTCTTTAGAAAAGTAATTTAGTGCCTAACGATTTTGTTTTGTAATAGCTACATTTTTCACTTGTGATTGCAAAATGTTAATTATTGCTGTCCGTTAACTGACCTTTACACTAGATGAAACTTTAACGGACTTTTAATTTTGTAAAAGAATGACTGAGAATATCTCGAGTACCCAGTTGGATTTCCTAACAGATTTCCAGATGGATTTCCTCGTAAATGTAAACAGCCTGCTACTGTTTATGTTACCATGGTATTATATCTATTCATACTACCGAAAATACTAATTAGCTTACTGTATATATTATCCTTAAGACTTCGTTGTTCATACAAGTCATTCACCGAATCTTATACAACTTGTAAAGTCAGCGAGATAAAATATTATATACTCATCTGCTGCGATTGGCACACACATCTGATTGGTAGAAATGGAAGCCTATTGGGATGAAGCAAACTTATTTCCTGTTATATTACAAACATATTTTAACTGTAAAATAATGCCTTTAGCGCTAAACTGTCAAATGTATAGCTCTGCACCCAACATTAAAGCATCAATAAGACCTGTTATTACTTATTTACATCACACATATTAGGCCATATGTAAAATGCAAAAATCAATAATATGCAACATTTCCCCAACCCTTTCAAACGTATAGAATATTTCAAAATTGTGTCTTATTTTGACATTCGTTTGTTTTCTTCCTCAAGACCAGAGAGTTCCATTATTGACGGAGATTCTTGGTGATCATCGTTGCAACTGTAAGATAATACCTACTGACCTTAAGTGTGAATTTGTTAATCCTATTGAATGTCTAAAGAAAGTTATGTTTGTGTACGTGCGTATGTACCAGTACTAATACATTTTTTCCACTTCATGCATAATATAATTGCAAGGGTTACACGGGTTATGAATGTAGTAGTGGATGGTATTTTATTTTAAAATTAATGGTAGGGAATTTATTTGTGATGTGCATCTTCATCTGCTTTTAAGGTGATAATAAAGATGTTAGAATATAATAGGCTTGCGAAGTTTTGTTTATTAATGCTCTACCTTTTTTATTTCCAGTCTTTTGCATCATGCGCATTGTGGTCAGTAGATGAATGGGTGTTGGTCACTCCAGAGAAACATAATTCTAAACGTAGTTTTAACATTGCCTATCCCTTTACAAACAATCTTGTCATTTAAAAAATACATTTAAATTACCGCTAAGGGAGATAGTGACGATCTCGTGTAAAATTCCTTTTACGTCCCATCTTGATATTCCGATCTCAAATTCCTCTTGATGCCATATTGCAATTACCATGTTAAAGAACTTCTAGATCCCATGTTAAATTTCCGTTAGACGCAACAGTGCCACTCCCATGTCAAATTCCCTATTGTTCCGAGTATGCCGATTTTATCCATGTGGAATTTCCATTGTCGAGAATGTGCCATTTTTGTCCATGTGACATTTGCATTGTCTTTAGTGTGCCAATTTGTCCATGTGAAATTTCCGTTGCCCCGAAGGTGCCATGCCCATATTATATATCCAATGCACGGCATAGTCCACTATTTTACGCTCAATAGCTGCACGATGTTACTCACAATTTCATAAACAATTGTTATCCGATCTGTTTCATTAATTTAATGGACATGCATCATATTGCTATTTGTAAATTTTTGACATCAAAATCGGACCTCGTGAATTTATCTTGTTATGAAGTAGATAGCGTAATCATGTTTAGAACACATCCTGTTTTACATGTAACCGCCAATAAATGGTGTACATTATTTAGAAAACAGAGTTTTTGAATATAAGCAATAAGTTGTATCCTTTACCTCATTATCTCATTTATATCTTACACCGATTTGTGATGAGAATAAATCAAGATCCGAATGTACATAATGCACAGTCAAAATCCGGTTGGCATGTTTATTCTATAAATGCCTTTTATTGAAAAACCACACCCTAAACGGCTGACTCAAAATGTACCAATACGTCGTAGTGTTCATTAGTTCACATACAAAATCATTCCGACATAAAACCTTTCATGCAGAATAGGGATATGTGATGAAAATCCCTATGATTCGATACAGGACAGAAAGAGTGTCTTAATTATATTAAACTGGTGATGGCTATTCTTATAATCTAATTACAGTCCACTTTACAGTGGTGTTCAAGGTATGTATAAACTTTTCCCTTTGGTATAACACAAAGTTACTCATAAAGACTAGAATTGATACGGAAGAAGAAGGAAAAACAATATAATGATAATTTATTTTCATCTACCCCATGTTAATGGGAACGCTAGATACAGAAGTCAGTTTTGCAGTATTGTTATGTCAAGAAATATTGAAATTTTAGTTATTATAGGTCTCAAAGATATATAGATAGATGGAAAAATGGATAGATATATAGAATTATATATATATATATATATATATATATATATATATATATATATATATATATATATATATATATATATATATATATATATATATATATATATATATATATATATATATATATATACACATAGAGAGAGAGAGAGAAAGATATATATATATATATAGATAGATAGATATATAGATATATATATATAGATATAAAGATATATATCTATATATATATATATAGAGAGAGAGAGAGACAGAGAGACAGAGGTAGACAGACAGTTTGATAGATAGATAGATATATAGATAGATAAATAGTTTGATAGATGACCATTTAAAGAAATTTGGTTCCTAATAGTTGGGATGATTTATTATAAATGTATAATGTTACTCATATCATTAAATGACACATCTATTCCAGCCATATGGTCCAGGTTAGACTCGTAAAGCATTTGTAAAGTTTTGGTTTAAGTGTTTGGATCACGTTTCTCCACACATTCCAAAAACAAGATAATGTTCTTCAGTATGACAGTACCGTTAGTTAAGCAAGTAACCTATCAGTATCATAACTATTCTAGAATACAGCATTATTGCTACGACGATGCAGCCATTGCACAAAATTTGCTACAGGTAGACGCTTTTTAAACATCTACAAAGTAAGCATGAATAAAAGGGTTACCATATTTTAGCTTTCAGAAAAAAGACACACCAGAGAGTGGCTCTATTTGTATCAGTCTCTGTACAACGATTTAAGTACGGAAAAGGCGGATATGTTCGGGAAAAAATTAGGTATGGTAACCCTGTGCATCAAGTCATATTATGGCGAAATGGGACATTTAATCATAGTCACATTTCATAGCTAGACGTAGCGTTCTGGCCGGTTAATTTGTAATGAGTTTTAATACCACCAAACAACTAATCAATTTGGGTCACTTGTATATTGGTATAGTGTCAAAGTTCAGCATTTGTTGACACTGGTCAATTATGTCATCACTGTTTGAATTACGTCATATACAGAAATAGTCAAAATACTCAAATCATTGTGCACTTTAAGTTCTAGTTTGTAAATGATCCATACACTCTCAAATCCACATATAGCTCTTGTTGTTCCTCCTCCCGTGTAAGCAACAATTATTTTTACTTGTGAATTTACATTCTGAATATGCGATTATTTTACTTTGATATAAGTCGACTTATAGGGTTGGAAAAAACATTAAAGTGAAGCATATTATAAATTTGAGCTGATAAGTCAGCACGCATCACTAACGATATTTTCAGGTGTTATCTGTGCTACAAAGGTGTGATAATCCTATGAAAATCGGCACAGCTTAACTTGCAAGATGATTGTTTTGCTTCTGGAAATGAATGGTAACCACTGTTTCTACAATGCAGAACCTATATTTTAGATGTAAATATTGTGTCATGAACTGTTAAATAACAAAATAGATACATTAAGTAGGTATGTTTCCTTTTATTCCTCTCCATCTGCTACAAAGGAATATATTGCACAAGATATTATGGCAATTATCTGGAATTATTCAGATGCACAATTCTTAGAATAAGTGACTCTTGTGAATTGCCATTTAACTTTACAAAGAGCAATGTCGTATGTCACAAACGTTAAATGGTTATACATATCTATGTTTTTTAAATATTTATATAGCCTTTAACCTACGAGGCTTTTGTTTCTTCTTCCTCATCTTTTCTTCATCATTAGCACCTCTTTCTACCCTCCTCCTGCGATGGTAAGGATGTGCGCGTACTACACGACCCAATTGATTTAATATGGTTTAAACCAGACATACGTCTGTTTAAATTTAACATCACGTTTCAGTACACAAGATAATATTTTCATCGCTTGTGTCTTTTTTGTTAACGTTTATTATCTTTTATGACACTAAGCTACTCAAAACATCCAGGACAAAGGTCTAAACTGGTGCCTTCTGAGCTATTTGTACATTTTCAAAAGCGTTTATCCCTGTATACGTGAAAAAGTATGCACCATTTATTGAAAATATCACAAGTTCCTTCTAAATATAGAAATTCAAAATAAAATTTCAATTTTTCAGTGCTGAACACAGTTTAAAATTTTGCAATCCAATATTAAACAATTACAAGAAAACACAAGTCCACAAACTAATTTTGTTTTCTCTTATCTGTTTCGGACATGTCAAATTATTGAAGGCCTATATGAAAGTTTGTATCCTCATGTTAAACTGACCTCGACGTGCTTGCCGTGTCGCAGCAGGCATAAACAGCTACGTCATACCCACGGGTACCTCATAGAACGGTTTCTCCTTGATTTTTGCAAAAGTCAACATTATAACATGATTTGGAATAGCTTTCTACGTTACAGTGCACATAAACAAAATTTATGTTAAACTCATCATCTTAGTCATGATAAACATAAACAAACATAGATGAGGCTGCACGCGTAACACAGTGACATATAGCAACACGCTAATAGTTTCTAAACATATCTTGAAATTTTCTTGCTAAACTAATGAAAAATAGTGAAAACGTCTTTATTATTTTCAGTAAAGACAACTATGGAAAAAAATTGCATCATATGTATTCAATAGTGAACGGCCTTCTTCAAATTGTTCTTTACAAATACATTCTTGAAAAGATCAAAAAGTTCTAAAGGATGTAAACTACTTCGCTATCGTCAACACGGGACAACAATTGAGACGCATAGATAGACGAAGGAAAATTGAAAACGTGATTGTAACGAAGAGGTTTATTTAATTTTATTTTAGGCAAATATTGGCTTAGGAGGGCACGGATAGTGAATTTTTAATGGCAAGTAATATATTTGAATGAGACAAAGACATTTGGTTCAATGAAAGTACTATCCGACGAAAGCGTCATACGCATAAGGACACCAATTCATGAGTGACATGAACACAAAGTCTCTATTTTAATTACGGTCGAAATGATATATGTCGGTGGACGTTAATTCAACCTTTCACATAATAAATGTGTGCATGAAACGAGCAAAAGCACAAAACGGAGTTTTGAGGAGACCGAATAGTTCACACTGCACCTAAAACGTGCTAAGAGGAAGAGCATATATATTTCCCTAAATGGTTTAAGAATAAACGTCTTCCGTTCACTTAAAAAAACAGAGATGATAATAGTTTCCAGTATATTCTGGATCATGCGTTAAATGTACAAAGGTGTAATGTGAAATATTTATCAAAATACAAATCTTTAGATAGACATAGACTTTTGGTTTTTGGAATGAATGGTATTAAAATTTAAAAAATTATTTTGATTGTACGTAAATATGTTCAAAAATGTGAGGAGAGAGAGAGAACTTCAGTAATCGTGATAGAAATAAAACAGAGGAAAGACATTTTGCTGTGTCAATTATATTTCAGTGTAGTGGTCACAACGAGTATTATAATGGAAGCTACAAGTATGTTTAAATAAAATATATATTTTCATCATTGTTGCCTTGACACGTAAAGATATATACAAAATAGCAGGGGCCGCTAGTGGCAGAGTGGTCAGAAGCGCTCTCCGTTACGGATCAATGCCATATCACCTCTCATCGCGTGGGTTCGAGTCTCGGATTCGGTTAATGTGGAGATGTGGGAAAGCTTGCTAGTAGCTTCTCGTGGGTCGGTTTTCCCGGGTTCTTTCTCCACCATTAATACTGGCTACCAGGTATAGCCTATCCTGTGCTGAAAAATGGCGTTAAACACAACAACTAAAATAACATAATAGCACATATGTCATTAAATAAATTGTTATATTCTGTCAATATATGAAAAAATGTTTGTATCGCTTACAATAATATATTTTATTTCCATGTAGACACAATTGTAGTTATATTTTCTCAACAAGTTTCTAAAGCAGGCGCCTCTACCGATGATTGTTATCTCACATCTGTTTCCGTGGTTCGAGTCACGTGTGTGGCTAACGTGGGTATGTGGGAAAACATGACAGATTGGATTGGTGGTTCCTAATAAAGTAATCCCAAGTTGTTCCTTCACCATTTATGATGGCCGCCATTAATAATCTGTCGCGTACTTTAAAAAATTGCTTTAAACCTACAACAAGAACGGACTGCGACGGGATAGATTTTCCAAAAACAGAATGTAAACTTTTGCTGGCTCTTAAACAAAGTTAGACCGTGAAACTTTATGTTAGTAAACATCTTGTATACCATTTACAAGCATGCAAAATAAAATCAAGTATGCAAAACATGACAAGTATCATGTACATAATTTAAACTAAATATACATAACGAACGCAAATGACACATCTATAAATGTAATCTTCAACTTGTTCATTTATAGATGGCTTTTGCAACAATACTGTTGCTATTTTCACATAATGCATTACCTTTTAGAGATTTATTAAAGTTTATTACAAGCCTCTGTATAAGACAGTAAACATGTACGTTTGAGAATGAAATATGTTCCTGCATCTATGAAATCGCTACGGTCTTTTGGACGGGTTTTGACACTGGCATAGTCAGAAAAAGACATTATTTTATTTGCAATGTTTGTCATAGGTTTAAACACAGTAGACTTTCAAATTACTACTAGTATGTCGTCTGCATTAACCTTGTCAACTGTTTGAATTCCATGAAAAGAAAACTTTAATTCTCTTGCCAAGCGCATTCTTGCATAATGATTTCCCACATGAGAAACATCAGTGGACTATCTGAAATAACACTTACGAGTTTAGCTGTTTTAAAGATCGCCCGCTATATTCTAACCTGTGCAACACATATGACAAATTTACTACGCTGTTTATCATTTCACTGTGTCATGCAAACTTTTACTCCTTTTCAGCACACCAAACACATACTCTTTAAAATTTGAGTAACCAATTAGACATTTGTTTGGCGTCTTAGTGTCTGGTTGCGTAGAGACGGCAACATATTTCTACATGCTGACTTTGGAAATCGGAAATAGGATGTACCATCAAACATACCAGTTTGGTATTTGCTTGAAAATGGCGCCTTATGAGACACTGGAGATCACTGAGGTACATGCTGGTGACGAGTGCCCAGCGGGCTATCATAATGTCATTCCAAAATAATAACGACATGAAACTCTTTGTCTGGCCCACTAAATTAACTTGGCTCTTCATTTAGTGGTCAATAAGACTTATCACAAGAGCTTAAATCGTTTGCATTTGCCAGATACTAAAAGCCATGTTTCTAAATGCTTTAGATCATAGCACTGCTCAAATGCTAATATTTCCAGATCAGTCCAGTCTGAGCAAGGGTCAAATATTTTAACTGGACGTTTCCACCAAATTATGCGTGAAATACCATCCGACGATTCAAGTCATCTATCGCCTTGAGAGTCAAGTGGATTTGAACAGATTTCATAAACCTTTAGAGAATATGATTTGGTCACATTAATTACATACAGGAAATGATTGAGATGATATTTACTATTACGATAATCATTTAAAAAATTACTTTGGAAAGGAGCTTTTAACCTGGTATTGGATCTTTAGTTTTCTTGTCCATATTTTAAAATGTTATTATGGATAATTTATGTGACCTATGTACAATTCAAAAGAATGTAGATGACTTAGCTTATCTCATTAACTCTCTGGGAAGGCGGCAGCAGAACCAGCTTTGTCATACAAAAATGCTAAAGAAATATTTTTGTATATATAGACCGATGTATCCTTCAATCCGTTTAGTTTTACCGGTCCCATACAGTGATGATGTACACTATGGAATGTAATTCTACTGTATTGACTCTGAAATATTACAAAGATTGGAGCGGAACATTATATGTATATCATCAAATAAATGGAGCGCTTTAAAACAGCTATTAATTTAAATTGAGTACTCTTTTCCAGCTGTTCCAATAGGATCAAATACAATCTATCATAACCTTGAGATTATTGAATCTACTGCTGTGAAATAGCATGCTTACAGGATGAATCTTTTAAGCAGCAATGATTGATAAAAGAAATACAATATTTGCTGGGGAATGCTCTCATGGAACTCCGACAAAAAGATCATGTGATTGTAGACGTACTTTCAAGTGCAAAGAAGTACCAAATTACTTTATCTTGTGTATATTTTTTCATTCTTTAGACCGCCTCCTGTTTCTGTATACATTTCATCCTTGCGGTACATCAGGACCATCAAGATTGTTGAAAATAATTTGGAACATTCTGTACTTTGGACCTGTGATACGGCATATTTTATTATCTGGGATTTCACAATAATGTAAGCGACTCTACAACGTTCACCTTGTAACTTAGAACATTAAATTATCTGTTGATTTTTCTTAAATGTTTTTCTTCTCTTCCTTCTTGCTACATAGTTTAAGGCCTAGAAAGGTACTAATACAATGAATACGATGATTGGTGGATACATAATGAAATTCTTCACAGTTTCCGATGGAGACATACAGAAGGTCTTCATAGTTTGAATGATTTACATGTATTCATTAGCCTACTAATTTCTGATCAATCCGGAAGATAAGGGTGGCTTAAGGGCCTAGTACGCTCGTCATTTTAGTTCACTGATATATAACCTCTGCCCGCGTTTCCTAGTCTAGGGCTCAGCCAACGTGGATATGTTAGAAAACTTGCCAGTATATGTCCGTGATCGGTGGTGGCTCCCACGTCTTTCCCGGGTTCTTCCTTCACCAATCCTGCTGGACATCTTTTATAGCCTATCATGTGCTGATAATGGCGTTTGACCCACAACAACAGCAACTATTAAGCACGGCTCTAAATTTTTATCCATCTTGTTTTTTATCAATATTTCGTGATTACGTTTAGACTAAAGACGATATAAATTGTGGCCCCTCCTTTAAGACATCGAGAGAAACTAACAGTTTTTAATAACCAGATGAAGCCTTTGTCTGTTATATATGTACAATTATGCACGATTGCATGTACAATTATTTGAGAAAACGTCGTATAACGGGTATATGTTACAAACGGTGAGAGGTAAAATGTTGTACATCGTATTATTGCGAATATCAGTAATGTGTTGACCTTATTCTCGTAGTATCTTCAGTATTTATGTACATCTTGATTTACACGACAAACAATTGCTTTTTAGGGATGGGAATGAATTTGATTGTAATAATCTGGTGATAAATTAAACGAATGGATATAGGTACCCATTGTCCTTTACCAGGAAAATATTATATATTTTCTGATAAAAGACATTTGCTAACAAAAAAGTAAGTATTCATTAGTAAATATTGCATAATACCTGTGTGGTTCATAGTAAAGAAATGGAAATTTATCACGCAGGGCCTTTATGAACGTATATTTCTAGTGATTCTTTACTCTGTGGATATCAGCTCTATTTAAACTGTGCTGCAGGTAACTAATAAATCATATGTCATCACGAGAGAAACGATGGTTGAAAAGTTAAAGGAATTTTTTTTAATACTTTTCATTGGTTTAGGAATACATGTTTGTTTATAAGCTATCGGCTGAATATAGCCATATGTAAGTGTGCTTATGTTAACTACTAAATACATATTGTCTTTGTAATAATGAATTCCAACATTGTTCAATCTAATATTATATAATTGATGTATACTCGAGTATATGATCTATCTATAGTATTCTCCTAGCTAGCTGCAGTTCGGATAAATATACAGTCCTTAAACATCTGTAAACATCTTGTTGTCATATTATTTTGCATTCTTTCATTTTATCCTTGTAAGAACGCAACTTGTGTTCAGTCAAAATAAGATCAATCTTGACAGATTTTTTCCCGTAATTTCCCTTTATGTTACTTGAACCAGTCTTATAATGATGTCTACAGTTTCATTTACATACACGTTATATTCATCTGTAACGATCCCAAATTCGCCTATTGTAACCCATCATGTGTGAAAGAGTGTTCATACCTGATGAAGTTACACTGAAACGGTTGTCTCTTCCTGGCTAGACTTGCCATTTATATTTATTATGGTTGAAATAGTATTCTGTTATGCCAATTCTTTTACAATTTATTTATCATCCATATTTGTTGTTTTTTTTAATTGTTGATATCAACTTGGCCTATAACAGAGCAAAACCCTCCAAGTTTTATGTTTATTATTTTCTCAAGTATGTTTCGGCTTCTTCAGAAAATAAATACAAACTCTAATCGCATTCCCTGTACAATCTGCACTGGTTTGACTTTCTTTCAGGCCAGTCCTTTAGATTGTTTTTAAAGAATAGTTTTAGTATGCAATAAAATATTAAACATGTCCTTTGTATACATGTTTGAGTATATTATGAGAACGTTCCTCGAAATATTGGAGCAACCGCCATCATATTTTTTATTCTTCAACTAAATAAGTTTCATTTATTTATTTTAGTGTACAACAGTTTGAGCATTTATGCAAATGTTAGATTGATGAATATATACTTTCCATTTTTGTAACACACACACACACACACACACACATATATATATATATATATATATATATATATATATATATATATATATATATATATATATATATATATATATATATATATATATATATATATATATATATATATATATTGAATTTCTTTTTTTAAAATATTTATTTATTTTTACCTTTTCATTTTTTTATTTTTACTTTTTATATTATTGATGGTTTATTGATTTGGTTTCTAGATTGTTTCATGATTTAACGCACTGTTACTTTCCATGTTTAGTAATAATGCTTCCTCATAAGACATACGCTCGAAATCTATTTCCTAAATTTAAGATCAACTTTTGCAAAAAATGACTTTATATTTTGAGATGAAGATCGTCTCGCTTCGTTTTTATCTTTGCGATCCACGAGTATTAGTTATCCAGGAATCCAAATATTTTGATCCAATCTACGTTTTTCGTTCTTATTCAACTGGAGGTAAGTGCATTATCTTTTAGGCATTAATATATCCACAGGTGACTCACGTATTTCCACACAAATGTTTTAAATGTTTTATTGAGGACTTCATTATTTTATTTCCTTAATTATCTCTTCCAGATTCGAGTTTTTTAATGTTATATTGACCTTTCCTTTTAAGGTTTTGTCCTTCTGAGTCAATGTGGAAAGAATCTGGTATTTCATTTCATTACTAATTTCTTAACGCTGAACTTAATGTAACCCAAAGTTATCTTAACTCGTACCAATGTCACTAGTTTGGTGTCGTATCACTTTGAACGCATAATTCTGACACTCATTTATACCGTCATACTTCGATAGACGAAAGTAGGTTTGCTCAATTAACAAATAAGCTTGGCAAGCCTGTGACTGGATCTTAGCATAAACTTTAAGAGCAAATGGGATCGAAACAAACGTGTTTTCAACTTTGCTACCGATGCGGAAGATTGCAGACTTTTAATAAATACTCCTCCATTAAAGCTGGAACCTGCATGATTTAATCTACTCTTATATTTCTGATACATAATATTGTTATAATATGATTTCATTTCCTCATTTTAGTTCAGAAATTTAAATATCTAAACAGATCACTCTTGTTTCATTTCAGTACAACAGTTATTCATTCGAATCAATAAATGTGTATGAAATACGTTTATATCCACTTCATGATAAATTTGAAGACTGTCAGATCTTAAAATGATTTTACCTGTAAAAACAATTATTCAACTAATACTCCTCTTCTCTACCTACTTTAAAAATAAACATGAAATAATTTGTTTTTTAAAACTAAAGCTTGGTGTGAAATTCGAATATGACTTAGTCCGTATGCAGACAGTTATTATATCGCTTCCTGGAATCACCAAATACAGTTTTTTACAACTGTGCAGATTACTTAGCCAGCACTCTTATAACAGTACTAAGGGATTTGCTATCATGTATATTTTACAAAATTAACAAATCACACAAGAACTTCAGATTTTGAAGATTGTATTTAAACTACGTGTAAATTTGAATAATAAAGAAACATTAATCTACTTTGACTAATAAATTTAAAATGGACGGCAAAGACGTGAACATTTAGTTTCCTCTCCTATTACGTGCATTTTTACGCTTTATCCTACTCGATAGCATAAGTTTGCGGTACGCTGGTGCAATAGCAGGAAAACATAAGCAGCTAGGTGCAAATCGAAACCTCAAGCACTGTACATGACATCAACATCTATCAAACACACATATATTCCCATTCACATGGAATATTCATGTGTTTATAAAACAAAGACAAGTATTATAAACTTCTTAATCGCATAATGCAGCAAGATATCACACCAAGGATCGCAGAAACATTTTTTATCTTAAACCACATTCGTACTGTGTGTCTGCATTCTGAATTGTTCAACGATTGCTATTATAAGGGAGGGGTCATCACTTTGAAACCAGGCGACCTTGGCATACTCGAACCTGAAGAAGTTGCACAGATATGTGGTGTGAGCGTGCGTGTGGGTGTCTTGGTTTACTTGGAAGGACCTGTGTTTGAATGCACACCATCATGTTGAGGACTGGACTACAATGCGAGGACACACCAGACCTCGAAAAGTTTCGTCGGCAAACGGCTGTGAATGAGCATACGCGTTATTGTGAAAGTCTCTCCCATTTGGGCTGTAGACTGGTGTGCAAACGCTTAGCCAATCAGAAGGCGCGTGACCTCTGATTGTTTCACATCCAATGAGAATATCGCTACTGTGCAGTGTCACTGTAAATTTCGTATACCTATAAATACGACTCATACAATAATTACTAGTATTATTCGTGATTTTTAAACATAAATAATTTTATAAAAGTTTATAGTGGTAATACCAGCAGAAAGTGCGCTATATAAAGCCCGGTGCGGCTGATATAGTGTGGTATTTGTGACTCGTGATTTAGTGTGTGTACATTCTTCGAGACTTAATACACTTAACTTTTGGAAGATGACAACACGTACTGGATAAAACTGGTAAGAAACAAATATATTCTTTATAAAATTATTTATAATATTCGTCAGAAATTGTTGTTCGTTCTTTCGTTAGTTATTATATGTGACCACTTGCTTGTAACCGAATCCATCCACAGGGTCTCGTAACGTTGCCTAAAATACTTGTACTATAAAATAACAAATGTCTTGATTAGTATATTCCCATGTCACAACAGTTCACATTGATGTCATAAGATTGGGTAAATGAACAGCCGGATCCCCCGACATCTCTCTCTCTCTCTCTCTCTCTCTCTCTCTCTCTCTCTCTCTCTCTTCATTTCCGATTCAAATTGATCGTTGAGAGAGAATATGATCTTTATTGTACAAGAAGAATATTGTGCTTTTTTTTCTTTTTTTATTCCATTAAAGACAGAAAAAGTAAAAGAATGTTTAAAAACTAAGTCAGATAGGCAAGGAAAGGAAAATGGAATACCATTGTGTCAGTACATGATACCATTAAAAGTAATTGATTGGTCCCTTTCAAACTAGCACAGATTTCACTCTTGATGATATCCCCCAGCAGAAAATAAGGCTCTTTACATGACAGACTCGTTGATAATAAACACTTGCTTACAATAGTATGAATCCTGACATGATATATCACAATCAGGAGTGTTCCAAAATCACGCTATAATAAACTATTCAGTATCATGAAAGACCTAGTGATTCTCAGGGCTATGCCGGTTGGAGGTATGTGTCTCATCGCTGCTTTTTTAGCCGGATTGGTCTGAATATTAAGGGACGAAAACATACACTGACACTCTTTTACTTATTTCTGCCCTTCATATCATTACTCTTCTGACTGTCCTATCACTTCCCTCTTTAATTTATCTTTGACCACACACAATCCATTGCTTAATAGCCAAACCCAAGTGTGACTGTGTCAGCATATTTATAGATCGATATAGGTCCTCGTTTGTTTGTACACCATCAATAGCAAATCTTTAATGTGGTACAAAGTGCTCAGAAATTAGTAATTTCATTAATTGAATTTCTAACATACCTGTGACACGAGTGGCAATAACACTAGCATCATCCACACCTTTCAAGCGTAATAGTCTTTCCATACTATCACGGCAGCTTATTGCATACACTATGGGTAAGTCTCTTTTCCTCACACAGCATAGTGATGTAGTTCATCATATTCGGTAACTGCCGGATAATTCATTACATTACCATAATGTTGAGAGTTTAGTTTTATATATCTTTCCACTCATGATTATGAAAATTACACCGCTTGTTAAATCAACCGGAAAGACAAATTTGTATTTGTCATTTTTTGTATCTGTGCTTGATTTGACATTTTAGATATCAGAAGCAGACAAGATAGTATTTTCCTAATATGTACATACATGTGTAGTCCTGGATATACGACTTCACTGAAATTGGACTTGTCCAGGAAACAGAAATAACTGACAAGCATGGTCGTCTTTTAACTAAAAACTTCGTCTGAAGTTGAATGCTCAGATCATAACTGTGTTAGGGCCACCCTTGGCATTATCAGTTTGAAATTATAAGTCAGTAAATGAACTGATTAATTTCTGAACATCTCTGATCTCATTTGTGCCTTTTGCTTTTTAAATTGGAGGAGGTTAAATACAAACGGGGAAGCATATTTAGACTATAGTTTAAGCTAGATCTAGTACTGTTGTTATTGAATGGGATGGCCATGCCAGCATGTGATATGTGAGAGCACTTTCACATCAACACGTATATTTCTGTAGAAATTTAATTCTCAAATTTGGAAACCTCTGCATATTGATATTTATACTTCTACACTTCCAAACTAAGCCATAACGAACTTCATTCGACTTAGGACTATCCCATACATATATACAGTAGTCAGCAGCTTCCCATTGCTTACATCAACCTACAGTGTTTCGTGCGTAAATTGGTATGTTGTAATATTTGTTTCACCGATGTTCTGTTACAGTGATACAGGGTTATGGACTATTACATATGCTATCTCTCTCCTTTATATTATTACCACATGATTAATAGTTGGCCTAGATTGGACATCAGAAGACGTCACTGTCCTGTCCAATAAACACATGCACTTATTATTCATGCAAAAAGCTATGTGATATTTGACCATAAATATATAGATCCCATATACAAATATTGGTGACGTCATTAAATTCAGATATGGCCCCCAAACTACCCAAGTTAAAATTTATCAAACGTTCCACCTTCACACAAGTCTATTACTCCCCGTGTTACTGTTGTAATATATGATCCAGTAGCAAACAGTGTTTTAAAGTAATACATTAAAAAAAAAAACTTACCAGAAAAATGAGACGAAAATCTTACTTTAACATTCTTAAAGGTTTTCTTATATGTATTATAATTTTGATTGGGGAAATAATTTGTTTCGAAAGAAGAACTGGTAACATATCGGGGAAATTATGATGCTATTATAATAAAATTGCTTACTTGTTAGTAACAAAATGGCCTATCAGACTTAACTTGTGACCCGTTTTGAAAACATCAATGGGAAATGTGCATATGGACCCATCATATCTCATTCCCCGAGAAGTGCAGATAATCATAGACAAAATACAAAGTTACAGGATAAGATATTGATTTCAATTTATTATCATTATTACCATTATCATGATTATCAAAGGAACTAATGTATATAGGTCAGATTGAGTTAAATATCAAGATTCATTTAAAGGAATGTTGTAAATTGACTTTTACAGTAAAATTCCTTTTATCATCAGATTTTTGATCATAATACTTTCATACATAACAAATGTTGATTTTGAAGTAGTCAATATAATTGTTCAGCACAGTATAGACTATATATGGCGGCCAGTATAACTGATGGAAGACGTACCATGGAAAACCTTAGGAAGAACCATTGACCCACGAGAAGATGCTGGCAAGCTATATCAAGTACCGACGTTAACCAAGCCTGAGACTCAAACCCACGCTGACAGAGGTAAGATCAAGAACAGTGAGTGTTTCAGACACTGGCCACTCGGAGCCCCTAAAACAAATATTTTATTTTAGTCTAAACTTTCCTAATTCAAAACAGGATAATTAGTTTAATATATTTTTTATGGCAAGTAACTTTTGGTCATTGAGAGATTCATTCTCATGATAACTGTGACTTGTGTGTGAATTAGATTTTTTAACGTAGCTTTAAATAAAATTCAGTCACATTGCTAGAACTGGGAGTTTATGACTTTGACTCAAAACAGTGCATCAT
This sequence comes from Sinohyriopsis cumingii, assembly GCA_028554795.2. Classification (NCBI taxonomy): domain Eukaryota; kingdom Metazoa; phylum Mollusca; class Bivalvia; order Unionida; family Unionidae; genus Sinohyriopsis; species Sinohyriopsis cumingii. Next base: position 62,583,863 of record CM068835.1, read on the forward strand.
CAAAATGGGTTAGGATGAAACTGTTATTGTCTCTACCGTTTTAGACCATGATTTATTGTGTATAAAGCACATTAATTTACTGCAATATCGAAACCTATACAGCATAGTATTGGGAACATTTTAAATTACAACCTTTGGAAGACATATCTCAAAATCCCCTTCAAAATTTGGAATTAATTGTCAAATGACTCTTTAGTTTGGAAATCTGTTGAGAAACTTGCCTCTGTGTAAGGAGGGCATACCTTGTCAGAACAGTCTCATGATTATTTCTACCTTGGAATTCCATACCAATGCTTTCTACAGAACAAATGAATAGTGCCAAGTTTTTATTACGTATGCAGTATTTAATGTGTTTTTTTTATTAACTTTATTTGAATCTTAAATGGTGTTTATGTATTAAGTAGTTGTGCCATTAAAGGCCCCGGTAAGTGGTCTGTAATGAATTGAACTTTAAAAGCACTGGCTGCATTACTGTTTCCAAAATTAAAAATGAATGCTTGAATGATGGACTGCAATAGCATTAAGGTTGCTAACTGAGCAACATAACACTGTTATCCTATTCTTACTGAGTAAGCTTTCGCCCCTGATAACTAATGTGGGATTAGGACTGGTAATTGTCTTATTTCCTGAAAAAAAAACATGCCAGTGGCCTAATAGTTATGGTGTCTGCATAGGATGAGGGAGATCGTGGGTTCGCACCCCCGCCGGGTCATAAGAAAGACATACAAATGTAACTAGTAGCTGCCTAGCATAGCACTCAGCATTATGAGATTAGTGTTAGAACTGGTTGGCCAGGCTTTTAGGATAATGTGACTACAGGGTCGGTCTTAGTCTGATGGGACCGATTTTAAGTTCAATATCATAAAACATTAAGTTCAACATCGTAAAAAACTTGTTTTAAAGATTATGTATAAATGAAGTGTTCCCACGGGGTCGCGTCCATAAATCTAGGGGCGCACCAAACTGATCCGAATCGGGCCCCACATTTGCTAAGGCCAGTGTTGTGTGACTGAGTGGGACAAGATGCTACATGTCTGTAGACAAATACCTATTGGTAGACATTAATATACATTTTCTCACTGCAGACATCATTGCGATATGACTGAAAATATTTTAAAGTTACACTAAAATTCAAATCATGCACACATTTCCTAAATAATATCTGCTGCGTACATGTTCCGTTGTATGATTGCTTTGGTCAAACTGAAATTACCATTAGGCCTTTTTACTTCTGGAAGTAGAATCAAGTAGATTATTTTTTATATAAAGAGTTTGGGCTACCAGTCTTTTTTAAATCTGTATATACTTCTGTAAGGAAAAAGGCATCAGAGTAAATTTTGTATGATTAACACAGCTCGAAGCAAATCTGAACACTTTTATCAAATTGGAATATATGTGAGATATTCTTTAAAACTTGTCCTTCTTGTTGAGTACCGTTATGTTATGCTATAGATCAGTGATTGTTCAGGCAGCACATGTACCTCCACCAGTTTGTATCAGGGTGATGCCCTACATGGCATGACTGACTAGTACCCTAGTAGCAGCTTCTCATAATGATTCTAACGTATGTTGCATAGCAAAAACATCAATGGGGTGTTGATGCAATACAATTCGGATTATCCTGACTACTTGGAAAATATCAACATTGGGCTTGATAACTGGTTATATAAACAATGGAATGATGGAAAACACAACGTTTAGGCATAAAATGATAAGAAATTCCTAAACTGTATCCTTAGGGTAACCACTTTAAAAGTACTTTCCCTGGGTTCTATGTATGTTTTAATGGAACAGTTCTTACATTGTAAACAGTTGAATAATTCCTATTTCAAATGGTATCTTTGTTTGGGGAATGTATGATCTGAAAGTAAAATGGAATAGTTTGTTTTAGGTTAAAACTTCAAGTCAAGTGTGAAAGCAAAAATGAATAAAATGACTAGGATACCATGGTCTATGGAGGAGAAGGCAGCTGTAGAAGGTCAACTGGGCCAATTTTGAAGAACTGATTCACTAGCAGGATAAGCAACATGTGAATAGTCAAAGAAGAAAGAACCTATAATGGCAAGGTGTCCATGGATCCAGATTAATGGGACATTATATACCTTAAATGCAAGTCTAGTACAATTGTATAGCTCCAACCTAAGTTTGTCTGAATATTCTCAAGGCAAAACTTATTAAACATCTTTCAGGTGAATCTGTTTATGTAACTGTTCTGTTTGTCAGATGTTTAAAATGTTAATCGATGAGATCCATATTATTGACTTGTTTTATGCACCTATTTTAAGTGTGTTTTCAAAGATCTGCTGCCCACGTCTCATTTTTATCATTCTTTTGGACTTAAGGGAAAAATCTAATTGGAGTTATAGCGCAGATAAATTAAACTTTGTTTGCTTCTTTCCAGAATACGTAAAGATGAAATTATTTGAATTATTCAAATACATTTACACTTTACAAAGGAAATTGTCTTCCTTCTTGTCGTTCATTTAATAAAACAAATTGACAGTGTTAGTTTCATCAAGTTTGGAAGGAACTACCGTATCTGATTATAATAGAGATTGTTCATCCATACACTAATGATGAATATTATGATGTTTTCATGTAACAATGCAGCAGTAATGCATATGTATATGTGTTCTTGTGATGCCATTTTAAGATGGAAGTTGATGTCCTTTCGTTAATCTGTCAACACTCTTTGATTACCCTCAGTGGTAGAGTTTTTTATATTCTCTTTCAATTGAATATCATTGTAACCAACATTTTCAATGTTGTTCATGCGTGGGCTCAATATGCAGGCTATGGTCAGCTTCTTGTATTTATTCAATAATGACATACATATTGACTGAAATAACATTACATGTATTTGGGTTCCATCTTTTATATTCAACATTTTTGTGGAGATGAACATTTACTGTGTGCAGTAAAATATGTGTCATATGTATACACGCTTGTCCGGCTCAATTACGTTATAATGCAATTTAACCATTTCATGTTTTTCTTCTTCTTCGCAACTTCGTACTGTTATATATTTTTAATTATTTGGATCCAAACAGTACTAGGTAGGCTGCCATATCAGCTCAGTATGTGGATCACTGCGTTTCGTAATCCAATGGTCATGAGTTCACTACACTAGAGAGGGAAAACATAGCCTGACTTTACATCCTGAATAAGAACACTCTGACATGACCCTTTCTCAGATAAGGGAAATGTACCTGATGAAAGACTAATAGAAGCTCTTGTATCTCTTAATATTTTAATCATGGTAGGTTTGGCAGAATTGCTCACAGGTTATATTAAACCTTTCAACATAAATGGCTTATAAGTCTAAATAATAAAATCAGACTGATTTGTTTGATCCAACAAAATGTATCGCCTTCAGTACAGGACTGTGACCATGACCTCTTAAAAAATGGGCCTTTGTAAAATCTGTATTTATTATGTTGCATATTTTTCAATCTTTAGCAATTAGAAATAACATGCACTTTCTTGTTTTAATATAGGTTTATCTAGTTTCCATTTTGAAATTCCTAACATGTTTTAATATATGTCAAGTCCCAACTCATCATCCCTCAAGATACATTCCTTAGCCACATCATAATGAATACTTTGTTGCAATGACAATGAAGTGTATATTTTATTAGTTTTGCCAATAAGTACACTTTGTTCAAATATATTTCAATGCTCTCTTGGTCGTATTGATCTATTTTTCCTCTTCTCTACCAATTGATACTAACCTATTATTTATAACATTAAAACACAAGCGTGTATGTAGAGCGAGGTCGCTTTTCACTTTTCAGTTATATTGTTTTATTTAAATTGCTTTCCCCTTTTTCATATCTTCTCTGTATCTTCATCTCTTCTTTATTATTTCTATGTGCCTAAATAACACTCTGTCGGCCTAATGGCTAGAGTATAATTCTAGGATGGGGGAGTTTGCTGGTCCGAACCCCGGCCGAGTCATGCCAAAGACATAAACATAGTACAGCTTCCGCTCTAGGTGCTCAGCAGTAAGAATTTAATGTTGGCACTTGTTATCATGGTGGTAAGATAATGTTTATTGGTAGGACAGCAGTGTCATACCCCAGTGCTGCGGATTAACGATATAACTATTATAATACTTTCCATTTCGGAAAAAATACATAATTTTCCGATCGATTTCGTGCAGGCATTAGTCGATATGACAAAAGTAGAAATTTTCTAGGCCCGCAGGTAAGCGAATACCATATGTCGCTAACGCACTGTGGCGGCAAATTCCAGAAAATTTCAATATGCAGTTGCAATGACCCGACACACCAACCTAAATGTCCAAATATGAAAAATGGGGTGGGAATATTCGAAGAAAGCTCGGATTAAAAAACGGACTGCTAATCGTTTAAAGCCAAATATGTAGACCAAATTGTTGAATCTCAGAGATGAAATGTGAAATTGTCGTCCCTTGTATTACCACCATGTCCGCCAGTTCTGCGCGTCGGGTAATTCTGCGCAACGGTACGTCATTTCAGTAAACATTGGATCACATGTTATTTGTTGCCATAAATTCATTTTGTATCAAGCATCAAATTTCGTACTCTAATTAAGAAACGTGATACTCATAAAGCATACAAAATACCCTACATTTAAACTCGAAATGCATATACAAATGTGATTTCTAAACGTCAATATGAAGACTCACTCCATGACCTTCTTGAACCAGTAACCCAGAAAATGCTATTTAATATGTACCTGTTAGAATCACACAACTAAATACATTTTATAAAAGATGAAAATGTATACCTTAAACAAAATTATGCATCTTAGTCAAGTTTTCCATTTTGCAAGAAGTTGTCCAACACGTACAAATTCGTCTGCTCCCCAGCATGTCAGCTTGCCACTAGTTCGGGATTCTCACAAAATATCCCGGCCTAAGGTCTGTTTCTAAATTCTTTAGTATTTTTCCCCATAAACAAGACGTTCTAGCCAGAGGGAGAGAAAAAAATTAATCTTTTCAAAGCTGTGAGCAGTATTGTCCGACACATCGCGAGTCATGAAAACACGGTGGCGGTATCCCGTGTGTCCAAAATTATTATAATTTTGGACAGAATATTGTGGTGACAATTGGTTCTTTTCAAATGGTAAGCATTGTAGTATTTTTATTTTCGTCAATCGGTCCAATTCGTTATGCATTTAGCTTCATTATTCGAGGCGGAAACTTTGGCTGCGTAGAAATGCCCGGCAGCATTTATTACTAATATTAGTACCCTTACTCCTACCCCGTGGACAGGGTACTTTTGCCTAATATCAACAATTTGGACATATTACTTGTATATAATCCAATAAATATTGGAAGTCTCGAAAATCATTGCAGAAATAATTGTAAAATATAGTTTAACTTTTTTTACCGGTATATTTGCTTAGATCGTCCGCCACTTTAGTTCAAACAGTGATTACTTCCGTTAACGGCCTAGTTTGTTTGTGTGCCATATAAGGACATTGAGGCCTTATTTGGAAACGTAAACAAATCATAGTAAAAATATGGCGCGATTTGAATCAGAAATTCTGCGCATTAAAAGTTTATCGGGAACTTTGAAATTCCACCAAGAAGCCATTATTGCCACATGATTGATAAAAACATTGCGTATAATATCCAAGTATGGTCTGGCAAGCATTATGTAGGAAAGGGATCACGGCGAGAGTCTCGCGTTATTTGTCATGGCGGACACTCTGAAGTTAGTGCAACTATGCCAATTTATTTTATCGTGTTAGGGCTTAGTTACTTCATATTAAGCCAAACTTCTTTCACAACTTGATTTTACTTATGTAGTAGATTTCTACACTGTTTGTTTTTCTGTCTTTAGTGATGAATTGTTTTGCTCCATTACATGGTATGGGATCATTTCGTAATTTCAACCACAACAAATCAAGTTTAGGCTACAACATCGTAACTAGACAGCATTGCATATATTAAAAAGAACGATACGAGCTCCAGTATCAATACGTGTTTGGGGCCTGGTGTAAGAAATTACAAGAAGACAAATTGATTTTACAGAAAATGTAGTCCTTGTTTATACAACAGGATATAATTTCGAAGATCTATTATCAAAATTTAAATCAACCATTTTGAAAATGTTTTTTAAATGATGGATTTTTAACCAGATCGTCTTAAGGAGATTAAATTGTTTGAAAAATCATGTTTTTGACTTTATCGGCACAAGGATTAAACTCTTTTCGTTACAAGGCAAGATTCTAATTATTTGCGTTTATTTTTTCAGACTATAACAGGAAATGTTACTTTTTGTGAAATGCATATATATATATATATATATATATATATATATATATATATATATATATATATATAGAGAGAGAGAGAGAGAGAGAGAGAGAGAGAGAGAGAGAGATATTATGTACATTAAAAAGACTTTATATGCCAATTATATGAATATTATTAAACTTGTTTCGTGTGATACATTTTGTGGTTTTGTACATGATCATCTTTTCTGACTTCGATGCTTTTTACGAGTCTTGCAAGAGAAACGATTTTAGATTTAGAAAATGCATGCTTTTTAATCTAAAATGTTCTTTAATTCCATTCAGTAATGGTCACATGTGAACCTTGAAAAGGTAATTTCATCCTGGAAAAACCATGGAAATGACCTGGAAATTTATCGTTATATCATTGTTAAAGCTATAATAAATATCCAAATCGTACGTGAACACACACACAATCAGTTTACATATTCTGTCTCTTTAATGTAGCAAGTACACTTGGAATTACCAAGAGGAACACCAGTCCTAAATTCAAACTCAAGTAAGCGTTTATCTCAAGTAATAGTAATCTTAATATATAATCTAACATTATAGATAAATATTAGTTATGCATTCCACAAAAATAAGAGTTTTATCAGGTAGGTATTACACTCAATTACTAACCGAGGTCAATATCCCAATTAAGAGATACATAACATATAATTATTAAGGCCAACAAATACAAATTAAATATACATCACAAGCATTGTAATATGCTTTTGAAGTTGCATTTTTATACGTCAGTGGTATTTAGAGTCTTGGCTACTTCCCATATTTGTATTGAGAGACAAAAATCATTGCATTGTGCCACCTATTTAATACATAAAAAGACAAACCAGCACCAATTTTACTTTTATTGAAAAATACCACTGGAATAATGGATAATTTGAGAACAGTGCAAAGGAACACGAAGTTTCCTGCATTATAGGGTTCCCCTGCTACCACTGATCTAAAAATGTGTTTCAAGCTGACAACTCGATCCTAAATTAAAATGGTGCCGATCTGATGTTAAGAATGGCCACCTTGATAGGCATCTTGAAAATCGTTGTTCTACCCATATTATATAGTTATATAGCCATCGGGTCTTCATGGAAAAACGTATCATGTCTAGTCTGTTCTAAACGTAATTGGTGCTGATCTGATGTCTAATATGGACACAACAGTGTTGCTTGGGTCCTATTTCTTTGATCTTCTTAATATGGTATATTATAACCCTAGTTTTTCGGTTTGGTTGATTTACTCATCGATCTGATATTACAGCATAATTGCACCTTCCTAATACCAGGGTTCATAATGTCTTGGAAGGTCTTTAACAGTTCGGGAAAGATGAGATATAATATAAGCCTTGAAAATATGAGAAAACAAGCTGATTACTCTGAAGTTTTTAAAAGTCTTCGAATATTGAAATAAACCCAAACATTTTAATTTCTTTCCATAATCACAAATAAAATTATCCAAGATTGTTAGAATTAACTGTAGTCGAGTTTTCTTGGTTTCTTTCTTTTGATGACCCATATAGTTTCATTTCATCATTAAACAATATTATATTATTTTGCATTCTTTGTTTTCTCAAATAACATAACTTTGTATCCAAAAAATGTTAGCGATACTAGGTGTTGGGAATCTATGCTTGTGGTCTTTGAAAGTTTGGGAAAAGTCTTTGAATTCATCATTCAGAATTCTGTATGAAGCCGGTAATACGCTTTTTTTCTGACCTTGTGTACCTTTGTTATGCGGTGCCGAATATGGACGAAGCCTTCAAAAATATTGGAAGATTGCAAAAGGGGAAGCTAAATTGGGTACCACTCATCTAGAACTCTACATGAAGGCTGTGCTAGTGTCGAGTCATAACAACTAGACAGAAAACAATCCTTGACAAATAACAAACATCAGGATTTTCATGCAATTTTCAGCACAAGTGCTTCAGTTGTTTAGGGGGACACTCATTCATTCGCTGTCCCAAACTGATTTCTCAGCTTTTTAAAGTACTTCCGCAAGCTTTTTCGTTTCCACCGATCTAAACAACCTCAAGCCAACTAACCCGAACAACAAGAAACCTGTCGGAAAATAGTGTTGAACCTTTGCCCACCTCAGTCAAAACTGATCGTTTGCAATTTGGCTCCACGATTTCGATCCTACTACAAAGTAACTCCTGCTTTTAGGTTTTCGAAAGGGTTTCGTTGTGGGGTTTAAACGGACATTACAAACACACGTACGCAATAATCTGAAATCAATAATCTGAAATCAGCTCAAACTAATGCCCAAATTACTGAACAAAAGATCCAGAAAGAATTGCCAGCGGGTCGCTTTCCAGGGCCTTTTCGTACAAAACCATTTCCTAATTCATACATTTCCCTGGGTCCAGTCAAAAAATAAAATCCTGGGTCTTTCATACTAATTCATCACCCTTTCTTCCCACCGGGCGATTCGGTTAACGATGGAATTCCAACTCAGCTATCAGCAGTACATTACGAAGGCACTGATAATGCAATCACATGGATAAAGCAGCTAGGTAACGGGTGTTTATCGCAAAAACAGACATATCAAATGCTTCCATATTTGTCCTATTTGTCCCGTGCAATATCATCGTTTTGGCTTTTTGTGGCTGAACATGTATTGTTTTGACAAATGCTTACCATTGAGTTGTTGTTCCATTTGAGACCTTTAGCAATTTTCTGCAATGTAGAGCGAACACAAAGTTATCTATAACATACATCACACATATTTTGGACGATTTTTGATAATTGGTGCAACTCGTGTCCATTGCCAGCAAAAGCTAAATCCCTTCCTGATTGTGTACCGCCATCGGCGTTACTATGGCTGCGGATAAAACATTTTCCCCGTCAACAACCATGGTGTAACTCTGATACGAATTGGATTCCGTGAGAATGGAGGTTCACCTTCCCATGGACAGACTAGAAAAATGTAATAAGCTCGTACATTTATATCTGGCTTAAAATAAAATTACTCTTAAGAAGTTGCAATCAATCATAGATACTCTTAACTTTTCTTAACGTGCCTTGCGCAGTTGTTTTGCCGGGACGAGCCCTTTATCGGCGACTCATTAACTTGATAATTGGCATCTCAAAACCACATTAGATTAACACAAGAGGTAAAGGAACATTTAAGGGCCTGTAAAAACTTTTTAACCGGTTTTAACGGTAGATCTTTATTATTACCTGACATTTGGCTGACCTCCGACACGTTGGACATGTACACAGATGCTTCTGTCTCAGTCACATACAGTACCATCCTAGGTACTCACTATTTATATGGCGTCTGGGATCATACATGGACATATCAAAATATAACGCTTCTAAAATTCTACCCCATCGTTCTGGCAATGGAGGTCTCGGGAGAACACTTATCCAATAAATTCATATATTTCCACACTGACAATCAAGCCTTAGTTGAAATCATAAACAAACAATCCTCTAATGACACAACCATCATTCATTTCATTCGCAAATTTGTGCTCTCTTGCCTAAAATTAAGTATCTTGGTCAGGGCGAAACATATACTTGGTATAATTAACAGAGTCGGCGATGCCCTTTCTCGCCAACAGGTTTCGAGTTTCTATGCAATGGCTCCTTATGTGAACTCACACCCTCATCGCATTCTGCTTCTTTGAACCTTGCCCAGTTAGAGCGTACGCTTGACCATTTGTTTAAAAACATCCTACACCCAGCTACACAAATCACGTATAAGCGGGTTTGAACGCTATATAAAGAGTTCACATCAACAATTTGACCGAATTCTCTCTCCCAGTTTCAATAACCAATATGGAGCTATCAGATGCATTTAATAAATGCATAAGGTTGGGCAAAAGGGTCTCAGCTTTGTAACACTTCTATAACTATTTCTAAGATCGCCATTCCGCCGTGTGTGCTACTTCCTCTTTCAGGTCTCGTGGGCTTCACAGATAACATTCACTCGACCCAGACTAGTCTGTGTATACCTGCCTTTTCGACCGCCAGGATCGCATGAGGGTACTCTAACAGCTCAGGAAGACCAACAGTGCATTCAGGAAGTACGCGCATCCGTTTCAAAGTTTCTTCCCAATCCTCCATACATGCTGGATATATCCTAACTACCGGGGAGTATGATGGTGTTCGACTGCCCCGGCAACACAGAATTCGTCGGTTTAATTTTGATTAACATTGATCGTTTCTTTGCTGCTGGACATTTTTATTCTTTGCCCCACCTACCTTTTTGCTACTGCCAGAAATGCAGCAAGCTCAATTTGCTGTATTTGTTTAAGGCGGTTGCAGCCTCAAAAACTGTCTGTATTATATGCTATGTCTCTGTGTTAAATTCTTAGCACTGTTACGCTATTTACATTGTGCACATAGTTATGTTATGCTGTAAATACGTAGCAAATATTTGGTTCACTAATATCATTTATGTTCAATACAAAATCACGACAGTGGCCAGCATTAAACACAACGTTTGTCTTTGCTTTAATTATGTACCCATATACTTTGACTTTGTAATATTTGCACGACTGACCTAGGTTATTCTGTATTTTCACTCGCTACCTTCCTCTCGAATCTATCAATTATGAAAATAGTAGGCTGGTGCATGTACATTTCATTTTACAATCTCATCAATCAAGTTAAGTATGCAAACCATTGCTCTCATTCACTTTCTTTCTGACAATAACTTGCACCCCTCTTCTATATGTGCATGAACACATTACATAAATGGTATTAAAGCGTAAAGAGAAAAACAAGCACACAAACTCATAAACAAACACACACACACACCAGTTTAATTTTAATTATTTTTGAAGAATGAATATCATCACAACTATCACTCTATATGATGTTTAATTATCCGTAGTTGACAAGGAAATTCACACATGGCACAGTTGTTAAACTCGTATTTTAGTTCTTTCAGGGAAACTTAAATTGTGAACTCGGATAATATTGCACTGACTTTGATTACTAGAATCAACATCATACTTGGCAAGCCTATAATATTAAAAGGTCTCTTAAACAAAATACTGTTCACATCAGGGAACTGCCATCGACACCATATTAGCAACTATTTTTCAATGTACTGGATGACTATGCATCCTATGTTAATCCATACACAGAGATAGGGAGAAAGGGAGGGGATGGACTTAGTGTGAACGTTAATGTCATTTAGCGAAACTTTATTTCGAATGATTATGGAATGAACAAGGTGTTCTGCATATTAGTTTTGTCCCCAAAGACAATATGTGCATACGCGAGTGTTGTGTGATTTAAGTATAACTGAAAAATGCAGTCTGGTTTAAAATTTCATAAAATAAAATTTCCCACGATGTGCCTATTAAGGCTAACATATATATTTACATTTTGCTTCGGTCTCTTTTTCTGACAAGTCCGACAACAGATTGGAAGAGATCCGTCCATTAATTCTCCACAGATTGCAAACAGAGGTAGAGTGTTTCCTGTTGTAAGCATGCTTTACAAAATTAAACACTATTTTCCTTCTACTCTAACTTCCTTATCACGATCCAAAACTTGCCTTGAGTAAAAAATATGAAATAGATTGCGTTGCTTCCTCAATTAAAAAGTAACGGCTCAGCCAAAACACGAAATACACTGAAACTGTACATCATATATATATATATATATATATATATATATATATATATATATATATATATATATATATATATATATGAAAATATACATATGTGTGTGCGTGTGTGTGTGTCCTTATGTGCGTATTATGTGTGTGTAGTAGTAGTAGCAGTAGTAGAACCCTATATACGAATAATTAGACCACCTAATCCTGGTAAAGCCGAACGTCGAAGGAACGATATCCAGAGATCAGAGACCAGATAGTGATATATTCTAATTGATTTTTAACTAAAGATAAACACGTAGAAAACATAGTTTGACTTCTGCTCATATTTATGTCTAATGGAATGCGTTAAACTCGTCATTTCCACACATGCACACTAACACCGAAACGCGCACACGCACACACCAGTTCAATTTAAATTTACTATTGAGGTAGAACAGATCGACCACTCGATATTAGCAAGTGTTGTGAGATTGTCAGATTAAAAAAATACTCTAAAAGTTGCAGACGGGTTTACAATTTAATTTGATAAGATTGCAGATGTCGTGGCTATTGACGCTAAAAAATAAATTTATGTATTGCTACTGTCTACTTTTCTGATAATTCCGACAACCGACTGGTAGATCCCCGTCCGCCCGTTAATTACACAAGGGGCTGGACGCAGAGGTAAATTATTTTTGTTGTATAATAATTAAAAAATATTGTCCTTCTACTTAAAATTCCATATCATTAATAAAAATAGCCTTGAGTGCAACAATTGGAAAGTATATTGCCCACTTCCTCAATTGTATTCGACTTCAGGGTATACACCGGCAGACAAGGTTTGTCTTCTCATATGTTTGTCAAATCGGTTGCCTTAGCACAATTTTCAAATCTCTGCTCCTTAACCACAAAGATGATAACCGTGTAGCCTAAACATACATGCACATTCATTCTAAAGTCTAATTAAATCCAAAAAAATATCATACCATTCATGGGTTCGTTTACAAGATTAGATAAACTTATTTGACTTTAAAGAGGTTAAATCTATCAGTGTTACAATATGACATTAAAAATGAAGGTTTTAAGTTGTCTGCTTTAAACATACAAATGCCAATATGTTTTTCAGTGTTTTACAAATGATGTAGATCATATTCATATTGAGGACTACATTTCTTTTAGCCTTCTTTCATGTTTCGTTTTAAATCATTTTAACTTTCTATATGTGATCTTTTCATACAAAGATACTCTTCTTCCCAACAGATGTATACGTCATTATCTCCCAAGAATTCGTTCAATATGTAAACATCTGGATCACCGATGAAAAAGTGTCTGCCTTTAGATATCACGTGAATAAATTTCGATTTTGTTGTTGTTGTGGTTTGACATTTTAACTGTATCACCCATTATTAAATGTGATGATCCAAATGTAAATATGGCAAGGTAGACAAATATTCTGATAAAAACCATTTTTTCGGTTTTTCCATTCCTTTCACTACTGTTATTTACATTCATCCTATGTCTTTGTTTTGTATCCCTCCATTAAATATAGTAATTTAATGAATGTTTTATTCATTATGAAATACTGCCACGTTCAAGATTTCCAGTTTTCATGAAGTCTTTCCACTGCATATATTTCTGCGAGTGGCTTGAACAAATATGACTTATTTCTATATTTCAATATATCCGTAAAATACATTGCAGCCAATCGTTCCATCAATAAATTGTGTCTATGCAGGTTTTCTCTTTTTAAAGATTTTCTAAAGCTATTGGTCATGGCGTAACCTTGTCTTCCTTTCACTTTTCCAGCCTGCGTTCGTGCTGATAATATATAGCATAGTCAGAATATATTTATTTCTTATTATTCTAAGAGTAACATATGTGCATGTCAACACTGTCTGTCAGCCAATGATCATTAATGTGACAAAAGTAAAACATTCAGTGGATGATCGTTTTCTTTTGATTTCTTCTGCAATCTGCAAGTAGACGGAGATGATAACGATTTTATCAACTCAGTGTATTTTATGATTATAGTATAATCAAACTGAATATATTCCCTGAAGAACCAGTACTTCAAGATTTTAATAGTAATGTCGTAAATACCATTCACTGTTGGTCAATTAAAATAGGAAAAGAATATCAGGAGAATAATTACTGTTTGATATTATATGTCTAGCAGATAATAGCAAGCCAAAATAAAAACCGTTTAAAATGTATCAAACACACGTATGTCCTCTTTCAAATAGCATATTCGCGTTTTTGTAAAACAAAGAAAAGCGTTATAAACTTCTTAATCGCAGAATGCAGGAAGGATATCATAACACGGATCTCGGAAAATCGTTTATCATAGAGTCACATTGGTAACTACATATCCATTTTATCTTTAAAAAGTGCATTTAACTTTGTATATGTCATCTTTTCATCAAATATATATTCTTCTTCATACAATATGTGCATTCTATTATATCCCTTCAAGGTGTGCGATGTGCAAAAACTCGATCAGCTACGATAGTGTTTCTGATTTTAAATAATTTGGCAGTAAGTTTCCATTTTGTTTGCATTTTAAATTTTAACTGTTTCACTGTTTATTAAATGTCATGATCCCAATGCATATATTGTCAGGTAGACAACTATTCTGACACTATTCTGACACCAACAACATTCATTTGTCGAGATTCATTTTGTTGGTGTTGGACGGGTTGGTTATCTTAATAGTCACAACCGCATCATATATAATATTAAATCTTAAAGAGAAAAACAAACACGCAAACTCCAAAAACAAACACCAAAAACACACACACACACACACCAGTTTGCAGGTTGCTAGCAGAGGTAGAGTGTTTCCTGTTGTAAGTATGCTTTACAAAATTGAACACTATTTTCCTTCTACTCTAACTTCCTTATCACGATCCAAACATTGCCTTGAGTCAAAAATATGAAACAGATTGCCCTACTTCCTCAATTATAAAGTAACGGCTCAGCCAAAACACAAAATACACTGAAAATCTACATCATATATATATATATATATATATATATATATATATATATATATATATATATATATATATATATATATATATATATATATATATATATACACACATACATATAGTAATAGAACCCTATATACGAATACTTAGACCTCCTACTGCGGTAAAACAAACGTCGATGTCACGATATCCAGAGATCAGAAACCAAATAGCGCTATATTTTAATTGTCTTTTAATTAAAGATAAACACGTATAAAACATGGTTTGTCTTCTGCTCATAGTTACGTCTAATGGAATGCGTTAAACTCGTTCATTTCCACATGCACAAAAACACCCAAACGCAAACACGCACATACCACTTCAATTTTAATTTACTACTGAGGTCGAACAGATCGATCTTGCTTCACCAGATGCAATGACAGAAAATATTCAACTAAAGATTTAGAAACAAACATTCGATATAAATAATGTTGTGAGAGTGTCAGATTCAGAAATGACTCTGAACGTTGCAGACGGGTTTACAATTGAATTTGATAAGACTGCAGATGTCGTGGCTATTGACGCTAACAAACAAATTTATATATTGCATCCGTCTACTTTTCTGATAATTCCGACAACCGCTTGGAAGAGACCCGTCCCTTAATTATACTAGTAGTTGGATTCAGAGGCAGATTTCTTTGCTGAACAAAAATTTAAAAAAATATTTTGTTTCTCCTCCAACCTTCTTATCCGTTGTGAGAAAAGAAAGCATTGAGGACAAAATTATGAATTATATTGCCGTACTTCCTCAATTCAAATGTAAATTCTGATGTAAATGTCGTTCACTCTTGGTCAATTAAAATAGGAAAAGAATATCAGGAGATTAATTAATGTTTTATAGTGTCTGTCTATGAGCTGTTAACAAGTCAAAATGTAGACCATCTAAAATGTATGTATTGCTTCTGTCTCCTTTTATGATAATTCCGTCTATCGACTGTCCGTTAATTACACAAGGGGCTCAACGCAGAGGTAGATTATTTTCGCTGTACAAAAATGAAAAAATATTTTCCTTCCACTCTAAACTCCTTATCAGTAATTTAAAAAAATAGCTTTGAGTGCAAAAATTGTGAAGTATATTGCCCACTTCCTCAATTGAAGTTTTATATATATATATATATATATATATATATATATATATATATATATATATATATATATATATATATATATATATATATATATATATATATATATATATATATATATATATACATAAATGCATACATATATGCATACATTCATGCATTCATGCATGCATACATACATACATAGATACATACATACATACATACATGCATGCATGCATGCATGCATACATACATACATACATACATACGTACGTACGTACGTACATACATACATACATACATACATACATACATACATACATACATACATACATACATACATACATACATACGTACATACATACATACATACATACATACACACATACATACATACATATCTCAGACCCCTGTATACGTGTACATCGCTCGTCTGCTTTGAGTCAGAAATATGAAATATATTGTCGTACTTCCGCAATTAAACGTAAAGGCTCAGCCAAACCACGAAATAAAACTGAAACGCTTCATAATATATATATATAATATATATATGTGTGTGTGTGTGTGTGTGTGTGTTCATGTGTGATTTGTGAAGTAGCTTTAGCTACTATAGTCATACCTGTACGATGTCTGCTGTGTGGCTGCTTATAGTGATATCTAACACGTGAACATTAAATCTCAGACATGTAGCATCATGTCCCACCCTGTCACATTATCCTGAAACCAGACTCACCACTACTACCACTGACCTTTATCGCTGAGGGCGAACATACCCATCTGCTAGTACAAATGTTTAAATCTTTGGTATGAGTATGTGTGTTTACGTGTTTTTTTGCGTTTTTGTGTATCCGTTTCTCTGTGTATGCGTCTGTGTGTGTGTATTTGTACTTAAGTGTGCCGTATACCCATACATATGAATTCATCGACCTCTTTCTCCTCTTAAAACCGAACATTCACGGGACGCTACCAAGTGATCAGAGACCAGATAACATGCTACTCCTATTGTTTCTTATTGGTGCTGAATTTACAGTATACACGGAGAGCCCAATGTCTGTCTTCTACTCATATTGTTGTCTAATAGATTACCTTATACTCGTTCATTTTCGCAAGAGGTTAACCCTAAGACATTCACAGTCATACTCAAATCTAACTGAATTTAAAATACATATGGTACCGGGTGTTTACATGTAATGTGCTTATTTACAAGATTAACTGCAACTGCAGGCTTTAAATCTAGCAGTGTTGCAAGATGAAATTCGGGAGATTGCAAGTGTTGATTGGTGGACTTCAAACTTAAAATATATATTTCAGTATTTTATAAAAGACGTAGATCATGTTTACTTTTATTATATTTGAATTCGGGTATACACGGGAAGACAAGGTTTATATTCTCATATCTTTGTCTAATCGGTTGCCTTAGAGCAATTTTCACATCTCTACTTCGTATCTACAAAGTTGATCATCATGATACTTACACATTAACATTCATCCAAAAGTCTAATTTAATCAAAAATAAATATCGTACATTTCGTGTGCCTGTTTACAAGATTTAATAAAATTATATGACCTTAAAGTGGATAAATATACCAGTGTTACAATATGATATTCCAAAAGTGATGGTTTAAATTTGTCTGCTTTAAACATACAAATATAAATATATTTCTCTGAGTTTTAGAAATGATGTAGAACATATGCATTTTCAGGATCACGTTTTTTTTTTTACCGTTCATTCGTTTTTCTTTTAAAATCATTTTCTCAAAGATGCTTACTTTATTATATCCCTTCAGTTCGTTCAATGTGTAAACACATGGGTCACCGATGAAAATTTGTCTGCTTTTAGATATTTCGTCAATACGTTTCGATTTTGTTTTTGTTTTTACATATTGACTGCATCACCCATTATTACATTTGATGGTCCAAACGTACCTATCTTCAGGTATACAAGTATTCTGATACATACCCATTACTCAGATTTTCATTGATTTCACTAAATTTATTTATATTCATCTAATTTCTTTGTATTGTATCCCTCCATTAAATATAGTAATTTAATGAATCTTTAATTCATGATGAAATACTTCCACTTTCTAGCTTTCAAGCCTTCATGAAGTCTTTCCACTGCATATAGACTGAGTAACTTGAACAAAGATACTACATAATATCGACAGTATTACAACAATCTTTAGATGAAATCATAAATACATTGAAGAGCTGTCATGGCTTTCATAGTTTATGTCATTGTATCTACATTACTTTGATATATTGTTTTATTATTATTAATAGCTGACGAAAATATATCATTTTTGGTAAACATGTCGATAGAGAATTCATCAAGTGCAGTTTAATTTTGAATTGTTAGCTTCGGATACCATTTTTACGAACATCTTGTCTTTTTACAAATGTTGATATTATCAGATGATAAATGAAAGCTGAACAGCATGTATAATTTTAGGCACAGTTTCTTGGGTACGTACATACATTGATTACATACGACGCAGATTTAATTCTAGGAATCGAAAAAGTGTCAGGTATTATAGAAGATAATCTGTTTTGCAATGAAAGCAGACTAACGAACAAAACCATATCTACGGTAAAAGAAATGTATTGCAATTTGTGATCAGATAATAAATAAACATAGTAAAAATAACTGAATTTGATAATAAAATGCTAAGTACTTTATATTCTCTCTCCTCCCACTCTCGCTCTTTCACTTATTTTTTATTTTGCAGTCATATTTTCAGGTTTTTGTTCAGCTTTCGTTTCTGATATGATTTAGTCTGATATGTCTACTGTCTTAGAGGATATGGTCTGGTCTACATTGCTTCCCTTCTGTTTGTTTACATTCAACATATTTAGATGCATTGTGAGCTTATACGCGAATGTTCCCTTGTTTCTTTTCGCGTTCATTGTCAAAAGTCCAGTTCTTTCGGACCTTAACTTACCCAGTCTGTGTTACCTTTCTTGAATTCTGTAATAACATTCTGTTGCCAACAGTGAAGTTGACTTAGCAAGCGCGCCTGTATGCCACAAACAAGGGAAAATTACGTTTTCTTTGAGATGCGTTATCGGCCGTTCTATAGGCAAATAAAATAGGTGAATATAACATATCCTATAAAAACAAAATAGTAAGAAACAAGAACAGGAACGAATAAAAAAGTGCACAATGAACTTGACAAACTAGCTGAAACAAAAATAAAAGAGGATTACAAAAAATCGCGGAATAAGAGACGGTTTTGCTAAGAGTAGTATATTGCGTGAGTTAGGTATGGATTATCATAATAAAAACATGACTTGAGGTAGCAGATTATGATGATGATGCCAATATACTGGCGATGGCGTATCTTATACTAGTAGATACTCTGGCAAACTGCGGTTATAACAAAAAATAGTATACTGGTCAGATAATAGAAGTAGCTGATATTGAGTAAAATATTGAGACTTACCGCGATGCTGATGGAGATCTATTCTATCAAACACTTAATGATATAACAAGTATTAGTAATAGTATCAAGCATGTTTCTTATGATATGTTCGATTATGATATCGTCAGAAATATCAAGGTGGACGTCTATCTTTTGCAACAGCATATGAACCACTTGCACAATAGCTGGTACTTAATAGTTTTAGTAGTGGAGATTTAAGATTTGTATTAGGTTATATTAATTGCATAAAAGATCTTTATCAGGATAGTGTGAATGATATCACTGACATACCAATGAATTGATCCTGCCATTAATTTGATTCATATTTTGTTTGTGATGATATCAGTTATGGAAATAAACCATCTAAGGTATATAATGAATATCAAATTGTATAGCTGGTCCTGTTAATATCAAATTTCATCAGCAAATTGATAAAGCTGCTGCTGCTAAGAAAACGTTTACTTTCAATCAATACAATTGCTGAAACCGTTTCATAATGACGAAAAGAGAAATAATTAAGTTCAATCACACAGCTAGTCCCTCAGGCAACGAAAGGGATAAGCTGATCAAATGCTACAAGTATTATCTTAAAAAATATTACTGAGTCATACTCGCCAGAAAATATTCCAGCGAATTAATAGGTGTACTAAACTACATTCCAATGATACTAACAACAACTAGATTATCATTAGCGAGTGAAACAGCAAATCCACTACTGTTAATAAAATCAGGAGCAAGTATTGTATTATCAGCAATAAACGAATGAGTCGAGCCAAAATACGAGAATAAAAATACTTCGTGTCAAATATCAATAGCTATCTACAACAAGATACTTAATCAGCTTCGAGATTATCTCAGAGGGGAAAAGTACATTTGTTGGATCTGATATATGTACTGCGAGTCAACGATGATTTGCTCATTGATATGATAAAGAACAGAGTTTTGAAACACGAAAGACGATACTCTGTAAATTTTATGTGAAATATGAAATATGGAAGATATTACAGTAGATGACAATCAGTTAAAGTTGAAAATAATTATCTTCCGAGGTAAGCATTAGACGATTATACTTAACAATGATTCAATATTTCACATACTTTAAAAATATAAACAATATAAAGTTGTATTTTGTTTGTGAAGATGATTCAAAGTATTTTGATATAATAACTTTGGTCTCAACCTCGGTTTCTGATGTTGTTGATAATCATTACAGTTCGATATCGCAGAATCAATATACTAGGATCAAAGTTGATGATGAGCTAAAATAATGTTATGTCGATAAGACAATAATCTCACATGGAAATGATATTAAGACGCTGGAACCTGGTAATCCTATCAGTAGCAAAATGATCTTGAACTTGTTCTGTCATGATGATGATAGTTATATAATAGCAAACGCTGAGGCGATACAAAATTCTCGACAATATACGGTGTAACACGTTAATGTGAATATTAAAAATAAATCATTAGGGATTTCATGTGAAATCCACAGTATTCTTATGTAACCGGGATTGTTTCTGGGCCAACCATATTTTTGTTTGACGATTTTCCATGATGTGGTAATCAATAATGAAATCGATTTTGTTGTGTCAGCAAAATTTGTTTTTAAATATGTTTAAATAAAAGCGGGCGTGGGTGGGGTGGGTATTTGGGGTGGGAGCTGATCAGTGGGTAATATATGGTGTAAAATAGGATAGTCAAGTACAACAAAAAGGGTTCAGTTAAGAAACTCACTTAGATAAGACTATTGCTGTTGCGTGCCCTGTAGTGTGCTAATTGAACTACATGGTCACTCTTGGGTCAGATAAATCCCTGACGCATAGTCTTCTGCAGCAAATAAATATGTTGTAGCTTTACGATCTGCAGTATCAATAGTCTGATCACGTTTTTACATTCCATTTGATTGCATACAAATAAATTACATGAATCGGAACCACCTTTTTATTATTCCTTTGACTGCATACAAATATTGAAATGAATTAGAAACACCGTTTTAAGCAGCAGAGAGGGTGAACAAACCACATGCTCGAACGTCCGTTTATGAAAAATAACTTAATACAAAACAAATGAAAAATAAAGCGTAATAACGTCAAACCTAATCCTGTAACAAAAAAGCGAGAGTTTCTATAACTGACTTAGCTCATTTTGTTACTTTATCTTTGTCGTTTGTGTTTTTGAAAATTGTATGAATGTTTTTGTTTCTAAATTATTCCAAATCATAATTAGATAGAGCTAGTCGATTTATAAAGATACAGATGAGAAATCTAAAAATAATGGAAACCTAGTTTATTTTTAACCAAGGCTTTTATCAAGACCTATGCGATATCACGACCGAGGATCATTCATATATGTTGTTACAAATCCGTGTGGGGTAGCTTGTGTTTTTGAAAAACGTTTTTGAACTGAATCATGTCCATATCCCTTGAACATCAAATCCAATGAATGTTTTGCATAGTATGTGTATCGACTGCATTCAACGCAACTAAAATATTAAGTTATCTCTAATTGCTGTAGGTATTTGTGCATATCGCTTAGTAACATAAATAACGTCTGTGTTTTTATGCCTGACTCGAGACAATATCCGAGCTGGAATTGATTGTTTGTCCAGCATTACATCATCGCATACTACTAGATTATTAAAATTTCATCGAGGTCGTCTACATATTGGGCTCCATCAATATAATTGACAAAATAAATAAGATCATCACCATCATCGTTCCACAATTAGGCATTTTCATTAAAATCATTAAGCTCATTGTAGCATTTCTGATCATCTGCAGATGATGCCACTATAGATATAACGCATTCACTTCAGCCATATCAGTATCAAATTAAGCCGTAATTGTGTTTTTACCCGTTTCTGATGGACCTAGTATTAACATTCTGATGGAATTCGGTAATGCTGAAATATGTTTAACTGGGACTTGTCTTCGTGTTACTGAAAAAGCATTGACATCCATGTTGTGCAAATATAATAAATAATATGGATTTATATTGCATTCGATGCAGAGCATCTGCCCCCACAAGTGGAGTGACAACATTAATAACGAAAAATAAAAAGAGTGCACTTCCAGGTCAATGAGTAAAATGTGGTACAAATAAATAAATAAATAAATAAATATATAATTAAGTTGTTTGATACGTTTTCCAAAACCTGTTGGTCTTGTTGTTTGTATTACAGAGTTTATACCCATACAGTCGTAACACAAGCGATGTTACCAAATTTATACATGCTGATAATTATTTAACTAGATGTGCAACGAAGGTGGACGTATGATATACTCTGTAATTGGAAGTCTTTGATGACTGCAAATTCAGGAATGGGAGTAGAATTTAAGTGGCTGTTCTCATTCATGAAGAAACTTCATAGTGAATTATCAACACAGATTTAATTTCAAGAAAGAAAAATTCAATGAGAAACATAAAATACTTTTTTGAAATCATACACTTTAATTTTCACACATTTTAATTGCGCGGAAAGAGAGCATAGTTGCAGTAACGTTCCTTTCTAATTGCATATTTACAAATAATTTTTAAAAACTGCGATGCTGCTGAGCATACACTAAAACAACATACAATGTGCAGAAATCGTCAAAATATTAGAATACATTTATTATATTGGATAGTTCTGTATTGGGGAATGGATATAACTCTTTACGAAGTTTATGTAAAATGCATAAAATTTTATCTAATGAACTTGATCGACTTCATACGGTAATATTGTACTGTTATGGTGGTAAATTGATAATTTGGTGTTTTTATTGAGAAGAATGTATAATACAGGCATATGAATATGATAACCTTGCTTAATTTCAAAAGGAAAAAATGGAGCCCCTTGGCCATTACAGATCTCATTTGTGTTTGTGGGTTTGATTGTTGGCTCAGGCAACGTAAATATGTGAAAAAGCTTGCCAGTAGCATTTTGAGGATTGATGGTAATTACCGGGTTCATCTCCCTCCAATATACTGGCCGCCTTGTATAGGTTATCATCTGCTGACAATGGTATTAAACCCACACACAACAACAAAACATACAAATATTGCATATAATATTTATACAGATCTGTGTGCTGTTTTTTCTCACTTCACCCCATTGTCAAGTAAATAAGACCTTGGAGCGAAGCTAATGGTTCTTACAAAGTGAGATATCGGAGGTATATATAGCTGACGTTAATAGTTGGGTTTCTATGAGGACCAAAATAATTTAACATTTTGCCTCCCTGATGAAACATGTTCATGTGACGGGGAAATGCAATGTCAAAAGTGTCCACAGTTATCTACTATTCATTCATCCAGTTCATTCATCATTCAAAATCCATATCTGCTAGTAGATACCCAGCGATCTTTTATCCAATGCCCCACATTTACCACGCGTTTTGGAGTGACCAAAAGCTCACGTTTACTATTTAGTATGCGTTTTCGATTCACCAACAACCACTTATATATTGAACAAATACAATGCAAAGCAGAATGGGAATGTAACATTAGAATAATCCCTATTAAACAAAACAAACATCTCAGATTACTGAAAACCCTTCTGTTAACCTTTTCTAAACAAAGTAAAGCTCCTGATCCCATATAACGTCCGTACCATCCACATTTTAACTATACACAATATACACTCAAACATACTTATGTATCATCATCCATGGAGCGAAAAAGGAGGAAAAGCAAGAGTTTATGCAGTAAATGTAATTTTAAAAGTCCTGTACATATAATATCCACTACCCGACATTTACAAACCAAATTAGCAAATACCTCCTTTAGTATTCACTATGCCGTTTAGAGTGATCAACACCCACACACCTATTAATTCGACAGACTAGAATGTTAAAGAAGGGATTAAAAGCAAAATTTAAAATCCTTTTAAACAAATCTACTTTTCCGATTCTGCTATGTGACTCAGGGTATTCGTTCAATTAACATTCCAAATCTATACAAAGTTCATGCTATTAAACATTCAATAACTTTAACTTTGTGAGTGCTCATGATCAAACCTATATTTACAAGTATAGATGGATTCTGGATGACAGCTGCTGAGGCAGGTGCTATTTTGAGCAAATAATATTCCAAATTCAAGTCTCTTTCTTGAGTTACAACTAGGATACGTTCTGAATAGATTCAATTTACTAAAATCTATCTTTTATTATCACCCAGTCCTAGTGAGCCAAACCCAAATATATTTGTAATTGTATCTTCACCCATTTAGAGACTGTTTCCCATTGTTCCATACTATAAGTATCGGAAGCCATATAGCATCTCTCATAGACAATGTGAAGCCTACAAATCCCTAGGACGTTTCAACCATCCTTTTTCATACGAAACCACAGTTTCTTACACCTTATAATCCCTACAACCTGTTAGTAAAGTAAACGTATGCCCTATCATGCATGTAGTGAAGAACAGACATTGGCTTACTTCTAAAATCCAAACACAAACGTAAATCATCTATGTGTCAAGTATGTTGTATAATTTGCTATACTGCTTTTTAATTTTTCAGTCCTGCTGAGGCAGATTTGTGATCTCTTTGAAAATAAAAACTATTACTATTTCTCCACTTTCTAATAATCCACAATGTGACTTCCAGGAAATGAATAATGGCAACATATTCTAAGAAGGTGAAGTTTAACAGTAAAAGTTGTAATATTGTTTAGAAATGACGGACGAATTAGTCGCATGAAGAAACAGTTCAATCAGTGGTAATTTACATTAGTGAATCGTTGGTAATATCTAATTTTAATATTATATGCACACAAATTTGCTGTAACAACAATCCATCTTGAATCATTTCAAATGGAAAACTTTATCCACGACCCTATAGGAAACGTGTCCATGACAAGGTTTCTCCTACTACGGACAGTAAATTTATTAACTGAGGATGAATGTTGAGATTAAGTTGACATACCCCTACCCCCTGTATCTCTCTCTCTCTCTCTCTCTCTCTCTCTCTCTCTCAGAATAACTATTTGGTAGGTTGCGCAATTTGTTGTCACATATATTAGATAAAAATATTTATAAATTTACCTTTTACAAAATATTATTGAGTGGACATAACACATTGGACAGTGTACAGGGTCGATAAAAGGATGCATACTGTAGCTATGCTTTAAAGATCTTTTAACTCTCGAGCTTCTGAACGAATGTGTTGACAGCCTCATTACAACGATATGACTGTTTATTATTGGATTATCCGTCACGGCCGATGACAATACAGTGGAAGTTAAGAGGTCAGCGATTTTTTGTGTGCTCCTTTTACATGGACTGTTGACAGGACATTTTACCTTAACGTAAGGCGCACATTGATCATGTAAGGAACATGTACCTCGTGATGGTGGTTTGGGAAAACACTGGAATAACAATGGGTTGTTCACTCGTGTATGATAAAATAACTAGCATTCGTTCACAATTATGTATAAACTTTGCCTGATTCTAGGTAATATATTTTCATTTGTTGTAGCGCTTGGGTTTAATAACATTTTCAACAGAATAGGTTATTCGTGTTGGCCATTATATTTGGTAGTGGTAAGGTTATTCGTGTTGGCCATTATATTTGATGGTGGTATAATCCGGGAAGAACTACTGACTCTTGGAAAGCTACAGGCATGCTTTCTAACATGTTCACATTGACCGAATCGGGACTAAGACCCACACATGTAGAGGTGAGAAGTCAATGGCTTGTAAAGGCAAACGTCTTAGAAAATTAATCTACTTAAAGAATTACATTATCTATTCACCATGGCAGTACAGGATGCGAGTTGATCATGTTGATGTGATAAAATCTGACGTATTTAATGGGAACTGTAAACATAATTATCATTTTTATTCTACAAGGTACTGTGAAAAAGGTAAACATATTTTAATATTGATATTGTCATTACACATGAATTTCGCTTGGGATTTATATTTTGTCTCAAGGAATTCTTAGCGGCATAGCATATTGTTTGAAAAATATGTTGTCAAAACACAGTCAAATTGTGATCTTTCCCTCTCTTGCAGTTGAATGCTTTGAACATGACAATTCAAGCTAATGTTTCATACAAGCATTTTGTGCTTCGCATGGCATTTTATTTGTCTTGAAATAGTATTACAAAATACTGTGTATATAACTCCCGAAAGAGTTTAGCCATTAATACATTATGTATATTATTTTCCCAATCCTGGATAATGCATGTCATACATTTGTTATCGTGAGTGCTTAATTATCAACATGTGACACTATTTTTCGATAGTTGACGCGTTTGTCTCTAAAACACATTCTTAAATAAAAAAATATATTGGCATATCTTGAAACGGAGAGGAGCAAAAGAAGAATGTGACATGTCATCAGTTTAATTTAAATTTTATTTAATTACGAACTTTCATTTTTATTCAACAAAAAAAAATGGCTTAGCTTTTAAATACTTCTCAAAATAAAACAAATCTTCACATACGGTAAACGCAGAGCTTATGAAAACGAACGTGCAATTATTCTTTAGATCAAAATGATAGTTAGACATCGTAACCCCTTTATTTGTGAAGATTTTACATCTCTAACCAATAGGCCATCGGAGCGGTCTCTTTCATCTACGAAATCAAAGCATTTACAAAGGTTTGAAGTGCCCGGGGAGACACAAAAACATGTATATCTTTGATGGCATTAAAATTTACAAAAAGCGAAACTTAAATCGGGGGTGGGATTATATAATATCTTTTATTTTGCTTGTCGATATTGTCCTAATGTCCTAATGAATGGTGTTCCTGACGAGACTTTGTCCTGGTGTTATTTTGTTCTGAGAAGATTTGTCCTATATGAGGGGTATATGAACAACCTTTGCATTTTTGTTTTCTTCTGGCAGATTGCTACATCTATGTTTGTAAAAGAAAATAGATTTATATAGACTAGATCGTTTGAGGGATTTTCTTAATAAAATGTGGAAAATATACAGTAAAGAAATATAAAAAGAACGAATATTTATTTTGATTTGGGATTTCGGGAGCAATTATTCCAACAGTTCTGAGACAAATATGTTATAATTTGAATGTAATTTTGATAGCATTTAAATCGATTCATTAACATAATGTAGTGTCAATTTAACAGACTAGGCAACTAATGTGCACTTAATAATAATAATAATAATAATAATAATAATAATAATAATAATAATAATAATAATTAGGACTATGTATAGCGTCTAATCTTTAGAAGTTCCAAGCGCTTTACAACATTTGACAACACCTATAACATAAAAATCCCATATATAATAATATGATTACAAAAAAGAAAAACCATGAAATTAGAAAACATAAAAAACATGCTAAACTATTTAAGGTATTAGTTTTAGTTTGTTTTTGCAGTCGAAATAAGCGAGTTTTAAGATCACTATTGAATGGGATCACTGTGTCTTTGTGTCTACGTTCAGTGGGCAATTCATTCCACGTTGCTGCGCCCTGGCATTCAAAAGAACGTTGTCCATATGACTTCTTTTTCAAAGTAGGAATACTGAGTATACGATTGTCAGAAGAGTAGCGTAAGTGTCGTGCTGCTGTGTAAATATGGGTTAGGTCGGATAGGTATACTGGACTGGAGTCCATCAGTGAAACGTAGCACAGAGAACATATATTTGTTTGATTATGGATCAAATGGATAGACAGTGTTGGGTACAGAGCAGCGGGGGAAGTGTGCTGTGCTTGTGGTACTCTAGCTATGTTTTGAGCTTTTTGAAGTTTCTGGAGTTTATATTGAGATAAACCAAACAGGATTTAATTACAATAGTCCAGTATTGAAAGTACTAATGAACACACGAGTGTTTTAGCGACATCAGCTGAAAGATATTTGCGCATGGAGCTGAAACGTCTCAGCTCAAGATATGTAGCCTAGCATATGTTCATGACATGTTGGTGTAATATCAGATTACTATCCAGAGTAACACCTTCGTTTCGTACTGACTTTGTGAATTCAAGATTGGTGTTGTTGATATTTATTGTTTGAGGTAAAGGATGTGAATGAGAAAGTCTTTGTGTTGTGATCAGAACGGCCTCAGTGTTATCATCATTCATCTGCAGCTTGTTACATGTCATCCATGATTTCAAATCAGAAAGGTACCTCTATACACCTTGGGTGGTAGCATCAACTTCGGTTGGGTGGCTAGATTTGTATATTTGGTTGTCATCAGCGTACCATTGGTGAAGCACTGGATGATGATATATGATACTCGAGAGCGGCTGCTTGTATAGAATGAAGAGAACAACTCCAAGAACAGAGCCTTGTGGAACACCACAACATACATTAACTGAGCTGGAGTGATTTAATTAGCAGAAATAATTTGTGTCCTGTTGACCAAGTAAGACTTGAACCACAATAAGGTTGTATCTTGAATGCCAAATACATGCTGGAGACGGTGAATTAATATATCATGGCCTATTGTGTCAAATGCTGCAGAAAAATCAAGGAGGGTGAGGACTGTAATCTTTCTGCTATCCAATAGAGAGAGAATGTGATTAACTACTTTTAGAATAGTAATTTAAATAATGTGGCATGGTCGATATGCAGATTCTACATTGCTAATATGAATGGAAGATTATAAACTGGGAGGTAGGTCCTTAAATCGTTATGGTCTAGTGTTGGTTTCTTGAGCAGAGTCTTTACAATGGAAGTTTTGAAAACTGATAGGAATTCCCCAGATGAGATAGAGTTATAAACAACATCAGTTAGTGATGGTAATATTGGATCTAAGTAGTCATGCAGCAGTTATGTTGGAACTGGATCACGTTCACCTGACTTTTGTGCAACCTTCATCAGGTATGTACGTACGAAATCCAAAGAGACAGGTTCAAATGCTGCTAATGGTTGCCGCTGAAATTCTGTATCCGAACTGTATGGTGACGACGAGTCAATTGAAATTGTGTTGTCTAGCTTATCTCTAATGGTTTGTACTTTGTCACGGAAGACATTTACAAACATGTCCGGAAGGTCGACTGAAGAGAAGGTAGTTGGAAGTGGTGTACATGTGTCCCTTGACATCGGCTTGTTAGTAATCTCGAAGAGCTCATTGTATCTGAAACTTTCCATGATATTAGTACTGTAGTGGGCTTATTTCGCTGCATGAACTATATTTGTGACATTCGTCTTAGCGGCTTCATAGATTTGCTTATGAATAGTGAGTCTGGTGGACAGCCAAAGCCTCTCAGCTTTACGGCGGTCTCTTTTAGCAGTGCTAAACTGGTCCCTAACACTGCTGTACCATGGATAACTCTTTTGAGTTGATACTCTGCACTTGGTAGCTGGGGCCTGTTTGTCGAACAATGAACGTAGGCAGTTATAGAGTTGTTCTGCTGTAGGAGGTAAGCAAGTTGTTAGGTTTGCTTGGATGTCATGCATTAGTTTGGTTCTTTGTATCATGCGGAGGTTTCTCATAGTAGCAGGTAAAGGTGGAGGGTTAAGTACTGATACGTTAAGATGGCATATAATGCAGAGGTGATCTGGTGTAAGTTCGTGGGATACCAGGGAGGACCGTAGAATGTTAGCATCATTTCTATGCAGAATCCAGTCTAAAATGTTACCATGTTTATGTGTAGGTTGGTTAACTAACTGTTTGAGGTTGAAAACATTAATGCAATCTACGAATTTTGAAGTGTTTGGGTTTCCGCGACAGTTAAAGTGAAAGTTGAAATCTCCAAGAATAATCAGGTTGCCACCTTTTGAATTTCCATACTCCAGGAGATTCGGAAACTGCTCCAAAAAGAAAGGTTTAGTCAGCTTGTTTTTTCTTCTAGGAGGAGGATGGTATAGGCAGAAAAAATGGACTGACCTTTGCTCCATTGTGAGTGTGGTTTGGACTACTTCAAATTATGAATGGTATAAATTGAAAGTTGTCTTGTGGTTAAGATGTTTATTCTTGGAATTCTTTGTGATGACATCAATTCCACATCGCGAGAGTGGTGTGGGAACGACTTGATGGAGTAACCAGTTTTTTTTAGATCCTCGCACTTGGGCTGATCGCCTCATGTTTCTGTCAGGAATACACATATATTCTGGTTGTTGATACAAATAACAATTTCTGTGCGCTTTTCCGGTGGTCCAACGGATTGGACAGTGAATAATGCAATATGCAGAGGTATCTTTTGGATGGTTGACACAAAGGTTGACTATTTAATAGAGATTTCAATTAGGTTATCTAAATCAACGTTCGAATTTTTAAATTGTTGAGCTGGAAAGGGCGTAAGGTAGATAACTGGAATTCTTCTTCCTATTCTACGCCGGCCAGGTTTGAAACAAAGTTTAATTTTTCGCTTTTGTTTACACTTAAGTAATGATGAAGGTGTACCAGTTCGTTTAGTTTAGATCACAGTATAATGTGGAGAGCCAAGTAATGGTCATGTAAAGCAATTGATGAGGGTCCATCATGGCATAAACGGGTTCACTGGCGAGTAAGACAGCTGAGAAAAGTCAATTTGTTTTCATTTCCAAAACAAAGAGATGAAGAAACACATACGAAATGAACAGCCAATGCATGATGAACACAGTAACGAAGACAATGACAGGCAACAAGCACATATATCATGAAAACGGCACAAGAAAAACGGAACAACTGCTTCAAGTCAGTTAAGCAATATCGGACATCGTGACACTTATTCCCATTATTCCGGATTTTTCTTCAAATTAATAGTTTTTTTCTACAAAATCTAAATCGTAGCTCCAAAATGAAAGCTGGTAATGTTTTATTTGGAAGCTGGTAAATGTCTTTATTAAAGACATTGATAAAGGTTTGTGCACATCTTGTATAAATATAGCGAAAACATTAACCACTGCGAATTTGGCAGGCCGGTCGTCGGTAGGTTTAGACATTGTCTAGGTCATCCCTTAGCACAAAGTATTTGCGTGACGTCGTACATGATATTATTCCATACAGAGCATCCAAATGTATGTGTTTTCTTGTGGTTAAATTTGATCTAATAAATTTCAATTTGCTTTACAATGTGCTGCGTGAAAGCATTAAGCCTAAATTGTTAATTAGTTTTGAATATAAATTAGCACCGTTACCACAGAACGCTGTTGGACAACTAAGCGTTTCGTGTCCAAAAGCTATCTATCTATCATGGCACACCATGATTTTACAAATCAAAATATTTGCATGCACCTTGTAAAGGTAGTTTAGCTCTGTGATTGATTTCATCATTTCAATACTTTGAGTTTTTCTTTCACATTGTAGATGACAACATAAGTTAAAGAGAGTATATAACTTACATGTTGCAATGGTGTCATTTCCAGAGGAAATTATTTATTTCTACATTTTATTAATTCTTCTGTGTTTCAATTGAATTTTTATACAATTTATATATTAGGGTTAAAAATCAATACACGATAACTTTCTGGAGATTGTTTTGATAAAGATTTAGCCTTCAAACACACATTAAGATATAATTGTCTAACTGAACATATTTTTCACGGACAATAGCAAAGTACAAATTACGTTGCAGCTGCACATTCCTGTTTCCTTTCTTAACTTACCACATTTTGTATTGTGTTGAAGTTTATCGTCTAAATAAATGTTCATCACAATTCTCAATTCGTGGTCTCTAATTAGAGAGAAAGTAAAAACGTGATTCAGACTGACGTGTCTCCAGATACAGCAAGTCGTCATGTTCTAATTCATTTGAATCAAGATGCTATTTTACAACTGGCTTTGTCTACTCTATTTATATCCTCTGACTAAGTGTAAATTTATAAATGTGACTCTGAGTCTTCGCCAATACATACTTATACGTCAGTAGTAACACAGATTGCAAGCGTACAATCATTTTCTAAAGGTATACAAGTTCAAGAGTCGATATCCGATAATTAAATATCTCGTCTTGGTAAATTATCTGTAAAGAAATGCTTCATGATGACGACGGCCGCGATTATTGCTGCCACATGAAGGCAAAGATTGCATTAAATCTGTGGGAACACTGCTCTGTGTATTTTGAGAAGACAAAGTACGTCCCAAACAGAAGAGGCGCAAAATAATGCAAGAGAATTTCTGAAGAGCGATATTGCTCCATTTTACCGAAATCGGGTTGTCATTGTCACTGACATGAAGTCCCTGAGAGACAACATGTTTCAGGAATCAGGAAGGCGCCTAAAAATGTGAGCGAAGTCGTAAAGCTGCAAATCGATAGAAATGCACAGGAGCCAGGCATGTTGAAGGGTGCAAAATATATTATATCAAAAACGAAGTATTATCCTGATATTCTTCTGGTATTATAATTGACCAACAGTGAACATTATTAATTACTATCTTGAAAGTACTGTTTCTTCGGAAACAAATATTCAGTGTGAGTATAATATAATCATAAAATACGCTGAGGTAACACAATCGTTAACATACCAGTCTACTTGCAGATCGCAGAAAAAAGAAAAACAAAATAAAGATTGCCCATTTAAAGTTTTAGTTTTGTGAAGTTAATGATCATTGCCGACACAGAATATTGAGATATA
Source organism: Sinohyriopsis cumingii (assembly GCA_028554795.2). Classification (NCBI taxonomy): domain Eukaryota; kingdom Metazoa; phylum Mollusca; class Bivalvia; order Unionida; family Unionidae; genus Sinohyriopsis; species Sinohyriopsis cumingii. The sequence goes on from CM068835.1 coordinate 62,616,678, forward strand.
TATAGCTCCTACAATAATGGATATAAATATATTCTGACAATGCCATAAATTTTCCCCAAGAACGCAAGCTGGAAAAGTGAAAGGATGACAAGGTTACGCAATGCCCAATGCCTTTAGAGAAATCTTAAGAAAGAGAAAACCTGCAATGATACAATTTATTGATGGAACGAATGACCGCAATGTAGCTTACGGATCTGCTGAAAGATATAAATATTTAATATTTGTTCAAGTCACTCAGTCAAGGAAATGTATGCAGTGGAAAGACCTCATGAAAACTTGAAAACTAGGACGTGGAAGTATTTCGTAATAAATAAAACATTCGTTAAATTACTATATTTAATGGTGGGATATAATACAAAGACAATATATGAATATAAATAACTGTATTGAAAGGAAGGAAAAAAACCAGAGTAAATGATATTTATCATAGTATTTGTCTACCTGACCATATTTGCGTTTGGATCGGCAAACTTGATAATGGTTGATACAGATTAAATGTCAAAACACAAAACAAAATCGAAACTTATTGAGGAAATATCTAAAAGCAGACAGATTTTCATCGGTGATCCATGTATTGACACATTGAACGACTTAAAGGGAAATAAAACAGTTGGCATATTATAGCAAGAAGAGATTTATTTTAGTTTAAAGACCACACACAGAAAGGTAAAATGCTTTTACGAGAAAGCTGAATGAACGGTAAAATAAATGTAGTCCTTCAATTGAATATGATCTATATCTTTTCTAAAAGCCTGACAAATATATTGGATTTGTGTGTTTAAAGCAGACAAATCTTCATCGGTGATCCAGGTGTTTTCACATTGAATGACATGAAGGGAGATAATATATGTTCCACCTAAATAGTACATTAAAATTGAACTGGTGTGTACGCTTTCGCGTTTGGGTGTTTGTGTGCATGTGTGATAATGAACGAGTAAAAAAACAATACATTAGACACAGATATCAGCAGAAGAAAAACCATGTCTTCTCTGTGTGTATCTTTATTGAAAAACAATAAGAAATGATGCTTATTTGGTCTCTTATCTTTGGATATCTTGACATGATCGTTCGGTTTTACGAGGAGGAGGAGGTTTACATATAATTAAATATGGGTCTACTACTACACACACAAACCCACACACACACACACACACACACACACACACACAGATATATATATATATATATATATATATATATATATATATATATATATATATATATATATATATATATATATATATATATATATATATATATATATATATATATATATATATATATATATATATATATATATATATATATATATATATATGTATGTATATATATATATATATATATATGAAACAAAGTGTCAGTACATTTCGTGTTTTTGCTGAGCCGTTAGGTTTTAAGTGAGGAAGGACGGCAATCTATTTAATAATTTTGGTTCAAGGCAATTGGGACGTGATAAGGAAGTTAGAGTAGAAGGAAATTAGTTTTAATTTTGCAAAGCATACTTAAACAGGAAATAATCTGCCTCTTTTTCCATCCTGCGGATGACTAATGGACGGATCTCTGCCAATCGGTGTTCGGACTTGTCAGTAAAGGAGACGAAAGGTATATATATAAATATATGTTTGCGTTAATAGCCAAGTCATTAGCAATGTTATTTTATGAAATTGTAAACCAGACTGCATCTTTCACAGTTATTCTTGAATCACGAAACACCCGCTTATACACATAATAGTGTCGTTGGGGACGCAACCAAGATGCAGAACAACGTGTACTCATACCACAAGCATTCCAAATTAAGCTTTCCTTAAAGATATTGACCTTTTGACTAAGTCCCTTCCCCTCCTAATATCTACCTCCCTGTCTCTCTCTCTCTCTCTCTCTCTCTCTCTCTCTCTGGATTAACAAAAGATATATTGTCATCCAGTTCAGTTAGAAAAATAGTTGCTAATATAGTGTCGAGTGCGGCTCTTTTCTGTACATAATGTTTTGGTTGATAGACGGTGATGCTTACTATTGTTGACTTTCCAAGTATGATGTTGATTCTAGCAATCAAAAGCAGTGCAATATTATCGGAGTTGACATGAAAGTTTTCCCAAGAGAAGTAAAATAATAGTTTAATATCTGTGCCACGTGTGAATTTCGTGTCAACTACAGAATATTAAATAGCATATAGAGTGATGGTTGTGATGATATGTGTTCTTCAATAACAATTAAAATTAAACTGGTGCAAGTATGTGTGTGTGTGTGTGTGTGTGTGTGTGTGTGTGTGTGTGTGTGTGTGTGTCTGCGTGTTGGTGTGTCTGTGTGTGTGTGTGTGTGTTTGGGTGTTTGTGTTTGTGAGTTTCTTTGTTTGTTTTCTCTGGAAGATTGATTACTATATATGATGCGGTCATCATCATTAAGATATCTAACCCTTCCAACAACACCACAATAAATCTGGACAAATGAGTGTTATCGGTGTCATAATAGTTGTCTACCTGACAATATATGCGTTTGGTTCACCATATTTAAAAGGGTGTGAAATAGTTAAAACTTCAAAATGGAAACTTACTGTCGAATTATTTAGAATAAGACATTTTACCCTAGGTGATCTCGTTTGAAGGGAGGTGATAGAGGGCACATATTGTAGGAAGAAGAGTATATATTTCATTAAACGATGACATATACAAAGTTAAATGCATCTTTTTAAAGAGAAATCGAATATAAGGGTGTTAAATAAAATGAACATGGTGTACATCTTTTCTAAATTACAGAAATATTTATTTTAAGTTTGAAGTCGACCAATTAACTTTTTTAGTCTACTAAATTTTATATTGTAACACTATTAAATTAAAATCCTTTACCTGCATCTAATCTAATCTTGCAAATAAACACAAGTTAAGTTTACACAACCGGTACCAAATTATTGTAGACCAGTTAGATTCTGGTATGACTGTAAATGTCTTAGGGTCATCCTCTTACTAGTTAATGAGGATTATAGATATGAAACTTGTGGTAATGAGCGAGGATAAGGAAATCTATTAGACAACAATATGAGCAGAAGACACGCCTTCTGCTCCCCGTGTATAATGCAAATTCAGAAACAATAAGAGTAGACTGTTATCTGGTGCCTGATCTCTTGGCATGGCTCCATGAACGTTTGGTTTTACGAGGAGTAGGAGGTCGATCCATTCGTATGTAGGGGTCTGCCGCACACACACAGACGTGCACATACAAAGATACAGACTCACAAAAACAGAAACAGAACCCACACATACAGATTCGTAAGACTTTCAATTTATTTTTACTAGCAGCTGGCTAGGATCGAGATCATCGTTAAGAGGTTAGTGTTAGTACTGGTCAGCCTGGTTTCAGGATGATGTGACTGGTTGGGAGATGATGCTACATGTCTGCGTTTGCATGTTCCAGTGCTAGATATCACTTCACAAATCACACACACACACACACACACATAGACACACACACATCTGTGCAACTCCTAGAAAATCGGATAGGAGAAGATCGGGTAGGCCAAGGTCAGTTGTTTTCGTCGTGTTGACCCCTCCCTTATGTTAGCAATCTTTGAACAATTCAGAATGTGGACGTCCCGTACTAATGCGGTTCCATGTTTTCGAGATCCATGGTATGATATCTTTCTTGCATTATGCGATTATCAAGTTTATTTTGCTTTTCTTCGTTTTACAAACACACGAATATTCCATGTGAAATGAGACATGCGTGTTTTTGATGCAATTTAGATGGTTTTCATTTTGGCTAGTTATTATCGTCTAGATAGATAATATCAAGCATTAATTATTCTCCTGATATTCTTCTCATATTTTAATTGTCCAACAGTAAACGGTATTGACATCATTATTACGATCTTGAAAGAACAATTTCTTTAGTGAAAAGCTTCAGTGTCAGCATAATATAATCATCAAATACGCTGAGTTGATACAATCATTAATATACCAGTCCACTTGCCGATTGCAGAAAAAAGCAAAACAAAAGAAAGATTACTCACTTAAAGTTTTATCTTTGCCACATTAATGATCATTTAACATACAATATTGATATTCATATATATGGCTCCTGCAATAATGGATATAAATATATTCTGACAATGCCATATATTTTCCGCAAGAACGCAGGCTGGAAAAGTGAAAAGAAGACAAGGTTCCGCCATGCACAATGTCTTTATAGAAATCTTAAAAAAGAGAAAACCTGCAAAGATACAATTTATTGATGGAACTAATGACCGCAATGTAGCTTACCGATCTGCTGAAAGATATACATATTTAATGTTTGTTTAAGTCACTCAGTGAGGGAAATGTATGCAGTGGAAAGACTTCACGAAAACTTGAAAGCTAGGATGTGGAAGTATTTATTAATAAATAAAACATTCGTTAAATTACTATATTTAATGGAGGGATATAATACAAAGACAATATATGAACATAAATAACTGTAGTGAAAGGAAGAAATAAAAACTAGAGTAAATGGTATTTATCATAATATTTGTTTACCTGACCGACCATATTTACGTTTGGATCAACAAACTTGATAATGGTTGATACAGATTAAATGTCAAAACACAAAAAAATCGAAACTTATTGAGGAAATATCTAAAGGCAGACACATTTTCATCGGTGATTCAGGTATTTACACATTGAACGACTTAAAGGGAGATAAAACAGTAGGCATATTTTAGCAAGAAGAGTATCATTTTAGTTTAAAGACCACACAAAAAGGTAAAATGCTATTACAAGAAAGCTGAATGATCGGTAAAAGAAATTTAGTTCGTCAAATGAATATGATCTACATCTTTTCTAAGATACTGACAAAAGGATTGTATTTATATGTTCAAAGCAGACAAAATTTAATCGGTGATCAAGGTGTTTTCACATTGAACGGTATGAAGGGAGATAATAGAGTACGGATATTTTAGGATGAAGAGAGTCTTTTTAATTAAAAGATCACGCATAGAAAGGTAAAATACTTTAAACAGAAATATGAATGATGGCAAAAGAAATATTGTCCTCAAAACGAATATGATCTACATCTGTTCTATAATACTGAAAAATATATTGTATTTGTATGTTTAGGCAGACAAATTAAAAGCTTCATTTTTTGAATTTCATATTGTAACACTGGTAGATTTAACCACTTTAAGGTCATATAATGTTATCCAATCTTGTAAAAAGACACATGTATGGTTTGATTTTTATTTTAGATTTAATTGGACTTTAGGATATATGTGCATGTGTAGGTTACACAGCTATCATCTTTGTAGATAAGAAGTAGAGATATGAAAATTGTGCTAAGACAACCAATTAGACAAACAGATGAGAAGAAAACAAACCTTGTCTGTCCGTGTATACCCCGAATTAAAATACAAAAAGAGTAAACCATTATCTGATGGCTGATATTTTGATATATTCCATATGAACGTTCAGATTTGCAACGTGTAGACGAGCGATGTACACGTAAAAAGTGGTCTAAGATATGTATGTATGTATGTATGTATGTATGTATGTATGTATGTATGACTGACTGACTGACTGATTGACTGGCTTTCTTTATTTCCTCTTCAGAAGAGATTTCATTCAGTTAATGTTTCGTTAATACAGAAAAGATAGGAACATGGTTTGACATTAATGGACTTACAGTACACTATATATATACATATATATTCATATACATACATACATACATACATACATACATACATACATATATGCACATACATACATATGAATACATATATACATATATACACACATGCACATATATATATATACACGCATATACATATATTCATACATATATACATTCATACACACATATATATACATACATATATACATACATATATATATATATATATATATATATATATATATATATATATATATATATATATATATATATATATATATATATATATATATATATATATATATATATATATATGTGTGTGTGTGTGTGTGTACACATACACATATATATAAGAATATGAAGAATCGTAAAGAAAACGCAATATATAAACACATGAGTGAGAGAACTCATTGCAAACGAGATATATACGTAACATAGATTAAGATAGGAAAATAAAAGAATTGGAATTATTTACATTCGATTGTAACGATTTAAATGGATTATCATGTTCTCTCTCACTTAGAACACATGTAGATAATTCAAAAGATCAAAATGAAATGCGTCCATGTCCCTAATTTACTGAACAAGCATAATATCAGATACCGTTTTCAAGTTAATTTGTTCTTTTGTACATTGTGTATATTCCATCAGCCACCAAACACATGAATGCCTGCCATGACTAATCATCCATAGAATCAAAGATGTCCACTCTATTGACCAAAAGGGTATGAAGTAATGAGTCATTGTCCTGACATAAAAGCCAGTGCGAGTCTAGAATGTATATTGCATCTATTATTATTTCAAACTTAGTTTACGTTCGTCGTTGAGGGCTTGGCAGTATAGTAACAGATGCTTGGCTCTATCTGTAGTCAATCTCTTGCAGAGTTTACAGTTATATTCATTCTCTGTTGACATTGAACACATAGTTAAATAGGCAATGTTAGCGAAAGTCCAAGTTTTATTAGGAAAACATTTACCAAGCTTCCAGACAGCAAGTGGTTGAATACTAGCATGGACACTTGCATAATGTAAAAGTTCAGGTCTCATTTCAAGTTTAGATCTCCACAATGATTCTTCGCAGCAGTGAACTGACGTTTCAGTATTCCTCCTCCAGGTTGGTTTCGAAACAGAATATAGGGTATTCACGTATAGTGGGAAAAAAAACGCCAAGCTGGTATTTCAAAAGAACACGATATATATCTTTAACAAAACCAACGCTCTCGCTCTCGTGCACCAGAAAGTCCAGAATTCTTCTGTTATATATAATTTTCCATGCTAGTGATCCATTAGCTCTGCAGATTTTATTGAAGAAATCTAATTTGATTTTATCTACATATCCCTCAACAGGCCACAGTATAAGACTGCTAATTGTTGTTACTGTAGATGAGCGCTGGTCAAGCCCTATACTTCTTCTTGCAGCTTTTCTTTGACATACTTCTAGATAATATACCTGTGACTGGCTCAAGTTGGACCATAATTCGCATCCATATGTCATTGCAGGTATGACTATTTTTGACCATATTTTAGTTATATCAATTGGATTCATTCCATCCTTTCCAATGCCAGTCCCAACAAGGGAATAAAATACTGATCTTCCTTTATCACAGCATTTTTCACTGCAGCAGTATTAGAAAGATCTGTGGAGAGAGTAACCCCAGCATATGTTCTAGAAGAGGCTATAGGAATCCCTTTATCTCCGAACATGAAAATATATTTTTGTATCATTTTTTTTTTCGAAAATATTACAATATCGCTTTTATCAGCATTATACCTGAGTCTCCACGATGCATATTCATGGAGGGTGCGAAGTAAAACACACATACCGTTAAATGATGAAGATAGCAAGGACGTATCATCCGCTAGTAAAACACAGGGGATACATAAGGTTTCAACTTGTATTCCAGATTTTGTTGACTCCATCAAGGATATTAGGTCATGTATCATGACTATGAATAACCATGCTGATAGCGTTATTCCTTGTCCTACCCCTTTATTGACTGAGTATGGGTTCGAATGACGCCCGTTGAGCAAAACAAGGGAACTTACTTCTCGGAAAGAATTTTTAATCAATCTCCACAGTTTTCCTTTAACTCCGAGATAGAATAGATTATAAAAGAGGCCATCATGCCACACCGTATTAAAGGTCTTCGCATTGTCCAGGAATGCAACATACACTTTTGATTAACCTTCTAAATAATGGGCTAATCCCTATTTTATAATGAAGGATGCAGTGACGCCACTGCATTCGTTTCGAAATCCCTGTTGTAATGGATGAGGGAAATTGATCCTTTCAACTAAACAAAATTAGTCTTTTCATCAATATTGTTTAAAATACGTTTTGAAAAACAGGAGCTACTGAAATATCTCTATAGTTATTCATATCTAGTCTGTCGTTTTACCCACCTTTAAAGATATGTATAACATTTACAGTTTTGAAGTAGTCAGGATACGTTTCCAAGGACATTATGCTATTGTACACTTTGCACAAAATAGAACGAATCGATTGACAGGCAAAAATGAAATGCTGTACATATATTATATCATGTCCATATTATTTATTTTCTTCAGCTCTCGCACATCCTCTTCAATGTCTTTCTGTAATATGGATTCACACAAATCCTTTTCTGCTCCGTCATCAATATTTAAATCCACAATACTTTTAATTGTGTGTCTAATTTCAGCAGCAAACGATTCGTTAAAATGACTATCTGGTATTTCAGTACCTAAAATTTTAAAATGCTGGCGCCACGCGTCACGAATCAAATCAGGGTCCCGTATTATTTCTCCTTCCACTTTTAGTTCAGAAATATCTTCAATCTGTCCCTTCTTATGAAGTCTTACTATTCTGTAGAATTTCCCTACATCCAGTTCTGCAGCTTTTTCCAGCTCATTGAATTGTTCCTGTTCATACTGGTCTTTTGCCTTGTTTAATTAGTTTCTGAATTAACTTTTCGCATTTTTATAACCTGCATAAGTTTTAAATTGTGTACCACGTGGCCGTTCTTTTATCCATAACGATCGTTTTCTTTTCATCTCTGTATGTAGTTCAGCCACATTAGTGAATTTCCTGAGAGGTTTTAAGTGTGGCAGGAAGGTTTTCTTTGGAAGAATTTTGTCAGCTGTATTGCGTAATACAGTCAAAACAGTAACTAGGGCGTTTTGTACATCTGAAATGTGTAAAAATAGCTACACTGAGTTTAAGTGCTCGTTGGTTTCACTTCTGTACCGCTCCTGCTGTTCTGAAGAAGCTTTAAGCCAGTTGATTGTAACTGGATATCTGGAAAATGTTGATTCCAGGACTTCGTCTGGAACTAACAACTCTGCTCGTGCAGGTAAATGATCAGATAGATTGAGATGATGGTCATCTTCAATATTGGCACTACGGACCAAATCTATTTTGGTGGAGGGTATCAAAATGTAGTCAATCAAAGACGAGTGTTTGCCGTCTGATGACCAATATGTATATACTGGTATTTCAGAAGGGAAAATATCACATGTTGAGATTAGATTCCTATTTTTAAGAAAGGATTGAAGTATGTAACCTTTACCATTTGTACTTTTTGGAATCACTTTTGGTGTAGCTCCCCTTTAAAGTCACAGCAGATAATCACTAAATCCTTTTGACTTATTCATCATAAAGGCATTCCACAGTTTCCATTATTTCTTTATAATCATCCAATGAGGCCTTTGTGGAAGGATACCACACACAGAACAAAAACAATTTGATAGCGCGCAGGCTAATTTCAACTGCAATAAATGTCGTTCACGATGTTATTCATAGGAGGAACCGGTAATGATTTCCGATAGAAAATTGCAGTTCCTCCAAATCCAGAGGGACGCTTTCGTTCCCATGGACATGTATCAATTATGTTATCCGGTCTCGAAAAAGCAGTAAATTTCCTGTCAATGCTTTGAAAAGAAAACTGCAGTTGCTCTGAATATAGCCAATGATCTTGCATGCATACAATATCTACCATATGAAGTAACGAACAAAGATAGGACGTTCCTGTCATAATGCCCTTCGCATTCCAAGTCATTATGTTTAGAGTAGTCATTCAAAAAGTAAACAAAAGCTATTCCACATGCAATTTAGGGACACGAGATCATTTTATTTTTCGTATCATTCTCTAGATGATACAAATTCCGGCCAAAAACCCTGCTGTAAAGATTTGGTAAGCAGATTTTCCGGAACAGTGACATAAACGGTATACGTTTCTCCATTCATATTTGACCACTTTTTAAGAATCCTAATATTTGTGATCTATACTCCTCGATTGTATGCATGCCTGCGTATTACATGATTTAGCTCTTCTGGGCCATAGTCTGTTTCAATTCGAGATAACAACAAAGATTTGGTTTTCGAACTCCTCTTCATTCCACTGAATGGCACATTACTGATTCGTACCTGGATTGGTTTCGAATTATTATTATTCACATCATTCATGCCATTGTTTTTCAGTGGAGAATTTCTTGCATCAGATAATTGATTCTGATTAGTAAAAAAGTGTGTGTGTGTGTGTATATATAAATACAACATTTGAATTTGTACTCAGGGCTATTCATTATTAGTCATCAGGATATTGAAGTAGAAGAAAAATATTTTTTAGTTTTTGAAAAGCAAAAGCAAAATCTGTCTCGGAAAGATCAGAAATGGAGACAGAAGTAATATATAAATGTGTTTGTTAGCGTCAATAGCCACGACATTTGCAATCTTATCTAATGAAATTGTAAATCAGCCTGCATCTTTCACAGTTTTTGTTTTTGGGTGTTTGTGTGCGTGTGTGAAAATGAACGAGTATAACACAATACATTAGAAACAAATATGAACAGAAGACAAACCATGTTTTCTCCGTGTTTATCTTTAGTTGAAAAATAATAAGAATAGATCTTTATTTGTCTCTGATCTCTGGATATCGTGACGTGAACGTTCTGTTTTACAAGGAGCAGGAGGTCTATATATACGTAAATAGGGGCCTACTACTACTACTGCTACTACTACTACTACTACACACAAAAACACACAGATATATATATATATATATATATATATATATATATATATATATATATATATATATATATATATATATATATATATATATATATATATATATATATATATATATATATATATATATGAGACAAGGATTCAGTATATTTCGCGGATGCGGGAGGTCGTTGGTATGATCCCCTGCCGAGTCATATCAAAGACTTACAAAAATGGTACTAACAGCTTCCTCGCTTGGCGCTCAACATTAAGATGTTAGTGTTAGGACTGGTCTGCCTGGTATCAGGATAATGTGACTGGGTGAGACATCATTCTCCATGTCTGCGGCATGATGCCCTAGTGCTAGAGATGACTATAAACTGCCACATTGCCGACATAGTAGCGATATGTCTGAAAAATTATTAAAGCTGTGTTAAAAATCCAGATCACATTGCCCTTCAGTATATTTCGTGCTTTTGCTTTGCTGAGCCGTTAGGTTTTAATTGAGGAAGTAGGGCAATCTATTTAATATTTTTTTCTCAAGGCAACTTTTGGGACGTTGATAAGGAAGTTAGAGTAGAAGGAAAATATTTTTAATTTTGCAAAGCATACTTACAACAGGAAACAATCTGCCTCTTTTTCCAACCCGCGGGGATTTAATGGACGGATCTATACCAATCAGTGTTCGGACTTGTCAGTAAAATATGTTTGCGTTAATAGCCAAGTCATTAGCAATGTTATTTTATGAAATTGTAAACCAGACAGCGTCTTTCACAGTTATTCTTGAATCACGAAACACCCGCTTATGCACATAAATAGTGTCATTGGGGACAAAACAAATATGCAGAACAAGGTGTCTTGATACCACAAGCATTCGAAATTAAGCTTTGATTAAAGATATTGACCTTTCGACTAAGTCTCTCTCCCTTCTAATCTCTCTCTATAGATTAACAGAGGATATATAGTCATCCAGTTCAGTTGGAAAATTGTTGCTAATATAGTGTCGATGGTTGTTCCTTTCTGTACATAATGTTTTGGTTGATAGACGGTGATGCTTACTATTGTTGGCTTTCCAAGTATGATGTTGATTCTAGCAATCAAAAGCAGTGCAATCTTATCGGAGTTGACATGTAAGTTTTCCGGAGAGAACTAACATAATAGTTTAATATCTGTGCCACGTGTGAATTTCGTGTCAACTACTGAATATTAGATATCATAATGAGGGATGGTTGTGATGATATGTGTTCTTCAATAACAATTCAAATTAAACTGGTGTGCGTGTGTCTGTGTGTATGTGTGTGTGTGTTTGTATGTTTGGGTGCTTGAGTTTGTGAGTTTGTGTGTTTGTTTTCTCTGGAAGATTGATTACTATATCTGATGCGGTCCTCATCATTACGATAGCCAACCCATCCAACAACACCACAATAAATCTGGACAAATGAGTGGCATCGGTGTCACAATAGTTGTCTACCTGACAATATATGCGTTTGGATCACCAAATTTAATAAGGTGTGAAACAGATAAAATTTCAAAATGGAAACTTACTGTCGATTTATTTAAAATCAGACATTTTACCCTAGGTGATCTAGTTTGAAGGGAGATGATAGAGGGCACATATTGAAGGAAGAAGAGTAATTATTTGATTAAACGATGACATATACAAAGTTAAAAGCATCTTTTTAAAGAGAAATCGAATATAAAGTTGTTAAATAAAATGAGCATGATCTACATATTTTCTAAAATACTGAAATATTTATTTTAAGTTTGAAGTCGACCAATTAAATTTTTTCGTCTACTAAAGTTCGTCTTGTAACACTGTTAAATTTAAAACCTTTACTTGCATCTAATCTTGCAAACACACATTACATTTATATAACCGGTATCTGATTATTTTAGATTAAATTAGATTTTGGTATGACTGTACTAGCGGCTGGCTAGGATCGCGCTTATCGTTAAGAGGTTAGTGTTAGTACTGGTCAGTCTGGTTTCAGGATAATGGGACTGGTTGGGACATGATGCTACATGTCTGAGTTTGGACGTTCCACTGCTAGATATCTCTTTAACCTGCCACAATGCAGACATCGTAGCGATATGACTAAAGTTGCTAAAGCTACTTCACAAATTACACACACACACATCTGTGCGTGGTTACATCGTGATGACCCCTCCCTTTTCTTAGCAATATTTGAACCGTTCAGAATGTGGACGCCCAGTATTAATGTGGCTCCATGATAAACGATGTTTCCGAGATCCATAGTGTGATATCTTGCCTGCATTATGCGATTAAGAAGTTTATAAAGCTTTTCTTCGTTTTACAAACACGCGAATATTCCATGTAAAAGGGGACAGACTTGTGTTTGACGCATTTTAGATGTCTACATTTTGACTTGTTAACAGCTCATAGACAGACACTATAAAACATTAATTAATCTCCTGATATTCTTTTCCTATTTTAATTGACCAACAGTGAACGGCATTTACATCAGAATTTACATTTGAATTGAGGAAGTACGGCAATATAATTCATAATTTTGTCCTCAATGCTTTCTTTTCTCACAACGGATAAGAAGGTTGGAGGAGAAACAAAATATTTTGTTTAAATTTTTGTACAGCAAAGAAATCTGCCTCTGAATCCAACTACTAGTATAATTAAGGGACGGGTCTCTTCCAAGCGGTTGTCGGAATTATCAGAAAGGTAGATGGATGCAATATATAAATTTGTTTGTTAGCGTCAATTGTCACGACATCTGTAATCTTATCTAATGAAATTGTAAACCAGTCTGCATCTTTCAGAGTTATTCTAGAATCTCACAGTCTCACAACACATGACGATATCGAATGTTTGTTAAAACAACTTTATTTGAAATTCTCTCTCAGTGCATCTTGTAAAACAAGATCGATTTGTTCCAGTAGTAAATTAATATTTAACTGAGGAGTGCATGTAAGTGTTTGGGTGCTTGTGTTTGGGTGTTTGCTTTAGACCAGATCTGAGCAGAAGACAGACCATGTTTATCTTTAGTTTTTAGTTTAAAAAAAATAAGAACAGATCGCTATCTGGTCTCTGATCTCTGGGTATCGTCACATCAACGTTCAGTTTTACGAGGATTATGAGGTCTATATATTCGAATATAGCAGTCTACTACTACAACTACACACACATACATCAACACACACACACACAAACACACACATACGTATATGTGTGATAAAGTGTCAGTGTGTTTTGTGTTTTGGTTGAGCCTTTACGTTGTAATTGAGGAAGTACTGTAATCTATTTCATATTTTTGGCTTAAATTTTGTAAGGCATACTTACGAACAAAATAATCTGCCTCTGTGTCCAACCCGTGGAGAATTAATATACCAATCTCTACCAATCGGTTATTGGACGTGTCAGAATAGGAGTCAGAAGCAATATATAAATATATTTGTTTGCGTTAATAGCCACGTCATCGGCAATCTTATTTTATGAAATTGGAAACCGGACTGCACATTTCACAGTTATGCTTGTATCACGCAAAACTCGCTTCGGCACATAAATAGCGTCATTGGGGAAAAACCAATACTAAATTTTGATCTTGTAACACTACTAGATTTAACTCATTTACTTGCATCTAATCTTGTAAATAAACACATTAAATTTACACAATCGTACCTTATTATTTTAGATTCATTTAGATTTCCATATGACTGTAAATGCCTTAGGGTCAGCCTATTATTAGTCAAGGAGGAGTAGCTGTTTGAAACGTGCGAGAATGAGTGAGTATACGGCAATCTATTAGACAACAATATGAGCAGAAGATATACCTTGTGATCTCCGTGTATAATGCAAATTTAGAAGCAATAAGAATATACTGTTATCAGGTCTGATCTCTTGGTATGGTCCCATGAACGTTCGGTTTTACGAGGAGTAAGAGGTCGATGTATTCGTATGTAGGGGTCTACACATACACACACACACATACACACACACACACACACACACACACACACACAAGCACAGACACAGACATACAAAAACAGAAACACACACGCACACAGAAATACTCATACCAGAGATTTACAATTTGTTCACTAGCAGCTGGTTAGGTTCGCGTTAGTACGTCAAGGACAACGGCAAAGCGAATATGTGAAAGCCGGCAACGTCAATAGCGACGTCTTGAGAGTCCTGAACATTTCTTACTAGCACGAGCCAGTTGATTGCTTTTTGACTGTTTAAGCACAAAGAAGCTTCATACTATACAAATTTGTCAAATATCATGTACTACTGCCTGTCAGTCAATCATTTCGTATCTTGAAAACGTCACAACCCCGCTTGTTGGTATGATGATACCTTCTTGGGAGTTTATTTGCAATACAAACTTTCCTTGAACGTCATGTTGTATCGTGAAGTATTATGTGCGACAAAGAAGTGTAGATGCCCCTTTAGACCCCACATACAATAACAAACACTTATGTGATTGAGTTGTTAGGGTTATTCATTTAAATTTAAATTTCGACAAAAACATTGTTTTCAGTGACACTATCCCCGTACCCAACTGCATCATTGTTGCTGACTTCCTGGAATAGAACGACTGTGTGTTTTGCTTCCAAATTAACCTTGTGGACATTTCTGCAAAACCCGAATATACGACTTTTGAGGCCGCATTTTCACATTCCTGCATACCAATGACTTCATTTTCATTTCTTTGTTCGCCATCTTCAATTTAAGTACACATATCATTGTGGTATTGATCAATGTAAATCTATCATACTGTCAAGGGAGAACGTGTTAAAAGGTCTTCGAATAAATGAATTTCAATATAATTTGGAAATAAATATATTTAGGATAAATAACACTATAAGATCCTATGCAAAATCTGTTTAATAATGAATCATGGAAAGGAGGCATTAAAATGTATATAGCACCAAGAATAATAGCAGATAAGTCTCAAAGTAGCTATTGCTTATATCAGAGTAGAGAAGAAGGCGATAAATGACAATGACCTATTGATGGAGAAATGCTTAGTTTGGTATTTCCTTACCTGCATTTCGAAATTGCACAAGATTATATAAAAGCATTTAGAGAGCTTTATATCTGCAATAATCTTTATTCCTTTCATTTGTATTTGAAATTCCTGTATATTTTCTTTCAGTTGTGTGTATGTGTTTGTGTTTGCGTGAGGGAGAGAGAAAATAAATGTCATTTATGTTATTATTTGAATTTATTATTTTTACAACATAATCGAACTGTGAAATGATTTGGAAATCTACGCTGATGAAGGCCAGAGAGGACTAAATGTTGTATTATAGGGTTGCTTGAAAGGAGGATTGCAATATCAAAAACAGACTTTTGAACTGACGTGATTATGAAAGTTCGCTAGTTGTAGCTGACACCAGGAAACAGTTTAATGGATAAATGTGCCTGACCAAAGAAAGTAATATATTTTGATATACACAGGGTGAATTGGCCGAATGTCATATAATGCCAGTGTTTAGAGTCAAGGAGGAAAAATAATTAGATTCATTAAGAAAACTGCATAAAAGCCAGGGATATTTGCTACTATTTTCTCATACAGCACAACCTATTACAGCTATACAGATAGGGCATTAGAAAATGTCAAGGAAGCATCTGCAATTAATTTCCATTGTATTGTAATTTAATATAAATATATCATTGATCATGATGTCCATTATTAATCATTTAATACTTTATCACTTCCCGTTCTTTCTATTATCAGTGTTTGGAGGAGTATTTTGCTTTTTTTTTATACATTTCGTGACATTGTCCGAGATTTCCATTTTGTTCGTCAAATTTCACACTGCACATTGCTTTCAAATTAATAATTCTGTTTCAGTTTGCAGTCTTACCTTGTTCTATCTTGACAAACTAGAAGCAATTGCGAATGTTATATGTAATAAATGATGAGCATGATTTCATTGTTTTGTAACTTTTCATAATTTATTTTTGCTGTAAACAGATATACAAGTAGACATGGTACCGCAAAATATCATACATCGTTCTGAACGTAGACTAGTTTAATTGTCAGTTATTGTGCACATATACGTGACACGTATTGTGGCGTTTGAAATATTCCAGTCCATGCATTGCATGGTTCGGCGCATCTGTATCAGATGAACTCAAGAAGCTTAGCACAGACATGATGGTTGTGTAATTATTTGTTTGTTAGCTGCCCTAAAGTCATGTTCGATCTATTTCAGAGCCATGGAGTCTAATGGATCAACGTTGGATGGAATGCTCAGCTTCTTTTGCGTTGAAGTCAATTGGTCGTCCAATGTTCGTAAAACATAATAATTTCGTATCTGTTATATGAACAGCGTGCTTGCAACAGCTTCTAATCGCGAACTTTCATATCCCTTGTGCGAACACACTAATATCATATTTATTGGTTTAACATAATACATACATACTTTGTGTGTGCAGAAAGTAATTTCATATTGTCGAAAAGGCAACGTGAATACATTCTTTTGAAAGATCAGAAAAATTAGCATAGACGTGTGAGAAATGTGTGAATGCTTCATTTAAATTCTTACCCATAATTTGAATAAAAGGTCTAGTGCATGCGTAGATCATTTTTTAAAAAATGATTGTATAGTTTGAATTGTGTAAAAGGTAAAAATGATATGCGCATGAATCTCTTTTCGCATCTGTTAGTTGTCAGAAATTGCTCGCGAGTGATCTTATTTTTTATAATATTTGGTAAATAAATATCTCTTTGATAACGGGTGTTCGTATTTTCTGTTGATCAGATTGGTCCATCTTTGGGACATGCAGCATATGAAATATCTAAGCATATGCTTTTAACAACAAAAAAACTAATGTATCAGCATGGACACAAAATACATTATAATAGTCACAAATCCGTTGCAAAAGAGGAGAGGCTCTTCTGATTAATTAGAAACGACAAATACTTTCACTAAAGAGTCCACACAGCAGTCCTGCAGATCTAAAAATTCCATTATTTGCCAGCCACAGAACAATACCCACAATAAAAATAATTGCAACCACTTCTAGAACACTAGCATCCATGTCTCGAATCTCACCGCCAACGAAGAAAAATGTGGTTATATTTCTCTTAAACATCTGAATACACAATAACTTAGTAGCCAGGTTACTAGGCCCTAACATAGCGAAATAGATTTTTATCGAATATACACGACCACCAATAATAGGAGACGAAACTAAATGTTTACGTCTTTACCGTCCATTAGTGTATTAGTCACAGGATAATAATACTACTTTATTGTAATTTACATACAATCTCATAATCTTCAATTCTTGTGTGGTTTATTAATTTTGTTAATATATTTTATACCGAATCTCTTAGTATTTTCTAGAAGAGTGATCACACTTAATAATCCAAACATTTGTAGAAACATTAATTGGTGATTCCAGGATGCAACATAATATTGTATGCATACAGAATAAAGCATATTCAAATTTCATGCCAGTTTTTCCTTTTTTAAATTTTTATTTAAAAGTCACGGTAAAACCATTTTATGAGTTAAGATTGGGTATTACGTCACTCTTTCCGCATGCTGCAATACAGCAAACAAGTCGAGATCAGGTTAAAATGAGTATTATATCACAAGTTTATTATGTAATGTAGTGCAAACAACGTCATGTTTTTAAAACCCAGCTCCTTGCCCCAAATACCACCCTTAACTTGTAAGAGTTAGTTACTCATGTTAACCATTTGTATATACAACACATTTCGTACCGCAGATTACAATGATGGTGTAGAAAAAACATCAGTTCTACTGAGATTTGAAAGGACGTTATTATAGTGAAGCAGCTCGACCATGCATACTTTCACTCACTAGCGCACGAAGGTTTACGTTACGCCAGATTTATTATATTCATATGTATGTTGTATGAAATTTCATATTAGTCTACAATAATTTGACAGGTCCAAAACTACGAACTGCCAATACATTATTTCGTGGACCTATCTATTCTTGTGCATATTTAATACGGGATGTAAACATTACTTTGAATCTCTATATTGACCATGAACCTTGTGTTATTTTTAGGAGTGGTCCAGAAATATTCAAGTATACAGGGATAATCGGTCTGGAAAACTTAAAAGTAGCAAAGAGGGCACCAGTTTAGAATTTGGTCCTGAACGTTAGGAGTAGTTTTGCGATATAAAACATAAAACATTATAAACAAAAAAGACACAAGCGAAAAACACATTATCTTGTGTACTGATACGAGATATTAAATTGCAACAAATGTATATCTGGTTTAAACCAGATTAAACCAACTGGGTCGTGTAATACTCGCACATCCTCACTATCACAGGAGGTGGGAAGAAAGAGTTGGCAATGATGACGAAAATATGATTATGGAGACGAAACAAACTTCTTGTTGGCTAAAGGCTAAATAAATGTTCAAAAAAGAAAATGTGCATTACCAATTAATATCTGTGACATACGACATTGCTTTTTTAACGTTAAATGGCAATTTACAAGAATCACTTATTAGAACAAGTATGCATCTGACTAATTTCAGATAACTGTCATAATATCTTATGCAATATATTCTTTAGGAACAGGTGTGAGGAATAAAATGGAACTCACCTGCTTAATGAACCTAATCTGGTATTTCATCAGTTCATGACACAATATATACACTTAATATATTCGCTAAGTTCTGCATTGTAGAAACGGACCTGACATTCATTTCCCCAAGCAACAAATTCATCGGGCAAGATAATCTGTACTCATTTTCACAGGATCAGCACACATCTGTAGCAAATATGATACTTGGAAATATAGTTAGGAATGCGTTCTGACTTGTCAGCTGAACGTTATAATTCACGTTAATATTTTTCAAACTGGACAGACCGCGTCTACAAGACGATTGTTTCAAAGTAAAATCAGCGTATATTCAAAATGGAAATTCACAGGTAAAAATGGTTGTTGCTTAAGTAACGGAGATGAACAGCTATAACTATATGTGTACTTGAGCGTTTATGGGGTATTTACAAAGTAGAACTTAAAATGCACTATGGTTTGAGTAGTTTGGCTAATTCTGTATATGGCCTAATTCAAACAGTGATGACATACCTGTCCAGTGTCAACAAATGCTGAACTTTGACACTATGCCAATATTCAAGTGACAGAAACTGATCAGTGTTTGGTGGTATTAAAATTCAGTACAATTTATCCGGCCAGAACGCTTCAGTTTAGCTACGAAATGTGAGTATGATTAAATGTCCCATTTTGCCAGTAAAAATGGGTTACTGAATTTGTATGGGAAAATATGAACGAGCTTTTCGGATGGAAATACCGCACGACCTTGGGAGTTCAGTAAATCCATCTGACAAAACGAGCTCATATTTTAATATACAAATGCAGTAACCTTTCATTATATGCTCATTTTCTTATTCTAATCTACCTAAGGTTTAACTGTGTAAACAAACATACACTACACGGAACAAAGTAACTGAATGTATGCCGTATTCCCAAAAAAAATTCACAAGCTCATAGTCATCATTATACAACAACAACATTATTAAAGCGAACATAACTCCGTCAAAATAAATTAGAACTTAGTTGCGCGCTCGACATAAGTTTCGAAAGAATATGGCGTTTTGATCTACTTAAAGTTGAAATTTGGAGTTATTTTGTGAATGAATGCGCACTGAAACTTCTTTTTGATTTGATCTTGTATGGATACATTTTGGTATTTTTTACGAAATTTCGTGATAAAGGATATCATTTACTCCTAACATTCCACAGCATTGCTTTCTAAAAGCACACTATTTAGTGGAGGTTGCATGTAAAGAAGCATGTGTTCTAAACAATATTACAATATTTACTACATCACACAATACATTCAAGAGATCCGATTTTGAAGTCAAAAGGTATTAATTTTGTTGGAAAAGCAGCATTATTTACTAATATCAATATGATACATGTCCACTAAATAAATTAAAAAGAATGGTTAACAAATGTTTCTGAAATTGTGAGTCGTATAATGCAGCACTTTAGCGTAAAGAAAGGGATTAACATGGGGTCTAAGGGTACTTTAACATGGGAATTGCAATATGGCATGAACATGAATCTGACATCGGAAGATCAATATGGGACCTAGAGGGAATTTCACATGTGGTCTAATAGGACTTCAGCATGGAAATGCCACTATATGTCCTAATGTTAATTTAAGTATTTTCAAAAACCGACACGATTGCATTATGGGGAAATGTATTGCTAAAATTGTCACTAGGTTTAAAATGATGGCATATGTCTCTAATGTATCTAACGAGAGTTTAACACTGACACGATATCGGAAAATCTAAAATGTTTCCATTTTGTCTCTATGGTTCCTAATGTGAAATGTAATGTTAAAACTGCATCTGCTATTCAAAACCAATTAATCGATTCACTAGTCAATGCCCAAATATGCATTTCAATACGACGCTTGGACTGACCATCACCCACTTATATACTGACAACCATGTGTAGGACGTAATGTACGGGAAGACAAATCGAAGGTAGATCCCTAATAAAAAAAAATATATTATATTCTATACTAACATTTTTTTTTACTATAACCCTTAAAACAGAGGAAGATGCACATCCAAAATAATCTCACTACCATCAATTGTGAAACAAATATAACATCCACTACTACATTTATAATCCATACAACTTTTGCAATTCTAACATATGTGGGGTTGACAAAGAGAAATTAGAACAGTGTTATGATCTGATTTAGACTTTTAATGTGGCTTTAATAATTTGTCAGTAATATCGCTACGATATCTGTATTAGTACTTATACATAGGCACTTACACTAACATATCTTTCTTTAGACATTCAATAAAATGAAGGAACAAACAAATGCACTATTAAAGGCAGGCATTAGCTTATCATTGTGCCACATAATAAGGCAAGAATTGACTTGGTTTCGCCTTAGAATGATTTGATCATTTTCGTCGTACGTGCGTACAAAAGTTACCTAGGGTGGATAATTGTTTTTCTAGCAAAGTATATCATCGTAGATCGCTTGTATCCAGAGACACAAAACACGGTATGTATGGGTATATTACTTTTACTAGTACTCATGCTCCCATGGACTTAAGGCAAGATTTTGTTATCTAATTGACATACTGGTCTTTCGGATCTTATCAAGGAGTGTACGTTTTCCATCCTTGTTCTACAGCCATTAGGGTAAGCGTTACATTTTTGTTATTCGGTATGTAAATCATATTCAGTTTTTAATGTCGTAGCGTGAAAGGTTGCCTTTACCATTACGCGGATTTGAAACCTTGTGAACGTTTAATTTAGCAGCATGTATCTATTATGTTATTTTGTCCAGTTTGGTTTTATTTTAGCTGTTCGAATGTGTGTCCAGGTAAATCAGGCTTTTGGTTTGTATGTCTGTATCGGGATATACGCAGGTGTGACCATCAAGGCCATACAAGGACGGAACCGCTGATTTGTAAACTTCTGCGCATGGTGGATCCATGAAGGGTTTAGTGTAGCCAATACAAGTTTGGGCCAACCCAATAATTCAGGAGAACTGTGTGGTTTTCAAGTTTTTACAAGTATTTATGAGTTATATGTTGTTGTGAATTATACCGGATGCACAAATAACTGAATCACGAATCGTATGTTTGGTACAATTGTTATGGTGATTAAAATTGAACGTATGTGCTGCAATTGATAACGTTATTTCAATTGAGTACAACTCAATCACGTTCATTACATGAGATTATATGAATCTTACTGTCATTACATGAGATTATTTGCATCTTACTTTCAGTACATGAGATTATGTAAATGTTACCTTCATATCTGAGTATATGAATCCCATTTTCTTTTTCCCTTTTGTGAATGTTTATGTAAAGTAATTGAATGAATCGTATGTTTAGAACTTGAAAGAATAGCTCTATTTGTAGAGTATATACATATTTTTATGAATTCATTTTATATAAATCCATCTTTCATTGCATTGTGTTGTGTTATTTAATCGAAGCATCCACTCACCTCAATCCCGTTACAATCCCCGAAAACATGTATCCACTATTACATATGATGTGAAAGAAGTGAATAGTGAAATAATAGAAACACACATACATACACATACCCTTCTTTTGATCTTCAACATTATGGAGAGAAGAGCAAACACACAGACACACACAAACATACACATTTAAGAACATGTATTTGCTTTCTAAGCAATCAAGACAAAACATAAAGGTTGTAATCCAAGTGTGATTCTATATTTTCAATAGTTTTTCGAATGCGATGCAAATTTAGTTCTTAGGTTTGTTATAAATTTACGATTTGACGTCCTAGATTTCATTAAATTGACCACATTGGCAAACTAAATCAGACTTTGGTGCGACGATAAGGGTTCTTACAAGGTTGTGATATCGAAGGTTTGCATGTTTATGTCAAAATGATGGAGAGAAAAAAGAAAGACACTAAAGGGCATCCTTGTTCAATCCAACCACAGCTTTAACAAGGTGGGGTTTTCTGGCCTTTACCGTCAAATGTAATATCAACAATATTCATGAGTTTAAAAGAATAGGCCTATATTTGGACAAAGCGATGTTGACTTTACGTCACAGTGATGAAATACTTAAGCGTATTGGTCAAAATGTCATAATTCAATATAATGGGGGATTAAATATTGAAGATCAATATAATGGGGGATTAAATATTGAAGATAGAGAATGTAATGTTAAAGGAGTCAACAGCTGTCTACTATGCAAAACCTAGTCATCTACTATTCAAAACCCTGTCATCTACTATATATACTGATCTACAATCCATTACCAAGCTAT
Organism: Sinohyriopsis cumingii; assembly: GCA_028554795.2. Lineage (NCBI taxonomy): Eukaryota > Metazoa > Mollusca > Bivalvia > Unionida > Unionidae > Sinohyriopsis > Sinohyriopsis cumingii. The sequence goes on from CM068835.1 coordinate 62,640,102, forward strand.
TTGGAGTGAGCAAAACCATACAATTCACCATTTAGACGCCGTTTTGAGTAGCCAACACTCATTCAGCTACAGCCAACACAAAGTATGATGAAACAAAGCTGTATAAAATATCATTGGAAACCCTTATACACAAAATTAACCTCTCTGTCTATAAAAAACATTATTATTATAACTTTCTTGACAAACGTTAATCCCTATCCCCTCTAAATTTCATATCATCTCTTTTAAACAAAACTACCAGTAAGGTGAAAGGATAACAATGTGAAGAATAAACAAACTATAGACTCAAACTTACTTATTCAGTATCATGAATGGAGTGAAAGAAGACTAAAGGGCAAGAGTGCATGCAGAAAATGTAAAATTCAAGCTACATCTAGTATCCACTACGTAATTATCTACTCTCCACTACCCTGCAATTTCGTGTGAGAAGGCTGTTTCGAGTGGCCTATACACTCTAATTGCTATTCAATACGCCGTTTGCAGTGACCATCACCCACTAATCAACTGGCCATTCTGCGAATGATGTAAAAGAAGTGGCGTAAAATGCAATCTAAATCCACCAGAAACACAAATATTCTATCTCTTTAAAACTTTCCAGTTATCTACTAACAAACAACTTAAAACACTCTTCCCGTATCACTTCCGTAACATTCATGTTGAAACTTAATAACAGTCCCTACCACAATTATAATCAAAGAGAGTAAGATACACAAACCTACTTGTTATATTTAAATACTATAGTCTTAAAATAAGTAACAGAAAAGAATGAAAAGCAACAACGCTTGTAAAATTAATAAATATTATTTATTTCCTTAAAACACAAATTGAAAAATAAAATAAAAAATAACTTACAGTATAGCGAACGAAATCGTAAACTCCTAAATGTTTTATTAATTCCAATCATATCAAGTAATCCAAATGAATTCCTAATGTATTATGAGTTATGGTCAGTAATGTATTGATGCATCTACAGTAAAGAAGATATAAATCCAAACAGTCGTTAATTGAATTCACAGTAATCCCGTACAACTATTATATATTCAAATAGTCTATAAATCAACTCAATGTATTTTCCAATTAATCTGACATGTTTCGAGCAAAGTATTTATAACGAATGATTATATTTAATAAATGAACTCCTCTCAGTATAAAAAAGAATACTTTCATGACCGGTGGTACTACTAAGAATGTCTACATTTACGTAATGATTCTATAATATCTAATACCTTTACATAACAGAGAATGCAATACGAGGCTTGAAATAATAATCTTGGAAATCACGCTATCAGTAAATATATCAGCTATTTTAACACCATCTTTTTTGCATCTAGAATGGTGCATACCCTGGTATCAACTTGTTTACTACCTATTTGCTAGTAGTGCTTTCAGGGAGCTCAAGTGAGTATTTACTTGTGTCGTACAAGCTGGCATATTCAGGGATATCGCGATAGACATCGACAGTCTCAGTCTGCAGCACCAGTCTGTCGGTGTCCATTTATAACACGACATCCTTTCCACGACAGCTTAACTTGACAAAATTGTAGCCCACATCGTACATGATGTCCTTGATGAAGTCCAGGACTAACTGTCAGATACGCATGTGGCTGTGTAAATCCTTGACAGCCTTTTTGACATAAACATAAAGGAGGCCGATGCTGAATATTTTCCGGATCTGAACACTGGGTTTACAGTTAGGCGCCGATGCTTGTCGTCTTTCCCCTTAAACCTCATGCGATATAGGACACATGGTACTCTTGGCATCCGTCCGTCACCGAGAGACGATGGCGTAGCTCCAAAGTACGCTTTTGCTTATCTTTCTTTCAAGCTCTCTTTTCAACTTGTTTTATTCTTCTCTCTTCCTCTGCGTTTTGAACTCCCTGCCTGACAGCTAGACGCCAGCTGGAACGGTTGTTTGCACAGCTCTCCCAGTCGTTGACATTGATGTTTGCCGTCTTCATATCCTTCTTGCAAACATCTTTGTAGTGCAGATGTGGTCGTCCAGTTGGTCGTGCACCTTCTGCTAATTCCCCATATAACAGGTCTTTGGGAATGCGACCTGGGTCCATTCTTTTGACATGGCCAAGCCAGCGAACGCGCCATGGAGAACATGCTGTTCATGTCTAGAACCTCTGTATTGGTTACTTTGTCCTACCACTGGATGTGCAGAATGCGCCGAAGACATCTCAGGTGGAAGCTGTTGAGTTTCCTCTCGTGTCTTGCATAGGTGGTCCATGTTTCGCTGCTGTAGAGAAGTGAGCTGAGCACGCAGGATTGGTAGACAAACAGTTTGGTCTTCTCGGTGAGGTTTGGGTTGTTCCAGACCCTCTGGTTAAGTCTGGCCATCGCTGCTGCTGCCTTGGCAATCCTGCCGCTCACCTCAGAATCAAATGAGAGTGAGCTGGAGATGTTAGGCCCGAGGTATGTGAAGTTCTCGACAACTTCCAAATTGTACCCATCTATGGTGACAGAGGGAGGGGAGTCTGTGTCCTGTGCCATTACATTCGTTTTCTTCAAACTGATGGTTATTCCAAATTCCTTACATGCATGGGAGAGGTGGCATACGAGCTGCTTAAGTCCATCTTCCGTGTGTGATGTCAAGGCTGCATCGTCGGCAAAGAGCCATTCACGGATGAGTACCTCTGTTACTTTAGTCTTAGCACGGAGACGGGCGCTTTTGAACAGCTTGCCGTCAGTCCTGGTATGGATGTACACTCCCTCGCTGCAGTCCTTGAATGCGTACTGGAGAAGCATGGAGAAGAAGATGGCAAAGAGCGTTGGCGCAAGGACACAGCCTTGTTTGACTCCGCTGATGACTTGGAATACTTCAGATGTTGCGCCATTGAAGCACACTGTGCGGTGCATGTTCTCGTGGAACGACATAATGACAGCAAGCAGACGTGGGGGCAGACGATCTTCTGCAGGAGTCTGAAGAGTCCACTCCGACTAACCAGGTCAAACGCCTTCGTCAGGTCTATGAAGGCAATGTAGATGGGCATCTGCTGCTCGCGGCACTTCTCCTGCAGCTGACGTAGTGAGAAAATCATGTCTACACTTGACCTGCCAGCTCGAAATCCACACTGGGACTCTGGGTAGACGCGAGAGGCTAGGATCTGCAAACGCGCCAAGGCAACACGGGCGAAAGCCTTTCCGACAATGCTGAGGAGGGAGATGCCCCGATAGTTGTTGCAGTCGCTACGGTCTCCTTTGTTTTTGTACAAAGTGACGATGTTGGCGTCACGCATGTCCTGTGGGATGTATCCCTATTCCCAGCAAAGGCAGAGGAGTGTGTGTAGGGGCTGGAGCAGTGCTGGTTTTCAGCTCTTGAGGACTTCAGGCGGAATGCCGTTGCTTCCAGGAGCCTTCCCACAGGCAAGGCAATCGATGGATTTTCCAAGCTCTTCCAGGGTGGGCTGTGTGTCTAGCTCCTCCATGACAGGCAGGTCTGGAATGGCGTCCAGGGCAGCTCCAGTGGCATTGTTTTGGGTTGCATATAGCTCGAAATAGTGCTCAACCCATCGCTGCAGTTGTTTCCCTTGGTCTGTGATGACTTCGCCCGTCTTGGACTTGAGCGGGGCGGTTTTGTAGCTGGGGGGGGGGGCCTGTCCCCTTTTTGATACCCTCATACATTCCTCTTGTATGCCCGGTGTCAGCAGCTGTCTGTATAGTGTTGCAAAGGTTCAGCCAGTAATTGTTGGCACAGCGGCGGGCGGTCTTCTGGGCGTTGTTCCTAGAAATCCAGAGGGCTTGTAGTGTTCTGGGGCTAGGTGCAGCCTTGTATGCCAGGAGGGCTTTCCTCTTCGCCTCAGTCACGGGCTCCATCTCCTCCCATTTTGCCTCATACCAGTCGACATTCTTTCGCTCCCTCTTCCCGTAAGCTGTGATGGCTGAATTGTACAGAGTCACGGACTTGGGACCACTTGGAGTCAATGGTGTCATCAGGTGTCACTTTGGTGAGGGCTTCCTTCAGTTTGCTGATGAAATGCTGTATTTTCTCTGGGTTGCTTGCACCGCAGGCGATGATGCGTGGGTGACCCTTCTTCTTGGCGGCGTGCTGCTTCTTGGGTAATATTCGCACCTTGCTGGTCACGAGGGAGTGGTCCGTGTCACAATCGGCACTGTGGTAGCTGCGGGTGAGGAGAACACTGGCCAGTTCTGCACGCCTGGTGATGACGAGGTCTAGCTGGTGCCAGTGGCGTGAACGTAGGTGTCTCCACGACACCTTTGGTGGATCTCCTTGCATTTGAAGAAAGTGTTGGTCACATATAGGCTGTGGGAGCAGCACATCTCCAGCAGTCGCTGACCATTCTCGTTGATCTTGCCCCTTCCGTAAAAGCCGAGACATGTGGACCAGGCCTCATGGTCAGCTCCCACTCTAGCATTGAAGTCTCCTAGTACACACCGTACTAATGGTATGGATAAATGGGAACGTTCCTGGAAATGGGTGAACCTAAAATAGAGTATATATGGGTTAGACTGACCAGGATTGGTTAATAATATATGTTATGTTGTAGGAAAAGGATCTGAGAGCTTATCCAAGTTAAAAGTGAAAAAATAGAGACATTGTTTTATCGTTGGATTTTATGTCTTTTAACAGTCTTGAATTTGTAACACTTATTACTAAAATTAGCACCTGACTCTTTGATGCGGAATATAAAGCATATGTTTCAAATACATGAAGGTCCAGAAAATGCCGCGGCTTATATCCATTCCTCTACACAAAAGCTGATATCAATGTCTCATCTATACTGTTAAATATAGGTTTGATCATGAGCACTCAAAAGTTTTAAGTTATCGAATTTTTAATATCATGGTGTTTGCCGAGGTCTACGATGAGAACTGAATTGCTACCGTGAGTGCATAAACCGGGATCCGCTTGTCCAAGTTAGCAACTGTCTTCCCGAATACATGGTTCTCCTTTAGATTGAAGAAATCTTTTCAAAGTCCAATGTGCCTTTGGTTCTAAATATGAATATTAAGCTTCTATTAGGTGTCCATCCAGAGACTTTGGTCAAATTCCAGTGATGCGTCTCAGCTCAAGATATGTAGCCTTGCATATGTTCATGACATGTTGGTGCAATGTGAAAGTACTGTCGAGAGTAACACCTAGGTTTCGTACTGATTGTGTGAATTTAATGGAGGCGTTGCTGATATGTATTGTTTGAGGTAAAGGATGTGAATGAGAAAGTCTTTGTGTTTTATAGTCATTCATCTGCAGCTTGTTACATGTCATCCATGATTTGACATCAGAAATGCACCTCTCTACACCTTGGATGGTAGCATCAACTTCAGTTGGGTGGCTAGATTTGTATATTTGGGTGTCATCAGCGTACAGTTGGTAAGACACTGGATGATGATCTATGACAGCTTACAGTATTGTGAATTATGTCCTAAGTAGTTGCAAAAATTATATTGACAGTTCAAAATTATTGTGTACTTCAAATTAGATCACTGTTGTTCCGAATGATATCCAATATATTACGCTGAAATGCACGTAAGCGGAAATGGTTTCGTGTGCTAAAATTCTTGATATAAATCAATTAAATAATCCTAAAATGTCGTTAAATTAATTAAGTTATTGCCACGTAGTACCAAAGTGTATGAGCGTCTTACAATTCCAATGAATAATTGAAATAAATCAATTAAATCCACTCAAACGAACAAAATGACTCCCTTAAGACTGATGTTGAAGATAGGAATAACATAATTCTCAGGTAAACATCCACCATGTGAAAGCTAAGATGCATCTTTAGAACCAAAATGAAGGTCGAATAATTATTTCTAGATCATTATAACTGTCACAATATCAGGTCTTTTAGCAGTTAACTAATCATGAATTAGGTCATCTGTTTTTCCTAGCAGAACCCATGAGTAGCCCTCGAATATCATTAAGTTGTCATCAACGTTTCGTCTACAATTTCTAGTTTAAAAATTTACTAGAACATGTTTACCAAAGAGAATGACCATATCTTAAACTACAAACTCACAATCATGAATAAAAGCAATAATTTAATATTTATAGACTAATCGATCCTTACTATATATAGTAAAATCACTCAATGCACAACACATTATATGTATTTATTTTGGGGATATTGGCCAGAGCTTATTTTGTCCTGGGGAGGCGGATTATTCCTTTGGTGGTTTTGTTCTGCACCGGGAATAGATGAGAAACCGTTACATTTTTTCTTCTACTAAATACTACATCTGTATATGCAAAATGAAATGGAATGCGCATTGATTAGAGGGATTGGAAGTTTTTCTTGGAACAAAAACACTGCAAATAAATATGAAAAGAAATAAACATTAATATTCATTTGGGAATTGTGGAAACCATTATTCCAACGGTAACTAATAAAAATGTGTTGCAATTCGAATGTAAGATTTTAGTTGGACGTACATTATAGATTCACTCTCGACCCTTTTTACATGAGAGAGTAGTCTGCTAGATGTCTACACCACATTCGAACCCACGCACACAGAGGTGGGATGGCAGTGATCCGTATCGGTGAGAGCTTTAGAGCACTCGGCCTATCGGGGCCCCCTTCCTTGAGGCTTTAAAGAAGGAAGCAGAGCTATATATTTCATAGTTTAGTACCCAAGGCATTATTTTACAGCTAAAGAATGTTTGTAATACAACAGGAAATAAGTTTGCTCGCATGCCATTTGGCTTCGTTTCTACCAATCAGATGTAGGACTTGTTAGAATTGCAAACGGAAAAAAAACTAAAATACATTTGTGTGTGCCATGGGCAGAAGATGATTTTATAAGTAAATCTTTCCTATTGCTGAAAAGAAAGAAACATCAATGAACCATTTTTCGAACATTAACTAAGAATTATTTTCTTGTAATTCGAATGTAAGTTTGATAGCTGGACGTACATTATAGATTCACTCTCGACTATTTAAGATGTTATTGACTAAATGATCTTTACAATCTATAATCATAACACTCAATGCACGACACAAATTATATTGTTATTTTGGGGATATTGGCCTGAGGTTATTTTGTCCTGGGTAGGCGGGTTTGGTCCTGTGTGGATTTTGTTCTGCACCAGGAATATTTGAGAAACCTTCTCATTTTTTCCCCTCTATTGAATACTACATAAGCACATGTAAAATGAAATGAAATGCGCATTGATTAGATGGGTTGGAGGTTTTTCTTGCAACAAAATCCGTCCAATAAATATGAAAAGAAAGATAAATTAATGTTCATTTGGGAACTGTGGGTACCTTTATTCCAACAGGAACTGAAAAAAATGTGATGTAATTGTAATGTAAGTTTGATAGTTGGACGTACATTATATATTCACTCTTGACCCTTTTTACATGAGAGAGAAGTCTGCTTGATGTCTACACCACATTCTAACCCATGCACACATAGGTGAGATGGCAGTGATCCGTAACGGTGAGAACGTTAGACCACTCAGCCACTTCGGGGCCACTCTCCTTGGGGCTTTAATGTAGGAAGGAGAGGAATATATTTCACAGTTTTTCAGCACTCAAGGCATTATTTTGCACCTAAAATATTTTGCCCATGCAACAGGAAATAAGTTTGCTTGCATGCCATTTGGCTTCCGTTTCTACTAATCAGATGAGGGACTTGTTAGAGTTGCAAACGGAAATAAAATTAAAATACATTTTGACTATTTTTTTTTAGTTGCTCTTAATGTGTGTGCGGATATATCAGTCTTTTGATATGGCCGTCTGTATGTCTGTATGGGATAGAAGCAAGTGTGACCATCAAGGCCATACAAGGGCGGATCTGCTGATTTGTAAACTTCTGCGGATGGTGCATCCATGAAGGGGTCTGTGTAACCAATACAAGCTTGCGCCAACCCCAAAATTCAGGAGAACTGTGTTTGTTTTGACAATGGACACGTGAACCAGGTGAAGATGTATGAGTCATTCGTGGTTATGAATCATACGAGCTGTATAAATGACTGAGTCACGAGTCATATCTTTGGTACAATTGTTATGGTGATTAAAATGGAATATATGTGTTTCAATTGATAATGTTGTTTCAACTGAATACACCTGACTCACTTTCATTACATATGTTATTTAAATGCTACGCTCATTACATGAGATTGGATGAATCTTATATTTATTTTTTGAACATATGAATTCCAATGTTTGTTTTCCCATTTGTGAATGTTTGTGTGAACGAAGTGAATAGTGTAAGAATGCAAACTCACAACCACAAACATACCCTTCTTGAAATATTCAACACTATGAAAAGAAGAGCAAAGACTCACACACACACACACACACACACACACACACACAAGAAAACGTAAGAATATACATTTGATTACTAAGCAATCAAAACAAAACGTATTGTTTGTAATCCAAATGTGATTCTATATTTTCAATAGTTTTTCGAATGCGATGCAGATTTAGTTCATACGATTGTTATCAATTTACGATTTTACATCCTAGACTTCATTAAACTGACCACATTGGCAAACTAAATCAAACTTGGGTGCAAAGCTAAGGGTTCTTGAAAGGTTGTGATATCGAAGGTTTGCATGTTAATGCTAAAATGACGGAGGATAAAGAAAAACACAATATTGGACAGCTTTGTTCAATCCAAACACATCGTGGGGCTTTCTGGCGTCTACCGCGAAATGTAATATTAACTATATACATGGGTTTTATATCATGGGCCTCTATTTGGACAAAGCGAATTTGACAATACGCCACCATGATGAAATATTTAAGGGTATTGGGGTAAACGTCATAGTTCAATATGATGGGGCATTAAATATTGAAGATAGGGAATGTAATGTTTAAAAAAGTCAACAGCTGTCTACTATCCAAAACCTAGTCATCTGCTATTCAAAACCCTGTCATCTACTATCAAATGCAATGTGATCCACAACCCAATATCCCACTATTTAGAATGACCAAAAGCACAAAATCCACCATTTAGACGCCGTTTAGAGTGGTCAACAATCTTTCAACTACAGCCAACACAACGTATGATGTAAAAAAGCTGAATAAAATATAACTGGAGATCCTTATACACATAACTAACATCTCTGTCTACATCTAACAATTTTATTATTATTATTATTATTATTATTATTATTATTATTATTATTATTATTATCACTTTCTATGCAAAATTGAAGCATCTATCCCCTATAACTTTCCTATCATCTCTTTTAATTAAAATCACCAGTAAGGTGGAAGGATAACAATGGATAGAAATATAAAAGCTATACACTCAAACATTGGTTATTCTCTATCATAAATGGAGTGAAAAAAAAGACAAATGGGCAAGAGTGGATGCAGAAAATGTAACGTTCTAGCAACATCTAGTATCCATTAAGTAGTTATCTACTCTCCACTGCTTAGCAATTGCTTGTGAGAAGGATGTTTCGAGTGGCCAATGCATCCTAATTGCTATTCAATACGCTGTTTGCAGTGATCATCACCGAATAATCTACTGGCCACACTGCGAATGATGTAAAAGAAGAATCGTAAAATGCTATCCAAATCCATTAGAAACACAACTATAATCAAAGAGAGTAAGATACACAAAACTGCCTGTTATATTAAGATACCATAGTCTTACAAAAAGTAACAGAAAAGATCTAAAAGCGATAAGGTTTGTAAAATTAATATATATTTTTTATTTCCCTGAAATACATTATAAAAATTAAAGAATAACTTACAATATAGCGAACAAAATCTTAAAACTCCTAAATGTTTTCTTAATTCCAAAAGTATCGAGTAATAACTTTAGTCTAGCGAACGAAACCATAAACTCCTAATGTTTTCTTTCTTCCTAAAGTATCGAGCAATCCAAATGAATTCCAAATGAATTACGAATAATGGTCAGTAATGTACTGATGTGTCGACAATAAAAAAGATATAATTCCAGACAGTGTTAATTGAATTCAAAGTAATTCCGTACAGCTATTAAATATCCAAATAGTCTATACATAAATTCAGGGTATTCCCACTGATAGCTATTATTCAAATTAATATGAAATGTTTCGATCGCTCTATTTTTAATTAGTAAATTTAATAAACGAACTCCCCTTAGTATAAAAAAGAATAAGTTACATGCCTGCTGGTACTATTAATAATGTTTAAATTTATGTAATAATTCAAAAATATAAAATACTTGAACGTAACAGAGAGAAGTCACTACGAGGCTTGGAATATTAATATTGGCATTTCGATGAAAACACGCTGTCGATAAACACATTAGCTAGTTTAACACCAGCTATTTTTGCCTCCCGAATGCTGCATAACCTTGGTTTAAACTTGTCTACTACCTTCTTGCTTGTGTCGTACAAGCTGGCATATTCAGCGATATCGCGATAGACATCGGCAGAATCAGTCTGCAGCATCAGTCAAAGTCCGATGTGCCTTTGGTTCTAAGAAGAAAATTGAGCTTCTCTTATGGGTAGATCCACAGACTTTGGTCAACGTCCAGTATAATTTGAGCTTTAGTTAAAGACATTCCGAGGTTTGTTTTGAGCACTATATTTGAGCAGTAACCCACTTACTGCTCGATGCTGGTACTCTTTCAGTCACTCTTCCAGCACAAGCATAGCCATAAAGGCCAGTGGGTAGTCGCTGCGACCGCCATGAAGTTACTCCGGACTGCCAATGTCTGCTTCAGGAATGTAGACCTTTGGTGAATCCGCTTTAATCTGGTGGTAGACGCCATCAGCCGCAGGTCTTCTACACGCTTTGATCATGGTAATATTCTTTTTGGCTAAACATGCGTGGTTGAGCAAACTGTAGAAGGCCTCTATCGGTGAAGCTGTGTTTGTCTGAATCAGTCCTATCTGCTCATATTTTCATTTGCGTAGACACTCTCACTAAGAAAAAGGTCATTGCTTTGTTGTATGTACAATACCTTAGATCGAAAGACCTCGTTTGCCATACTTTCTTCCAGGTTCTCGAAAGTTGCTATTCGTAAATTCCAGTTTGTCACGAAACCATAAATTTCCTATTGAGAACGTCATGTATTGTTCGATGTTGTTGGGACAGCGTTTATCTCTTTTGTCAATTATATTCTGATGTTCTCGATGACCAGATGTTCATCGGAGATTAACAATTACGGTTGTCAAGTCCTCTAACACGGTGTATTTAAATCAACTCTCGAGGCCCAAGAAGAATGTGGCCATAGCCTCATTACCAATATATAAAACTGGCTCAATGAATATTCCGTCACGCCAGAGGACCATATAGTAAACGTTACGTGGAACATGGTCTGTTTGATGCTTTTATCTAGACTGTTGGAGGGACATTTCACCGGAACGTCGAAAACGTCATACAGCTGAGTGCAACGTAGCGAGCATACAAAGCAGAGAACCAGACTAAATCCACGATTTTAATGTGCTGAACATATTGTTTCCAAGGTATAATAAATTTTGTGTAAAATTACTTGACCGAATCGGCTTTAAAAGGATAAATTGCGTATATTATTACTATTTTATTTAAAATATGAATTTTGACCTCTCTATCCATTGCCTAGTGATTATTGACAGTGCGGGTTGGTAGGAGCAGAGGTCTGCAATGTCATGCAGTTAGGATATCCTTGAACGTGTCTGACGTTTTCACAATATATTGCTCTCTACGTACATTTTTAAACTTATTAATATAGCATACATAAATATGTCCATAAATCACCGATAATAATAATAATAATGATAATAATAATAATAATAATAATGATAATAATTACAATAATAATAATAATAATAATAACAATAATAATAAGAGCAATATTATCAACAATGATTCTCTTCATTAGGGTCATTATAGTCAGCATATAATATGTAGAGCTGAGATAGGTCCCTATTATTATTTGTATTAGTATTATTGCAGTCTATATTCTACAACGTAAAATAAAGTGAACTTGTCTCCTCCATTTGATAAAGTAGACAGTTACTGAAATCGGAAGGATTTTATGAACAATCTTAGATGAGGCTTGACATTATCGTACACCTTTTGGAAGCTGTGGTTGAATTTATTGCATGGCTTTTGGGGTAATCAGTCTAGGCCGCAGAATCGCACATCACAGAAAGGATCCTTAGTTTTTATCATTATCATTGTTATCATTATTATAATCAGCATCATAATCATAATCATCATTTTGAGAGATTCGTATGTAGTTTGGTTACTTTTACATTACCTCTTTTGACTTTATATGATTATTACAACTCCTACGAATACCCTGATGATCGTCATCATATAATATCCCTCTACAACGTAGCTTATGCAATTTGATTCCTGTTTCCTTCATTTTCGTCTCTTCATTTTTATTTATTTGTACATTTTAAATCGAAAGGACGAAATATCTGACAAATATTAGTTTATTGTGCATATACCAAAATGAACAGAAAATATAAATGGAGTGGGGAAGGGTTTAAGATCTCTGATTTTAAACCAGTTCAACAATACTAAATCACTTATGCATTCTTTTTAGTCTGAAAATAACTGGTTTAAGTTAACTGGTTAAATGCTTATATGATCCCAACCCCACCGACATCTATACATTTATATCAATCTGTCAGTTTTGCCTTCAACTTTAATTTGTTTATTATCGAGTTACATACTGATACAATTACAATGTATACAATTTTATGACATGGTACATGTATTTCTTCCAATATCAATAATCTATACATCACATTTATATCAAACAGCTAGCTGACGAGAGACCGATTATTATAAAATATATTTTGAAATATGCTTGTATAATTCTTCATTTCTTCCAATACCATTTGTTCCTTTTCCAAGTTTTTCTTCTGAAAAGTCTTCCACAATGATACAATTATAATTATAAAACTTTATACGAATAGTTTCGCTGTCTGTGTGATGGGCACACTGGTCGCTTCTTTGTCTGTTTGTTATACACATGTGCTGAGTTAGTGTTTTGTTATTTTAATAAATGAAAATTACAGGATTTATACCTTTCTCAATCATGTCTTCTGTCTTGTATTTTCTGTCTGTTCTATATTTCATAGTGAAAGACATGTACGAGTTAAAGCTTTTTCTCGTGTATATTGTGTTTATTGTTTGCTTTGGATTGTAAATTGTTTGTTAATCTGACGAAGCGGCTGTTTTGTTAAACAAAATAATGTTAATAACATAATTTTTCGGTAAACATCCCTTATATGAAAACTAAGATGCATTTTAGAGCCACAATTCAGGTCGAATATTCATGTTTAGATCATTGTAGCTGTCACAATGACAGGTCCATTAGATGTAAACTAATCATGACTTTGGTCATTCGTTTTGCCTAGCGGAACTTATGTCCAGTACTCAAATATCATCAAGTTTGTCATCAAGATTTCGTCTACACTTTCCAAGTTCAAAGGTTTACTATGACATATCTAGCAAACAAATTTGACCTTATCTTAAGCTGTAAACTCACAATCATGAACAAAATCAACCATTTAAGATGTTATTGACTAAATGACCTTGGATATTGACCTAAGGTGATTATTTTCAAGGGAAGCGGCGGGGTTGGTCTTGTGGGGATTTTGTACTGCACCCGAAATTTTTGAGAAACGGTCACAGTTTTGTTTTCTGCTATCGAATACTACATCTATATATGTAACATTAAATGGAATATAGGTTGTACGCTTTTCTGAGAACGAAAACTGCAAATAAATATGAAAAGAAAGAAACTGTAATGTTCGTTTGGGAATTGTGGGAACCATTATTCCAACTTTTCGAATATAAGTATGATAGCTGGACATACAATACAATTATAGATGCACACTGGACCTCTTTACATGAGAGAGCAAGTCTGCTATATGTCGACACCACAGTCAGAAATAATCAGATCACAATTCGTTCCTCACAGTCCCACCTGGTGGTTTGCCACATACTGGTAAAGATTCTTTGTGTTGACCTTTGGAACTCCCAGTCCACTTATTGTTATTAGCGCACCAGAGAACGCGTTGCAAACTCGTGTTAAAAACAAGCTATCGTGAGTAATGACGTGTTTTGCATGACGTATGACACAATCAGAAGTGTGAATGTTGTGATTTGATTTGTGAACTTTAAGGGTAACAGGACAGGAGATCAAGTTTTGATCAGATTTCCTTATACCAAAAGCTTCGGAGACCTTCGTTACTGTGTATAAGCACTCGCCGGACTTGAAGTTAGGTATACGATGATCACCAAGAATTTCCGTCAAGAATGAAACTCTCTCACCTTGGTCCCATTGACTTTAAAACGGTAGCTAACGCCACTACCAGCCTTAAGACATATTTTAAATAAACAAGGCACCATTTCTGCTAAGACCATGACTGCTGACTAGTGGTTGAGGTTGCTGTCATGTCCGGAGGTGAATATGTTAACACCCTAGCATTTACAGAGTGAAACTTTGTTTTGTTCTTTGTCATTTAGATTGAAAACACAATGAAAAATGCATCTACCATGGTAAGACGGTACAATATTTAAAAACTGCGTTGGGTACGTACCATCAGAAGGTCAGCAAACTCATTATTTAACTCGAATAGCGGATGCTTGGCCAACATTTGGCCGAAAGAGCTTATCAAAATACGTGTCCTACCCAGTGTCTATTTCTATTTGGCAAAGTTTGCGGTAACACTTGACTATTTTTTACACGTTACATGGGCAATACATAACGCTTCAACATAAACAGATGGAATTAATAAAGAAAACATTAGATTTAAGTCAGGACCTCGTGACTTAATATATGAAACTATTCTAGAGGAAACAAACAAATGAATGTCAAAATAAGACACAATTTTGAAATCTTCTATAAATTTGAAAGGGTTGAGAACATGTTGCATATTATTGATAGCAATTTTGCATTTTACATATGGCCTACTATGTGTGTTGCAAAAAAGTTATAAAAGGTCTTATTGCTCTTTAAAGTAGGAAGCAGAGCTATATATTTGACAGTTTATCACTAAAGGCATTATTTTACAGCTAAGGAATGTATGTAATAAAACTGGAAAAAGTTTGCTTGCATGCCAATTGGCTTCTGTGTCTACCAATCAGATCTAGGACTTGTGTGTGTGGCAATAGCAGAATATGATTATATACGTATATCTTTCCTCTTGCTGACTTTATAAGTTGTAGTCAAAGCGGTGAATGATTTGCATGAACACATAGTCTTTCGGATAATATCTACAGTAAGCTAGTTATTATCTTCGGTAGTATGAGTAGATGTAATGCCCTAAAACGTAAACATATCCACGCTGTTTTTATCTATGAGGAAATCCAGCTGGGTACTGTAAAGCGGATTATTTTCGAGATATTCTCAGTCAATCTTCTACGAAATCAAAAGTCCGTTACAATTTCATATAACATAAAGGTCAGTTAACGGACAGTAATACTAAACAAAAATACCGCGTACACGTCTTGAAATCGCAGGTGAAAAATGTGGCTATTAAAAATAACAGGAGATGCAGTAAACTAATTTTCTAAAGAGAAATTGTATTAGCACTTTTATCCCTGAGTAGGAGGGATGAAGAAAGGATAGGCACTAAGGCGACAAATATTCTTACAGAATTATGCACTGAATTTCATTCTAAGACAATATTCATGCAAGTGAAACTTAAACTACAGCTAAATTTGACTGATTTTATGATATTTGTTGTATTGTTGGGTTATTTATTAATATTTAGATGATTTGTCTTTACCAAGTTTAGCGGTACAGAAGTCATAACTCATGTACATGTAGGTTATAACATTTTTAATTATCTTGTACAATATTTTATTTAGGACTAGAAGCTTCTAGGTTCTTCAGATAAAGATGGTATTCGTGTTTCCAGCTGGTCCGCCTCTAAGACCATTTGGATTGACAGCTGTACAAGTCTTTGTTGGTCTAACGGTACTTCTTGTGATTCTACAGAGTATGACTCTCTCTCTCTCTCTCTCTCTCTCTCGCTCGGTCTCTCTATATAAAGCCATCATTATATAAACAATATTTGTAACGTCATTGAGTTGGACTAATACAACTTTGAACTCTTTGCCTAACCGTGTAAATACACTTATGTTTGCTTGATCTATACAAAATCAAACCCATGTGAATTTATCTAATTTTTTACGTGTGTTGTATTTCGAGAACAATTACTTTTGCATGAGCATGTGAGAAAGCCTTTCGGTAACTTCTCATGGATCGGTGGTTATTTCCGGGGTTTTCCCGGGTTCTTCCTCCACTATTAATACTGGCCACCATGTATAGCCCATCGTGTGCTGAAAAATGGCGTTAAACCCCAAAACAACAACTTTAGCATGATATTACAATTATACAAAAATATCTGGTTTGATCCACGGGACATAAGTTGTGATAGTATATGAGACTGCACATAATAGGCAACACATATTGGTATTTGAAACAATATTCAACTGCTTATGTAGTACTCACAAAAGTGCCGTTCATAAAGTTATGTTGTTTGCAATGCAGACTTTTGATTAATGGTAGAAGACAAGTTTAATCACGCCATCGACATGTTTGATACATAAAACATAAAACCACACAAAAGTAAAAATGTCTAAAATACATTCGTTAAAACTACATTGCTCAAATCATGTTTAGCTGTTCCAAGCATCATCTTTAAGGCGAACACTATTACCATTTATTCATATAAGCAGACTCAGTTAATCGACAGTCGTCTAAAAGACCATTTCTAACTGTATCTGAACATTCCATTATTTCTGAAAAGAATTACTTTGATTTTATCCAGATTGATTTTTGCACCAAAATTTGACAAAATTGGTCAAAAATAAATATTTGTTACGGAAATAAATTCTATTTTAATGCAGTGATCAAAATCATCGGCATGCAGTACAGCAAGTATATGCTTTTTCCTTTTATTTATAACGATAACACAAAGATATTTTGCTAGCAGTTCTTCCTTAAGATCAGTAATGCATAATGAGGATAAATAAGGGCCTAGTATACGACCTTGTCTGGTACCTACATGGCAGGAAAAACCGATACCGACAATCTTTAGGAGACTTAATACGTGGTTCCAAACTAGCATATATAAATGAATTCACCCTGATTTTTTGTATTAGTAAAATATATCTTGATTTTTTGAATTTTTATCCGGGCTTCCGTCAGAGATTCAAGTCGTTCGACCATAAAACTTACATCATTACTAATCTAGGGAATCACTCGTCTTTCCGGGGAGTCCTGTGATGTGATAAATGTATCATTTATTGCGCTACACATATGTTCTCATCTCCTCTCATCTACTAGACCGTATGAGTTGAGCAGTTAAATAGAAAGGTATATTACTTTGGTTTGGTTTGGTACTTTACGGCACAACAATACAAGTATCTTATTTAATGCCGTGTCAATTGGAGTAAAGTACCCTACGCAAGGACACACAACGGTAGCTCATCCTCGAAATGCAGGCTTGCTCTGATGGTAGGATTAGAACATTTTGATTGTATGTCGTGCATCCTAAACACTGAGCCACCGCGATTCTCAGTACCTACTCATCCCCAAACAAATTTAGTTTTGCTTGATATTATGCATGAAGTATATACGGTTTATTTTTTTTATTTCATGATATTAATCCCTTTTGAACAATGAATCTCCCATAACAACTTGCAACCTTCAAATTCCACATTCGAATTGACGACTATCATTGGAATTTTATTTGACAAGTTTCTGTTATTTTCATCGTTTTCTTTAGCAGAAAAAGTTTCGTACATTCATATAAGCTTCTTATTCAGATCAGTTCAAATGTTTTTTTTTTCTTGAACGTATACACACAATTACGTCACCTCATTTTCAAACTTATCTTGCGAAATTTTAAACCGTCCGAACAGACTGCAGTTTTCAACGGTTTCATAAGACTTAGTTATTTTGAATATTTGTATTTATATGGTCAGCCATAGCGTCTAGTGTAAAACAATTGGCATGTTGTACCTCACACAAATACAAGTATATGAGCACATTACATAATATACATCTTTTCCTAAATTGGCCATACAATTGCTTTAAAATGAGACCAAAAGCTTGATACTAGACAGTTGACCCTTGAATAAAAATGTGCTATGTTTTGACTTTAAGACTTTGTAAAACGTATGCCCAAATCATCTATTAGCGGAACACCACTGTAATTATATCTATATATATATATATATATATATATATATATATATATATATATATATATATATATATATATATATATATATATATACAGAGACACAGAGAGAGATAATGGATGATAGACAATCTGAATAACTGCAGAGGTACACCAAAACTCAATTTCAGCCATATCGCTACGATGTCTGGAATGTGACAGTCTATAGAGATGTCTTGCACTGGGACATTATATCGCAGACATGTAGTATGATGTCTCACCCAGTCAAATTATTATGGAAAAAGGCAGACAAGTCCTAATACTAACCTCTTAATGCTGAGCGCCAAGCGAGGCAGATGTTAGTGCCAGCTTTGTAAATATTTGGTATGACTCGGCCGGGGATCGAACCCATGACCTCTCGCCTCCAGATATAATAAGAGAATTCTAAAAAAATTACGATGACGATAGTTAGGGCCGGATTTAGGTATAAGCTAAACAAGCTACAGCTTAGGGTCTCGCAGTGTGAACATTCCTCTCAAAATTGAAGAAATTTAAAACATTTATTACAATTTTATAACAACATATTTAAGTAATAATGAAATCATGTTCTACAGCCGTATTCTCTGTTAGCATTTATCAAATAGTGCCTCTACAGCTTCCCATGGTTTAGGACGTCACCATATTTTAATCGGGACCTGACTATAGGTAATATTTTAGACACTATATAACCTAGAGAGAACTATTCCTTGTTGAAAAGAATAACAACACAATTTTGGGTAGAATGAAAAAAGTGCATACAATTACCATTATGAGGAATAGCATGCAAAATTTCTCATCTAGTTCATCCCTTTCGATTTTGAGAAAGCTCTTTTTGCACTGTGCTTTCTACATTCGCTCTTTCCTTTCTTAATTGTTTTTGTTTCATTAAATGATCTTTTCGAGTCATGTCATTTCTGAATACGAGAAGTGCCAAATCAAACATTTTAAATAAAATAATGTATTTTTAATTTCTTTTTCCTGTTTGTTCAATATTTCAGTCAATTGTTCATGGCTTATCAACGCACTGGCATCTCACCTTCTTTTAATCTTACTCGCTTGTTTTACTCACTTATTAGTCCTCACTCATTAGCAAACTAAGCAGCTCGCTCGTTTTCATAAACCAGATCATTCATTGAAGACTGACGAACACGTTCATTTCGTAGAAAGTCAAACTCAGAATCCAAAGGTCGCCAGTTTAATACCCACCAAATCATGCCCCTTAGCCGCATCAGTGTATCCTTGGGTAAGGCGTACAGTTACCATTTCTTCATCCAATATTTCCAATAATTTGTTAAAGGTAATTTTAAAACGCACAAAATCACAAAATGCCTCAAGCAAATTATTTACTGATGAACGCAATACTAGTTTACTCATCTTTCCTCTTAAGATGCCATTGATGTAAGAAACAGAAGAACAATGACCGGCGATATAACAAACAGTGGAACTTGCGGAGATCCGCCTAGCACGCTTGGTGACTTGGTCCTTTATAAAAAGCAAACAGATGCAGCTTTTTACGCATGTCCAGGTTTAAATCAATACATAAATGTTCCCCTGACTTGTCCAATCATCTACTGTCAAACGAACGGAACCTTTTCTACACCCGATTTTCCTACTACTCAGTACTACTTCTTCCCAGGTAAGTATCCATGTTTCAATCTCGAAAAAAGAGCTGTCACCAATACAAAAGAGTAAAGCCAGAGATTTCTATAAATTTTTTAATTGTATAAAAATAGCTCACATTCTCCTCTAAATGAAGATCTAATGCTATTGTATGCATAAGCTGTTTGAGTAGACGTATACCTCGCTTAGACTTGCTGATCGCCAATGTTTGTATTTTCATTGATGTGCACGAAAAAAGGATTCATTATCACAGAGAAACTGGACATCCTAGGTTTCATCAGCAGAGAAATTTCGTTGCTGCTTTTTCCGCTTGAAAATTTCAGAAACAATAAGTAAAATATGTACATTTCAAAAGTGCAAATTTAAAAGCAGCCACTTTAGACTGTGTAAATTATGTGGAATCGGTAGAATCAGAAGTCATTGATAGGACTGACGAAACGTTACAACGTATTGAAAACATAGGTACTATCTAGGTTGATACCTAAACCTAAATACAATTTACGAAGCTCACATCATTCTCTGGATTTTTAACAGTTTCCTTGACCAATTAAGAACATTATTTAAGAGCTCTTTGCTTTGAGAATGAATGTCTAGTTGTTAAAAATCTCATTCAGTTAAGGAACGAAAGTAAATAGTTCGAAAATAAAATCTAGTTATATATTACTTTCAAATCACAAAATATGTTAATCGCGTGGAATGCCAGGTAAACCTTTTCGTATTGTTATGGAGTCATGTATATTTATATTTTGCTGCAGAATATGTCTTAATATTTTGAAGAATATTTCAATAAATTCTGATTGGTTGTGCTAGGTCACATTCATAATCAATTTTGAGGCAAAATGAGTTTTACGATCCGTCACGTCGGGCATATTGTGAAATATGGTCGTAATATAATTGTATGCTTACATAAGATTAGAACTGACCCATCAGATGGATTCCAAATATGTAGTCATCCTCATTGTTTTGTTCCTTTTGTAAGTCTGCAGACATGCTTTATGTTTTACTTAAATATCATTCGAGAGGTAAAAGATTTGGTTAGAATGTTCAGTGGAAATAGAAAGTGCTCATTATTTGAACTATAGTATTGTTCTGTAAATGATGTGAATTATTCTAAGGAGTTTTGGACAATGCCAGCTTGAAGACATCACAATTCATGACGGACCGGAACAAATCCGGTTTTTAAATTTATGAATTTTTCACTTTTTGGACAGTCATAAAACTTAATCAGTATTATTTTTGGATTCACTTCATAATAGTTAAAGTTCTTCTCACATTTCCATTTATACCATTGATAATTCATTTTTGATGAACTTTTACAAACCTTGTTAGTGTTGCTTTATTCAATTACTTTGTTTATGACCATACAGTCGTAACAACGGGCTCAGACTGCGTAGGATCTATAAATATATGTTGCATGTTTCTAATAGTAAAATCTGTTGACAACTTCAGGATAATTTTACAATGACTGGATTGTTCAGGAAAAGTGTGTTCTTAGAAGGATTAATTTATTTCCCATTGGGTGGGTTATGTGATGAATAGGTGTTTTGAAATATTAAATGGAATAGTAAGATCTGTCACTTGAGGTATATTGCAACATATACTCGTAATACACGCTTGAAGGTGTATATAACAAGAAAACGAAGCAATGAGATTCTATTTTTGATTAATTTCTGTTTCGGATTCATAGGTCCTCTGTAATTTCATTTCGGCTGAAAATGTTCAAGCCGTTCATTACTAAGGAATGAAAAGTAGTAAATTTATACATAATCAGCGTTTTTTTGGTTTGTTTTTCATTGTACCTTCCTTTCTCACTTTAAAGCAGATTGTGATTAATAGATGCGACTTTGTATATATGTTACCAGAGAGTTTGTTGCATACTACGTCTGATTTCCACCTTTGAAGTCAATGTTAATGGTAATTATTTTGCTCTTTGATCGCACGTACCATCTCATAATTCATCTCATCAATAAAAGGTGTATTGCGAACTCACTGAGGTTCATATATCAAGGTCACTGCCTAATAATCAATGGTTTCCATCGCACTGTCGTTCTGATCTCTGACCTTTTAATGGTTTTAGATTAAGCGAGTACATGTTGTATATTGCTACATCATCACTACAAAGTGTGTTACATGTCATATTATGGTCTTTATTTTCAAGGGTAGGATCACAAATCATTAATTGTTTTTTCCATCACAATCCGTTCAGCTCAGAAGATTTAAAGACGTTTTATATTAAAGAATGTAACTTGAAATACTTATATTTTGTAATTAAATTTTATATCTTGTGACGCATTGGGTTAAAATCCTAAATGTCATAGTTGTTATCACTATCTAAATTTTTCCGTCTTACGTTCCCATCCGAACTTTAACTTTTGAACCTTGTTAGACTAAAGGTATGAAACCTAGGATACTTATATATCACCATTAGAGGCTTTTAGGTTAAAGCCACAGATAAACAATTTAATGTGTCCATTAGCCTGTATTTGCTACACTATATCCCAATATATTAGATAAAAAGATGAGCTGTACCATCGTTTGCCTATATATATATATATATATATATATATATATATATATATATATATATATATATATATATATATATATATATATATATATATATATATATATATGTATATATATATAAACTAGTGGTTCAGTACAATAGTGTTGGTCATAACTTCAAGGTCACATTGTATGTCATATCTTCAGAATGTTTATCCTTAAATGGAAAATTAAACCTCTAGGTTTGGTATTGTTTTATGTTGCAAAATAAAATCTTAAAGTGTGTTAGGAATATTTGGTACTTGCCTTAAACAATAATTTCCAAGTATCTTAGGATATTAGAGCAAATCCTTGTTTGACTGTTTTGTTTATTTTGTTCTTCAGTGAATGAAATACATGTGGTTGTTGACATGAGTGGTGAAATTACAAGCCCAAACTATCCTGCGAACTACACTCCGACATCGAATGATACAGCTATCGCTTGGAGCATTATGACACCAGGGAAGGGCATTGTATTTCGAGTAGAAGACTTTGATATCGATTCCACCGCAGTGGTCCAATTCCTGTGCGGAAATGAGTATGTACGAACATATATTAAAGTAACGTTTAAGTTTGCGTTAAAATAAATCAGATTGATATAGAATTTTCGAATCTACTGACTTTAATGAAAAAGATATATATACACACACACACACACACACACACACACACATATATATATATATATATATATATATATATATATATATATATATATATATATATATATATATATATATATATATATATATATATATATATATAATGTGTAATGGTACTGGGCCTCAAACCGGAACTCGTCATTATACCTTTGGCTAACGTGCAGGAGGCACTTGAGCGTTAAACGGGAAATTCTTTGTAAACATTGCCCATTAGTTACATAGGAATGGTGTTCTACCTGAAAGGATTGAATGTTTATGGTCTCTAACGGGGAATTTGACTTGATGTCATAACGACGCTACATGTAATCCTTTGTGTCGATCAACAAATGGCCTCAAACAATGACAATGCATTAAACCGGATATTATAATGTTAAAAATGTTTTTAGGCTCGAATAAAGAGTAACATAGAAAGAATGAAAACAACAAGCTTTTCAGAATTTAACAAATAATTTATTTTCCTGGTAAAGTCTGTAAAAATGAAAAAAGGAAAAGAACTTACGGATTCAAAAATCAAATCCAAAAATAATCTAAGAATAATCCACGAATTAAATTGCAAAATTCCTTGTAATAAATTTCAAGTTCGAATCCTGATGGAAAATCCAAGATGGATGACAATGACGGATGTTATAGCCAGTACTGTGCTTATCTAAAGATCCTTGTAGAAATACAAATAATGGCACTTCGGTGTTGGATATTAAATTTGTAAGCAGTGTATTTCCAAAACATTTGTGTGAGCACTCCTCAAAATATTTCCAGAGAATAAAGATTGAATCCTTTTGAAATCCAAATGATCTGAAGAAAATTATATCCCAGGTATCGGCTACAACAAATTAACTTGACATCAGTGTGAAAAGACCCAAAACTGAGAGAGAGATCTTAAATACAGATTATATTGTATCATAAGACGCAATTTTGAAATTCCCCCACGTTGCGAAATCGGAGATGTTTGGTCACGTGATCATGTTTATATCACGTACATAGAATATGGCCTTGATTAGACCAATGACTTTATTCCCAGAATAAAAATAAAAATGTGTTTACTTCTTAACCCACGTAGTTCCGTCATGATCTTGCCAACAAACAATCATTTTAAAATAAAATAAAACGTTGTTTACTAATTTTGAATCAAGGTCGGAATTTAGATCAATAGCTGATGTTTATGAAAAGAATGATTCAGGTCAACCAATTTTCTGGAAAAACATTCATCTCCTTTGAATTAAGTTACATTATAATAGCACATAATAGAATAAAAATATTTAAAACTGACAAAATTTTAAATTAAAATAAATATAAATTAAATCAGATCTAATTAACAATCTACATTCCTCTGTGTTTTTAATACTAACCGTACCTACACATACTACGCTCTAATCACAAACCTCTACCCTAGAAGGAAGATGTTAGGAAGTGTTTACATTTTAATTTTATACTAACATACAAACGTAATGTCAAACACAATAATATGACGTGTTGATAGACACACTTACATTTTCTTACATACAAACAAACAATCAGATATAATAGAGAAGTGGTAAAGAGGTGTTAAGGTTTAATTGTCAATAACATAGGCATGCACAATATATGCAGACAGAAAAAAAAACTGAAGTTATGTTGGAACATATAATTAGTGTCTCTTTTATCTGATTACTTCTGACAACTTCCCATATGGCGGTGTTCTGACATTTTTCTGTATTGTCTGGTTGACGATGAATATCGAGATTGTGAACAATCCGCAATATATGCTTGAAGCTAAGACATCAAGAATAACAATCCTAACATAGCCTTCTTATCCCACAGAAAATACAAATTTTACAGAAATCATGCATACCTTACATAAATCATTTTTTTTGGCGTATTTTCACTGGTTTACACAAGAGAAAGGGTGTGTTTGAAGAGTTATTTTATACGCACGACAATATGCACCTTACCAAGAAACTCATGTTATAAGCCAGAGGGATTTTCAAATTGTTGTTTTTAGTGGTGAAATAACAAAAATATACACATATAAAAACCTCAAAACAGAAAACACAAACGAAAAAATGCGTTACAAAACGATTTGTTTATTTGTTTATTAGAATACGGGAAAAGGCGTTTAGTTTTGGTGAGCGGACCTAGATTTATCTTCTAAGATTACAGCTATTACCATATTATAGGGTTCACTCTTTCAAAAAGAAGGAAAAGTCCATCGTTTCCATTACGCATTACAGTTGTACATTTTATTGTTTTTGCATCCGATTCATTTTTGCCAGCAATATTTATCTTCATTTAGTATTCTCACTCCACCCCCTCTATGTATATCTACATATCAATGATGACGACTGTTAGACCCATATAAAAATATGCTTTTATCACTATTCCACTAGTTTCGGGATGACGAAATAAGTTTTACTTGGTAAAGTTATTTTGAAGCAGATATCATATATCATATGTTTTAAAGTAAACGTGCAGCCTTATATAATAACCATTTTGTTTAAGTTCTGTTATATCCCTGACTTGTATTCTTTCTATAACTACATCGTCGGTAAAGAGATTATAGTTCTGACGTCCATGTAAGACATTTCAGCATCAGACAGATTTGTTGTTGTCTACACGAGAATACACAGTGCTACGTGTTGGACTAAGTTCATTATTGCTTAACTTTAGATTTAAAGATCCTTTCACTCCATCATTTTCTATGTTATCTCTACTAATGATTATCTCGCTGTGTCGCTCGAGATGTTCCCTAGGTTATGTGCATATTTGTTATTCATAGCTAGATTAGTTTGCAAAAGTATTGTTCCTTTATTTTGCTCAATCATACTTTATGGTTTTTCTGCTTGTTGGACTTGATTATGAGCATCACTTAAGTTGATTCGATTTGATATTTTTTGTTTTCTGGTGAGTCTTAATTATCAGGAACTATGAAGTTATTATAAATAGCTTTATTGGTTTGTTTGTTTTTGTTTTCGAGTATCATTGTTTATTTGAATTCATATTATTACATGATCAACGTCCATTCTTTTCTCAGCTGGTTTTCAAACTCTGTTATTCTTCAAAATTAATTAAGTCCCGTTCTCGTTTACGATCAATTGCTTATAAATATTGTTAACGTTCAACTTTTATGACATGTATATGACAAATTGTTTCACTAAAGAAAAAATTTAAACCAATATATTTGATCAAAATAATTATTTAAAAGTTAGTTTAGCTCAAAAATTACTATAAACTTCCAATAATTAAGTCCAGTATTGGAGAGTAGTTTCCATTCATCAACCAGATATGGGCTAACATGTATTGATGGTTCCATGATTATGTCGAATTTGGAATTTGAGAAACTAACGTTTTGTTGAAGGAATTGATAAATACACTCTCACCCACTCCACCCGCTCATACAACCACGGAGAAGTGAGTGGGGGGTGGGGCGGGGAATGAACCACAATCTTTCTGGTCATATCCCGAAAGTACGGAATCAGTCAACATCGTCATTGTGATTAGTGTCACCCAAGTGTTACCAAAATTATCAAAGCCTCGAAATATAGAATTCAAAATAATTGAAGCAAAGACAGCGACATCAAAAGCCGGAAAAAAAATTCTTCATAGGGTTATCTCAAATAACACTCTTTCGAGTAATCATTATAGAAGTCGAGTGTACATAAATTATTATTGAGTAGTTGCAGGGTCCCAGGAATAGTAAAATGTATTGTTGATGATTGGTGTATTAACCTGTATTATTATTATTATTTTGCAGAATAACAAACTTAATCAATGGAACAACTCTGCTTGGGCGTGAGATTTCTTGCAACAAATCATGTGCTGCTGTTGATTTGTATATAGACGCTGTGCCCATCGGAAGGGGTTTCAACATTTCATTCAGGACCCAGGTGTAGTTACCAAGGAATGTTGATGCATCGTTTGTGAAACTGAGGTTCAGAACTTTGAATCCCAATTAATCTTCCGCAAATAATAAAACCAAGACATAACACAATTTGTTTCCATTAATTGTTGAAGATATTACCTAATATCGACAATATTACAAGAATCTTTTGATGAAACCATAAATAAATTAAAGTACTGTCATGGTTTTCATAGCTTATATCAGTGTATGTTGTCGTGGCTTTCATAGTTTATATCATTGGATACTCTGCATTACTTTGATATATTAGGTTTTATTGTCATTAAAAGCTAACGTAAATATATAATTTGTGGTAAATATGTCGCTACAGAATTCATCAACTGCAGTTTCATTTTGAATTTTTAGCTTCGGATTCCATATTTACGAACATCTTGTCTTTCTAAAAATGTTGATATTATAAAATGATATATAAAAGACGAGCAGCATGAAGACCTTTCGACCCAGTTTCTTGGGTACATACATACGTTAATTACATAGGTCGCATATTTAATTATAGGAATCGAAACAGTGACAGGAAATATAGATGATAAACTGCTTTGCAATGCTAGCAGACTAACGAACTAAACAAAATCTATAGTAAAAGAAATGTATTTGGTATTTATCAGCAGATGCTAAATAAACATAGCGAAAATAGCTGCATTTGATAATAAAATGCTAAGCACTTGATATTCTCTCTCCTCCTCCCCCCCCCCCTTTTAATTATATGGTCTTGTTCAGTCATATTTTCAGGTTTTTGTTCATCTTTGTTTTCTTAAAGGACACTTTATTCTCTAATATGCTTTCGTCTGATACGTCTTCTGTTTTAGAGAATATAGTCTGGTCTCCATCTCCTCCTTTTGTTTGTTTACTTTCAATCTATTTATATGTATTGGGATCTTATACCTTGCAACGCGAATGTTCCCTTGCTTCTTATCGCGTTCATTGTCAACAGTCCTGTTTTTCAGACCTTAACTCGCCGATTTCATGTTACTTTTCTTGAATTGTATGATAGCATTGTGTCGCCATCCATGTAGACCTCACTCTTTATCTTTGCATTATATTATTTCTTCTGTTTTGCATGTTCAGACTCGATCTTATCCCTGGCATATGCCACATGCATAAAGGTGTCATATATTCGCTTAAATGCCAGAAAGCGTCCTACTCGGTCTCAGATGCTGTAGATATATTAAGTTCGATAGGCAAGGGCGCCTGTGTGCCATAAACAAGGAAAAACGAAGTTTTCTTTTACATCCATTATCAGCCGTTCTAAATCCAAATACGACTGGTGGCTACAAGATATAAAACAAAATCTCATGGTGGTAAGAACCAAGAACTGGAAAGAATAAAGAACGTGCATGATGAACATGACAAACTAGCGGAAAGAAGAATAAAATAGACCTACGAAAAATCGCAGAATAAGAGAGGGTTTTGCTAAGCTTCGTATGTTGAGTGAGTTAGGTATAGACTATCATAACACAAACGTTACTGGCGACGGCGTATCTTATACCAGTAGATACTCTGGCAAACAGCGATATTAAATAAAATATTGTATTGGTCAGATAAATGCAGTATTAATAGTAGTATCTGATATTAAGTCAAAAAATCGAGTCTTAGAGAGATGCTGATCGAGATCTATTCTATCAAACACTTGATGATATAACAAGTATTAGTAATATTATCTTGATTGTTGCTATTGACATATTCGAGTATGATCTCGTCAGAAACATAAACTATCTTTTGAAACAGCATATGAAATACTTGCACAATATCTGGTATTTAATAATTTTAGCATAGGACATTAAATATTTGCATTAGGTTATACTAATTACACAACACGTCTTTATCAAGATACTGTGAATGATATCACTCACATACCAATGAATTGTGACCCTCCTATTAATTTGATTCCCCAAATAATGTTTATGATGGTGTCAGTTATAGAAATACGTCATACAAGGTATGTATTGAATATAAATATTATTGCTGATCCTGTTAATAGCAAATTTCATCTGAAAATTGATAAAGCTGCTGCTGCTAAGAAAACGTTTATTTTCAATCAATATCTCGACAAGTTACTGTGTAAATCTTTTGTGTGAATATTTATTTATTAGCGATTTTATGTAAAAACCACAGTAGTCTTATGTAAGGATATCGTATCTGAGCCAAGACTATTTATTGTTAACGACCTTGATGATCTTCCCTGATGGTCCGATGTAGTAATCGATGATGAAATCGATTTTGTTGCGTCTTCAAAATTGTTTTCAAATATGAGATGGGGATATGGGATGGGGGAGGATCAGGGGGTAAATAAAGATGCTGTTGTCCAAGTACAAAAATAGGGTTCGGTTAAGAAACCCTCATATTAAGACTACTCCTTTAGCGTGCCCTCTAATGTGCTTATTAAAGCACATGCTCACTCTTGGGTCAGATAAATCCTTGTCGCACAGTCTTCTCAAGTAAATAAATATGTTGTAACTTTACGATCTGCAGTATCAATAGTCTAAATCACCATTTGACATTCCCTTTGACTGCATACAAATAAATTACATGAATCGGAAGCACCTTTTTATTATCCCTTTGACTGCATACAAATATTGACATGAATCGAAAACACCAGTTTGAGCAGCAGGGATGGCGAACAGACCAATTGCGTGAAAGTCCATTAATGAAGAAAAAAACTTACTACGAAAAAAATGGAAAATATACAAGCGTAATAACGTCAAACCGAAGCCTATAACCAAAAACCGAGAGTTGCTCTAAATGGGATAGCTCATTTTGTTACTTTATCTTTTTTGTTGACGTTTTTCATATTTTAGGCCTCTTTTTGTTTACCTTTCAGACAATCATTTGTGCACTCACACTCCCTGCTGCTGTTTAGATAAAGAATTTGCAACAAGAATTAGTATAATGTCTCTTAATCCCGAACATGAATAAGGAAATAAATTAAAACAAAATTATAGATGAAGCAAACGATAATCGTATAAATGAACTAATACGACGAGGCATAAATGATTCTAAATCAGAGTTAGATAGTGCTAATCGATTTATAAATAAACTGATGAAAAATCTAAAGATAATGAAAAATTAATTTCTTTTTAAACCAAAGATTTTATGAAGACCAGTGCGATATTGCTACCCAGAATCATGCAAATGTATTGTTATAAATTCGTGTGGGGTAGCATGTGTTTTGAAAAGATGTTGTTAAACTTAATCATATCCATATCCCCTGACCATTGAATGTTTTGCATAGTATGTGCATCGACTCAATTAAGCACAAATAAAATATTACAGTTATCTCTAACTACTTTATGTATTTATATACATCGCTGAGTGACATAAATCACGTCTGTGTTTTTATGCCTGTCTCGATATCATTAATAAATCCATCGAGCTCATCAACATATGCGGATTCAAAAATATCATTGATAAAATTGATAATATCATTACCATCCTCGTCAAACAATTTTCCATTTTCATTAATATCTTTAAGGACATCGTAGAATCTCTGATAATCTACGGATAGTGCCAATAAATATAACTTACCCCACTTGAGCCATCTCATTATCAAGTTAAGCAATAATTGTATTTTACCAGGACCGGATGGACCCATTATTATCATTCTGGTGGAATTCGGTAATGTTGAAATATGTTTAATTGGTTTTTGTTTTCGTGTAGCTGAAATATCAACGACATCCGTGTTGTTAAAATATAACAAAGATAGATTATATTGCTTTCGACGCAGAGCATCCACCCCCACAAGTGGATTAACAACAATAATACAAAAACATATAAAGCGTGCACTTACAGGTAAATGTGTAGAATGTGGTACAAAAAGATATAAATATATCTCCCAGACACAGTCGGGACACAAATTGTCTGCTGGTGATATCACTGTTTCTTTAGGATAATTACCAGGAGCTTCATGGGCAAAGTATCCAGGAGAAAAACATCTTCCTGGATATGATTACTGTGGTCCTGGAACTCGACTTGATATCCGACTTGACGAGCGGGATCAACCAAGACCTAGAGAGTATCCAATAAATACATTTGATCAAGCATATCAAGTTTGTGATGTAGCGTATAAAACAAGGTTTTACAGCAACGACGTATTGCATATATGAAGTTGAATCACTCGTTAAATTCCATTATAAAAGACCCGATAGCTTCCTAGTAAAATCTGCGATGAAAAGTAAACTATTATTAGAGGCCGGTAATTAATTAACCGACTTATTATTATAATGAGATCTATTTATTATAGTCCAAGAAGATACTGGAGGGTAGATCAGCGATTAGTTAACTTGCTGATGCAGTAAATGTTACACGTTATAATGCTACAAAGTGGTTAGCACGACAGGCAATATAGCAAATGTATCTATCACCACCTAAAAAAAATCAATATACACATATTGATGTCAGCATTCAAATGAAGTTCGTCAAGCATATATTTTATTTATACAACACCATACAATCAAAATTGGTAGACGTCAATCACGTACATATAAATACGCCTTGACTGTCGTTGACGTATCAAGCAGGTATGAAGAAGCAGAACCACTATCAACAAAAACATCTGCTGAACTTGTATCTGCATTTTAACTAATTTGTTTTGACAAGGACCATTTCGATGGCGACAGATGCTACAGGTTGATCCTGGCAAGGAATTTCCTGGTGCAGTATCATCTCTAATGAAAAACATAACGTCAGAATCAGAATCGCGATCAGGCAATTGTTGATCGTGCGATTTCTATGAAACCTAGCAATGCAATCACAAACAAAAAAAAAATTACCAATAAAACGATATGATTTTTCAAAACAACCAGTACTAGGTTATGTGACTGTGAGGTATTTATAGGAACCTGGTGAACTTGAAGGTGGTAGACAAAGACCGACTGATTCTATTTGGAGTGTTACGACACATAAAATTTCCAGCGTGGTAAGATCATGCAATATACGGGTTAGATTCAACTGTTCCTCAATGTGGATTTGTACGCGAACAATTACAAGTAATTCCTGAAGACACGCCATTACCACCGCATTTACTTTTGTAAACTAGCACCTCTACGTCGATTACATTCAAGATAGGTCAGCATCACATTTTCGCGTGTAACCAAGTTACTATTATGTGTGTCTATGGTAAATTGTCTTGTATTATTATTTGAATACTGCCACAAAATTATTGTGTTACAACTCGCACAATGATTATTTTGCATTTGTTTCATCGTCATGATAAATTCAACATCGAGATTAAAGTAATGATTTTTTTCTTCTCATTGTTCCTAACTATAAAAAAAATTATTACTCCACCATTATCAATAAAATTATCGCTATTACCAGCCGTTTCTGTAAATTCCATGGTAACCCGTCGCAGCTGAGATATTCTTCTTACTTGAGACACTGCGAGATATACTAAATTTAGTCATTCGATACGATCATTAACAATCCAAATATTAGTATCAGAAATAGTTAATACTTGTGAAGAATGAATTGTTATAGTATATCCTAGAGTCTACGGAGTCTTGTCTATCGTTAACGCGCTCGCAATAACACTGACATAAACTAAAACAATAACAATGATCACAACATTCTGTTTTTATGACGATTTGGTATATCAACTTCAATATTTTGTCGTCGCGTATGAACTGGTCGTTAACATAATGGTACAGGTACATTTGCAAATTTTTATTTATTTAATAAAAATAATTGCTGTTGAAGTATATCACGAACTATTGTTCTTCTTGCCATTATCAAAAGGTCTGGTCTCCATAAATTCCAAAAATTGTTAACAGGAGTTTCTGAAATTATCTCACGGATTATTTCACTTCGAATTTTGTTTGGTTGTAGTTTGATTAATTTCGTAAAGTCTGTTAATTCTGGATCAAGTGCTCTAGGCTCATCATTTATTTCCTCATAATAATCAGGAAAATTCCTCTGCCATTTATGTGGAGACAATCCAAAAAAGGTGGCGGTTTACCATTATCGCCACACATTATTACAGGAGTATTTTTGGTCAAGAACCGATCAAGAAATAATTTTAATGTTTCCAGCGACATATTTCATCCAAGATAATAATCTTTGGAATATATTTTCACCCATTCATTCAGGGTCTACGTATCTCCCTTCCATCTAAAGAAGCAGTGAGAAGTATGAGATTTGTTCATTTCTCTGGCGACTCTGTGTGAAGATGTTAAACAACCATATCTACGTAGTTTGAAGAACCTGAAGAAATAACTCAGTAACACGTGTTGTTTGACCAGAACTCCCGGGCTATCAAGATAAACAGTCTTATGTCTGTCGACAAGATCTTGTACCGATGGTGCTGAAGATCTTAAATGAGTAAACTGCAGCGACTCACCATCAATATAACTCCCAATTGTACCTAATTTAGTTCCATTCGGCAAGAAAACTGTTTCTTGCTTTATAAATAAGTTATCTTCGTTGTATCAGCAATTATGAATTCTAACTCAGCATATTCTATAATTAATCTTATACAATGTCGTTTATGATCATATGATTCTTCTTGAGTAAATTTACCAATTATTTTTTTCTGCCAAGATCTTTTGCGATTTTATTCTCAAAATCGGTTATATCATGATTTTCATCATCAGAATATTTCTTTTGCTGCGGTAACCAATTATGTTTTGGGGGACGATATGTTATAATTGCTTCACTTACTGTTAACAGCAATAGTATTTTTACATCAAGCATATTCCGTAAAAATACTGTTGGTGCCCACATTTTTTTAAAAAAGTGTTTGCCAAAACAGACTTAACAAATTGAATGAAGATCTTCGGCAAACTTAAATGACTCGATACAAGCGAATCCATCAGGTTAAAAGTTGGTAATGGTCCATGTATCGATACTCTGGTCATTTCGTGTGTTGGATGTCCAAATCGCTCTAAATTGACAGAAAACTCTCCCATTCCAAGAAAACTTCCGGGATAACATGCAATCATATCAACTGAGATAACATCCTTGTAATCGTATCTGTTATTTTCATAATCCACTATGTGCGTATTCGACACAGCTCGATATTATATCATAGAGACAATCAAAACTCGAAGGATTCCATGAATTATTCTCTGCAGGAATCGTAAATGTTTTTACTGAGCAGCTTTTCATGATCGTTTGTATAATTCAGCGCAATGTTTTTCATTTCTTCGTGGAGATATTCTGTTCGATCAATCTCACCATTACGTCATACAAACCGTTCGAACTTATTTTCTTCGATACCAATACTATTACTTCGTTGTGATTTTCTTCAGAACTCTGAAATAACCATACTGATTTAGGATTATTCTTACTGTTTTCGTTAATAAAATTAAATATATCACCGTTATAGAACTTAACAGTTCGATTTCGCGGAAATATTTTTATAGCCGATGTCCACGCATGCTCATTATAATCAAAAATATTTATCGGAGCTCCTCTCGATTTATATTTCTATTCGTACAAAATTTATCCTGTTATTGTTTTTACTCTCATTAGGAATTTTAATTTCTTTCCTAATTCAGCAACATCGTTTATTATAGATCCTTAATCCCTGACTGATTTAGTCCATTTTGTTTTATTTTTTATGTCTTAGATCAGTTAAACCATTTCCATGTATCGCGTTTGTTAAATGTTCCATTACTCGTTCGGCTACGCAATTTATTCGAAGATATCTTTGGTTTGAGATCGATAACACTGGGTTTATCATTCAGCGAATATATTGCATAATTAACTGAGGTCTTTCATAATACGGTTTATCAATACCAGATACCACTTAACATTCCTGGTTTGGAATTTTTATTTAACTTAACAATATTTCCAGTGTGAAGACGCACAGGGAAATGTTTGTCACGGATAATACAAGTATCGTCTTATCCCACAATAAATTTTACTCTGAAAAATATATTTGATTATCGAGAAAAGTAATAATCGTCGCCGCTCCTTGGCCATTCGTTGTAGCATTGATAAGACCTTTAATGACGTGCATAATTATGAATGTTGAGCACAAATGATATGCGTCATCTCAGCTAAATTCTTTCTTGGCGTCACGAAAACTTTTAATCAGAGTTTCCATCGCATCAACCAGAGCTCGCTTCCGCAAGTCAAGAGTTCTTCTATCAGGATCGAATCTAGATGTAGAAGGTTCAATTACAGATAATCTCTCACACCGCTATATTATAAGTGATACACACACACACACACACACACACACACATATATGTGTGTGTGTGTGTGTGTGTGTGTGTGTGTGTGTCAGTGTGTGTGTGTATGTGTGTATAATGATTCAAACAAGGAATAACTATAAATGGCTTAATATATGTTACACAACTCCTTGTAACAAAGCTCGCGTAAACGAATTATGTGGACTTCACTTACAATGTGTACGAAGAGGGAGTTTAGGACCAAAACTGTGTTTAAAGTGTGGTGTTAGGGTCAGAGGAGAAACGCAACTGTGTATGTAATGTGGTGGTACAAAAATTCAGTGAGCTGAAAAGATACGATAAAAATATAACACCGACAATAATGACAAGGTCATAAAAAATGCTGGATATTATCTCACCAGATTTTCAAATAAATAGTTAGACAGATAATATTATTACATAAAATGGAGCGAACTGAGTTTATGAAACATTCATATCATCAATAATGTAATCAGGAACTTCGACTAAAAAAAGCAGTCGGTAATGTCACTAATACTGGTTATCTCATATTCAATGCTAAGGGGAATAAATATTATTTCTCTCTTAAATTTGTCTACGAGTGTTTAACGGATTAATCGGAAAGGGTCTTGTGATCGATTATTTCAAATGCAGCAAACTCGATAAGTCCTTGGATGATTTACGAGCTATCACACAGAGTGAGAATTCTGCATGTGGTTTTACTGGTAAATATAAAACAGTTAAAAAAGGATGGTTAAATATGCTAATACAGAGACTTGCGAAGAAATCATATTTCCATCGATAAATGCATCTGGCAGACATTTTTATATTCACCCGCTTTCGATACACTATGTCGCAAATAATATTACCAAATCGGCGTTTTCGAAGGAATATAAACAAAAAATAACATTTCACTGTCTCCTGATTGTGATAGATACAAACAGATGAAGGGAGATACCTCTGTCAAGCTAGCCGTATAGTAATTAATAAGTTACCCTCTTGTTTCTGCGTGATATTATGTTTTGGTCGTCATTCAGTTTCTAATTAGCTGTTAGTTGAGTAACGTAACTTTGTAATAGTTCAAATTCTTAGAAGGGTATTTATACCTTTTAATTTTGTTCCCAAATAACTTCGTCATCGACAAAGTCAAAATAGAAAAGCAGTAAATCACAAACGCTACGTTTATGTGTACAATACAGCTAAGTTATTTTTAGATCTCAAAGTAAATAGATGTATACATACAGATATGTATCTTAACCTTGGCAAAGTCAATGGCAGAAATATAATGTGTGATTATTTTAATACAGTGTGTTCTGTAAAATGGAAATAAATAAACGCTGAAGTTTGTTTACTCAGTATAATAATGATCATTTGCATGAATCCAGCATAGGTAACTTCAAAATAAATTCTGAAACATATATCTGCAAAGATGATAAGTAGCGCAGAGCTAGCGTGGCTGATTCTCATACTTAAGATCTGGGGTTCTAATCCCGTGACTGACAAACTGTCGAAATTTCGCGATTTTCATGAAAAAGGTGGGAGCTACAGCCCCAAAAAGGGATTTCATGTACATCACCTCACCACCTCGAACGAAAAGGTGAGTGTATTTTGCACTCTCCCCGGGGTTTGATGTGTGTGTGTGTGTGTGTTTGTGTGTGTGTGTGTGTGTGTGCATGAAATTGAAAGGCCCAGACAACCCTCTGAATCTCTAAAATTTCGTTTCCTTTAGGGGTGGGGTGTCTATTTAAGAATTTGTGGAATCTCCAAAACTAAACCATAGTGTTATGTGGGGTCTCAATCGCACTGAAGGGTACCCCACACAGAAACATTCAGAAAGAATGTTAGCCTCATGGGGTGCCAAGAAAACCATGTGATAAGACAATCACAAAAAGACCCTTTAAAAGGCACAAAGGCAAATAAAGGGCACCCAAGAATGATAACCACTCAGCATGCTACGGTTTATTTTTTTTTTTTGTGTCAAAAAATACATTTAAATATATTATATTTTATAATGAACTACGAAAATGTGAAAAAAGATGAGGCCACCAGCCCCAAAATACATTATTTTTTGTTTATGTGTTTTCGATTTTTTTATATTAAAATATGAAAACATAAAATATGTGATGAATTAAATCCTGAGAAAATTTGAAGATACACAACCGGCAAAATACAGGTTCATTAAGCAAATTCAGAAATCTATGTTTTAGACCTTGGCGACAGCGAAAGACTGGCAAAATTAAATCAGAGTTAGATCAAAATACGAAACAAAAAACATTATTTACACACGTGTGAGACAATAGAGAAAACGAAACTGAAAGCAGTGTTAGTGATTGTGAATGACAAAATTGTGGCAAGGAGTGTTGTAACTTTGTCTGGTGTAACAGATTGTTAAATGACGGATCATTGTTATGGTTGACAATAGCTGCTGGTGTGGCAACTTTTCTCCATGACTAGACGATGTGGAAAGTTTTCTTCGATGACATCGTTGACTGATATGTTTTAGTTCATCAATGTTAAATCCTGGTATTACAAATGCTGTTAATTCTGCTCCAGTTATTTTATAATGATTAGCAAATAATTGTTTACGGGGTTTGCAAGGAAATTTATATCCTCCGAAAATTACAGACTCAACAATAACGAAACTGACATACTCAAGGTCTGATGTATCTTGATTCAAATGTTTCATCGTTTCAATGATTTGCTGTTTTACGTCGTTATTGTAGTATTGTGTGATACTAGAAACAAAATCGTAGAGTATTAGAAATACCTTGATTTCAATTTTAATTCTGTTGGCACACGAATTAATAAATTCTTCATTAAGAATTTCAACAGCAAAAAAATCTTCTGGTAGGATGAAAGTAACTCCAACAATATTTTTATTAGTAGGTAAAACGTTTGGCTGGCCAGAAACTTTTTCAACATAATGAAAATGATGATACAATCTATTCCTTGGATATTCTTTTCGGTACTCTGGATCCTTTAAGAATATTTTCTTGTACGTAAGGAAATCACTTGATTTTGGTTCTGGTGGTCCTTGATATTCTGGCTAAACGCCAAACACATCCTAACACACTTCGTATTGACGATTGATATATATCTTCAGCATAATCTAAAGAATTAATTTTCTATCGTCGATGATAGTATTGGTACGTAAACAATGATAGCGATTTTGAATATTTTTCCAATTATAGATTTCATTCTGTGCTGAAATTCATCATTGATTTGTTCAAATGGATAGGTACCCGGGGGGAATACTCACAACTTGCCAATCGGGAGTTCCTTTAGGTTTTTATTTTATTTGCAAATACCAAAGAATTATTTGCTGGTAATCCACCAAACGATTTTGATCTAATATTTGTCCAACTGTGATATACTCGTAATTGTGCTAGCGCTATTTCATTCGCGCGAATTGCAGAAGAAAAATTGACACTAAATTCATGATTAGTCGAACTTGCTGATGTCAACGTGGCTCTTGACGGAGTTATATCAACAATTATCTACTGTATTAATTCGATCGGCGTTGACATGATTATTATCATTAGTAGTAGTAGTAGTAGTAATAGAAGTAGTAGTAGTAGTAGTAGCAGTATTTAAATCAGACCAAGATTTTATCAGTCATTACTTCTTTGTAAATCTTAATCATCTCCGTGAACATAAAATCTAGTATTATTCCATCACTAAGGCTTGATGATATCAACGAAGATAATTTGGAATATGCTAGCGTCGATGCGTATAATTTTATTACATACACATGCAATTTTGTATTTGTACATGTACATATTTTTTGCGATGACATTATGAGCAGCAATTGTTGTTACAGCTGAAAAACAAATTGTGATAATTACTGGTGATGTCATTGTTATTGTTGATAACGATACGCCTGTTTCAGCGATAACAGCAGACGCCGAATACATAATTATGTCAACAGCAACTAAACGTCTGAGATATAATTTTCTATTTTACTGTATATTCATCAACGATATTTTTAGTTTTGTTTGCCATTCACTAGTCTGATTGTACCTAAAACGTTGAACGTTGATCGGAATACTCACTATATTTTAATTAGGTGGGAATTTAACGACTAATTCAAGACACCAAGAGTAAATCAAGCCGAGTTTTTGTTTCTTCGGGTTACACTACAAATGTTTCCTCGTCGTTTTGCTCCAACATCACTAACATATAACCATGAGCTGCACCTGACGGAGTCAGGAGTAGATAACGTCGTGAAATTGTGGTAAATATCTTAAGTGTTGTTAGGCCAAGTACTTAGAGCCTGTATGTACCGGTAACCTTAACTCGATGTTTGATGGATTTATTGAGTGATGACCATAATGCTTGTCCAGATGCTACACTGAACTGTCGGTAGTTGGTTGGGTTTTTTTACGTCTGAGAGATTAATACCAGTAACTAAAGCTTTCAACAAAAAAGATATCATCAACAATTCCATTTATTCTTTTGCGAAAATTCAAAAATGTATTCACATGAGTAGTATAATAAAATTAAAGTGTGGTCATTGCATCATTAAATGAAAAGAACGAATTCATCATTGGAATGATGAATTTCTTCGTTATAGCGTAATTGTCTGGTTCTGGTTCTCTAAGATCAGTAATTTTATTATTATACATTTTGAGATAACCTAACATCATGTCACCCGATTTTTGTTCTCGACCACGATTATTATCTGATATCGTTGACATAACAACACCTTGTTTAATTTTTTCATTAATATCAAACACAGCTATGCTATTTTCAGTTAGTCCACTAATTTTAACGATATCATCTTTCAAAGAAAGATTACTTGTTTTAATTATCCTTGCTCATCTTGGAATACAACCACTTCATTTGGATCTACATTTGCAATATTTTATAATTCAGATATTTCATCACTAATTGTTTATTCAAATTTAATGAGTTGTTCCGTTATTTTTGTTTTTGTTTTTGTGGAGAAGATCCGTAAATATCACCAATTATATTTTAAGATATATTTAAAACAACGGACCGTCGACTTGTATACTCGTGCACGACTTTATGAGGTGGTGTTGTTGATGATGTCACAGCGTCGAGTACATCAATTACTTCACGGCCACATATTGGCGGATTAGTTATTATTTGTGTTGGTAATGTTGAATACCATACTGTAATATTTTGAAAATGAGTGCCTTGCACTGTGCCGACATATTTTAAAAAATATTTTGGTGGCGCCAACCCATTCGAATCAAAATAAATAATTTCACGTGGATCAATCGCGTATGCAACCCAATGAGTACCTGGACCAGAACTTTTATGAAGATTTATGATACCGGTTTCATCATTGCTTGGCTGTTTTGGTAATTAATCTAGTTTTTCGTACCAATTAGTTGTTCCTGGCAATCTTAGACCCTTTCCCTTTTCTTAAAGGTCTTTATTCCTTTTTCTGTTGCTTTCTTTTATGCCATTCCAGCAGCAGTTGCAACAGCACCATGTGCAGCTGCAACAGGTGGAGCCGCAGCGGCTATTAACGCTGGTATAGCTGCAAGAAGAGGAAATATACCGCCTTTCTTGATTGAATCTTTAAAGGTACTCTCAGAAAGATTAAGTTGAACGCCTGTTTTTGATTGTTTGGCGTCAATGAAATGCCTAAGTTGACGTTCTGATAACGATAGTTTATTTCGACCACATGTGATCTGATCTTGTTTTAGTGATATTTGTATTCCACAGTTCTTTGTTGATTTTTATCGAATCTTTTTAATCTGACCAGGAGTCAGGCTGACACTAACATGATGATATGATATTATAAATATCATGAGCCATTTAATTACATGTTTTCTACTAAAGCATCAATGACTCTCATTCGTCCACCATCCTCAAGCAACATTGTTTCATCTTAGACAATAACAGCAATTACTCTATACCCACAAGCGGGCAGTCGAGTTACTCAAGCTCGGCAGTGTTTATCAATGACTCATTGCCTGAATAAATCTAAATATTCCAATGAAAACGAATAGATCGGATACAAAGTTGTGAAATCCCTCTGAGATATCTGCAAACCAGAATCAACATTTTGAACACGTCCCATGAATGTCATCAAACGATGATATGCACGTGCAATATGACTGTGTTCAAAATTTAGCAAAATTTCTTTAGAAGTTTCTTGATGTCCATTTATTCTCAAAGCAACTTCAGAAACCCCAAACGTGTCAAATACCATTGGATTTCATTCCTGCGAATATACTCCGGCATTTTCCTGAAATGCGATGAATATATGTCTTGGTGCTGACACCCGTTGCTGTCATGCTATATGCCATGTGAATAACCCAGCAGCATTAATCTGAATACTATCTGTAGTGATTGTCAACCATGATAATATTGATTTAACGCCCTGACTCATGAAAGAAGGTAACCGTTGTTCATCGATCGATGAAATCATTGCTGGCATCCACAGCGACAGTTTTGTTAGTGTTACTTTACCAGCACCAACGTAGCATCACGCCATATTGCATCATTGTCGATGGCTTTTCTGACAAGTACCACTGTGTGTTAAGCGCCAAATATATCCTTTCTAACATTTCTGCAAGATCAAAAGATACGAGACAGTGTTCGATGTGTTGAGAATCCCAAGCTGAAATTTTCATTTATCAATGAAACTTCAGTTCCAGCTACGTTCATTGTCACATTTCTGTTTTCTGGATGATCAGTGGTATCCTTTGCAAAGATCATTGACGGACCAACTGATCTTGAGTAATCATCGCTGTATCTTGCAAGGCCAAGTATCGTCGTGGCAACGTCGACGTTTTCCAGGCATGATTCGTTATCTTTCCGTTAAGGATGTATATGGCACTGTTAAATAACGCCATGACAACATTATTAACAAAACCAACTCAATCACCAATTCCGTATGCTGTATAGTCTACTCTCAAAAGTCTACCTTTTACTTCAGTACATGCCTCAGCGGGTAAGAAATATCTACTTGTATCCTGAACCTGTAATTCGATTCTTCCTCGTGCATTAGGTACACTTGCGTCATAGGAATAATACTGATAATCGCGCACAAATTCGTCTATGAGAACTGGCGCATCCATGTCAACGTATGAACATTTTATCATAATTGTTCTCGTCTAACACGAAGACCACTTCCTGCTATCAGACTAGCAGTTATATTTTTTCTTTTTCTTTTTCTTTTTCTGGCAGGGGCACACCAGCCATCTATGCTAGTTTTTTGTTTGCAGCTTGATTTATTATTTTACTAACATTTGCAGGTATAAATTCAGTGCTAGGTAATTTTACTGGCTGAGGTTTTCTTCGTATTAGTCGTGCTAGTTTTTCCTTGATTGCCGATACTAATTTACTAGCAACATCACCAATACCTTTATCACGAACAACGTCAATAGCTTTCATTCCCAGTTGCTTTGCAATCGGTATTGATTTGGGGCTATCCTTCTAAGTAGACCCTGAACAACATCGCCGAGTCTTTCTCCGTATGTAACTTTCTATGTTGGTAATTGCGAATTTATCGTGCTGACCATTACAGGTCTACGTTGAACATTATGCATAATCATCTTATTTTCTTGTCACTGATCTAATTGTTTGCCCTCAATCACTGCGATAATCATCAACGATTTCAACAGAGACCGATGAACATTATTGTCCACAATACCGCCTGTAAATAATCGTTGACAAATATCAGTTGCTGCATTAGTGATTTCTGTGGAATTATTACTGGCTCGTTTTCCGCCAATCAGAATTTCTAGTCGTTCAACATCGGCAAGGACGTTCTTGGGACATCGAACAATAAGACCACTCTCCCTGGTAGCTGTATCAATACCAGTTTCAGTGGCACCGGGGGAAGGAACTTGCATCTTCCTATTTTGTTATTTGGGCTGGTTGCTGTGGTAGTTGTTTTTGTCATTGTTGTTGTGGTTGTTGTTGTTGTTGTCGTAGTTGCAACAGTGCAAAATATTTATCTATCCTATTAATAAATGCAATATATATTTTAGCACTGTTTGGGGCCTGATCAACTCCGTAGTATAAACGAAAGATCCATTTGTACCAGTTATCACGACTTACAGTACTCGGGGTTCAAAATTCTTTGTCTTTGATCAAAACTGCGTACGGCATACTCAGATAATGTTTCCACGTCCTCAATTTTTTTTGAAGATGGTAATACCTTCTTCGGTAAATTTATCAGTCATTTAAGTTATTTCTCTTGCTTGTTCTGTTTCTGTTTCTGATTCTGGTACACGATCCTTTATATCACCTATTTCAGCACGAACTTGGTCAATACCCTCATGTATGTCTTGCATTGGTTGAGCATCCGCTATTTCACCCGAAAGTTCTCGTACAATCTTTTCTGGTTTTTTAGTTCTTTCTGATATTTGTCCAGTTTTGTTCGCGGTTTCTTCCAACGCAGGAAGAAGACCTTTGGTAACCTCTTTAACCCCTTCGGTAGCTTTCGAGACCGGTTTAAACACTTGTTCTGCACCTTCTGCAAATCCCCTTTAGACTCTTGACGCGCTTGTAGTTGCTGCTTGACAGCATCACGAACAGGGATATATTTCTTAATTGCCTCTAATCGTTCTCGAGCTAATCTAGCTGTGCCAGATACATTTATATAATAATGATTTAATTACTCACGCAATAC
Source organism: Sinohyriopsis cumingii (assembly GCA_028554795.2). NCBI lineage: Eukaryota > Metazoa > Mollusca > Bivalvia > Unionida > Unionidae > Sinohyriopsis > Sinohyriopsis cumingii. Next base: position 62,683,657 of record CM068835.1, read on the forward strand.
AGGAGCAGGAAGGGTGCTACCAAAAATGAGTGTCCGAAAGGTAAACAAAACACGTAATTTTCTTTAGAAAAACACGAACGACAAAGATGAAGTAACAAATCAAGCTAACTCAATTAGAGAAACTCTTAGTTTTAGTTTGACTTTATTACGATTGTATTTTTCATTTTTATTTCGTATGAAGTTTTATTTTTCAGAAATGGACTTTCAGGCAAGTGGTCTGTTCACCCTCCCTGCAAACTATTATTCAGATGACTATCATCAATGCTATCAAAAAGTAAGTTTGGAAATGATGGAAGCTGTAGTTGCAATATAATTTGCACTTTGCTATTTTAAAATAAGAAGATGTTTGATTAAACAATGACATCTGGCTATGGCTGAAGGTTACATATGCAAGACGTCAAGACGATCTCCACTGCATTATCGTGGATTAAATATTTTAACACAAAAATCAAATGTAAAACAATGGAATCGAAACACAGAATAAAACAGAATTAGAAAACATGTTTACTGACAGAAATATAACATTACCACTGCTAATGACATCGCTGCATTATGTAATAATAATAATAATAATGAGGAATTTATATAGCGCCTAATCTTTAGAAGCTCTAAGAGGTTTACAACATCAGACAACACCTATAAGATAAAAAAACATATAATGATATTAGAAAAACAAACACCATGAAATTAGAAAACATTAAAAAAAAACATGTTGAGAATATTTATGGTAGGAAACATTATTAGGTCTTTAAGTTTGTTCTTGCAGTCGAAATAAGTGAGTTTTGAGAGCACTCTTGAATGGAATCCCTGTGTCTTTGTGTCTAAGTTCAATGGCAATTCATTCCACGTTGCTGGATCCTGTTGTGCAAAAGAACGCTGTCCATATGACTTTATAGAAAAAAAGACTATTATGCACGAATTCCACAAAGGTAAAAATCCAAACTATTGAAATCATTGCCAAGTTTAAAATACCTCTAAATATTCTTACGTCGAATGTTTATTCTTAACTAATGATGTGCCACGATAAATAAATATTATGTTATAATATAATCTCTTACGTTTCCTTAGCATGAAAAGCAGCGTTGCCTTAACCGTGCTAAGTTTCATCCAAAACTAGTTAATCACATCCGGTTTATTACTTTCACGCGGCACATGCTAAAGCAGATCGAAATTGCTTCCATCAACTTGAGCCACGAGGAAATGTATTACTCTGGGACTCTCTATGCGGAATAATACCATGTACTACTTTATGCACTACTGTTATAACTAACAAATGGTTACAGGTTAAACTCATATTTTAAATAAACAGTTAGTAGTAATATAGCAATTCAAATTTCTTTCTAACTCATATGGTCAGTAACTTTTCCTAAAGAAGTATTACACAATATATTCAGCATAGCTGACACGCGAATTTTGGATGGCTATATTTCCGGTGGTTAAGAGGTTATTTGACTTCCGGTGACCGCAACTTTCCTGGGGCAGAAGTTAGGGTGACAAAGTTTATCTGCTATGGTAAACACTGCTGGAAAGAGGGAAAACATGAGTGCTTCAAAGAACGATTGCAATCAAGGCTCAGGTGACAAAACGACAGAAAATCTGCCGACAAAGGAAGATGAGATAGATCCCAACAAGGTTATCATTTGGAAATTAAAATTCTTTAGGAATAATACACCAAACTTCATAGTGGTTTATTTCAAGACAATAGGTTGCTCCACACAGCTTCGCAAATGATACTCGCGTATTTCTTATTGAGTTGTCGCCTCATCATTACTAAATGTAGGCAGAAATCCCGATTTTTTTTGTGCACAAACTATTTAAACAAAATTCACATTGACAAAATGCGCAGCACCATTCAGTCGAGTCATGCTGAAAAGGGGTCTGTGTACTAGTCCTACATGTAAGACATAGCACATTTTGATTTTGTTGAGGTGCTATGTCTTACTTTCCAAATAACGGCCTTGTATAGTGTGTTCCGATGTCGTTGACATCGGAATGAGTAATCAAAGTTTCAGGAACATCTCACATTTGGCAGCCTATATCGACATTTTTCCACTAATTTATGTGTAATTAATATACTTACTGTGCTGTCTTTATCCTGGTGGAATGAAAATATGACACTAGCAAATGCATGCATTTTCACATTCCGTTGACATACATTTGAATTTGTTGCAATGTGACGGTAGTCGAGATATGCTGAAGTAAGTTCAAGTAGGTTGATGTTTGGGATATGTTTCTTGAACGAAACGAACCGTTGCTTACAGTTCCAATAGGCATAATATTTTTTTTTATTCGTTTCATTAAAAAATAATGTTTCAACTTTATCCGATTTCGGCATTCTCGGCTTTCATCCCTTCCCAGCCAACTGAAAAGTAGGCCAAAGAAACTTGTAAACGGGTCTATTTCTTTTGTGAGAATTTGAATTTATTAGAGAAAAGGCATCATAGTAAGTAAAGTCTGACTAAAACATTATAACTTTACTTTGTAGAAAAGCATCATTATTTTAGTTGTCAGTTGTGTGAAATATTCCTGAAAATTTTACTTTCGTAATGATGTTAGTCAACATCAAAACACACTACACAGCGCCATTAGTTAGGCTGTAAGACCCTGACGCTTACAACATAAATATCAGCATCGGGTCTTACAGGTAGGACTAGTCTGTGTACATGTAATCCGCCTGGTGTTAATATTAGTACCCCTACTTCGTGGTAGGGAAACAAACTAGTCCTACAATGTAAGACACATCACCCAATATTTTTATTCTGGGGGTGATGGGTCCTACGGCGCTGTGAAGCATGTTTTGATATCGACTAACAGTGTAACGAAAGTCAAATTTTCATGAATATCAGAAACGACGCTTTTCTACAAAGTAAAGTTCTAATGTTTGTATCAGAATTTACTTACCCTGATGTCTTTTCTCTAATCAATTCATATTCTTACAAAAAAATGGTCCTGTTTTCAAGTTTCGTTGGCATACAATTCATTTGGCTGGAAAGCAACGAAAGCCAAAATTGCTGAAATCAGGTTAAGCTGAAATATTATTCTTTAATGAAACAAATTAAAATATATTATACCTATCAGGACTGTAAGCAATGTTTCGTTTTGTTGAAGAAACATATCCCCCACATGAACCAACTTAAACATAATTCGGCATATTTGGTAATGCAACAAATTCAAATGTATGTCAACAGAACATGAAAATGCATACATTTGCTAGTGTCATATTTTCAGACAGTACAGTGAGTATATTAATTACACATGAATTAGTGGAAGAGTATTGATATAGGCTGCCAAGTATGTGAGATTGTCTTGAAACTTGGACTACTCAACTGACATTGGAACACGCTATACAAGGCCGTTATTTGGATATTAGGTCATGCACTAAAACAAAAACAACACAGGGTTCGAAAATAACTTTTTTATTAACTAGTCAAATGGACTAACAGGACAAAAGACATGCTGGTCCGCAGCAAATCCATTAGTCCTCAAAATACATGTACGTAACACAACAATAAAGATTAATATTATACACACCACATTTCCACTTCTCTAGAAAAGTTTGGTTCCTACTTTCTTTATCATACTGTTTGTCGCGTTCCCTTTTGTCCTCATTATTGTCAGTCTTCAGCCTTTTGGCCGGATTTTCCACACCTTGTACAAATCACCACATTGTTCTCTTTGCTTTCTTTGTTTAACTATGATCCTGGTCAGTGTGACAATAACAGTTTGCACACCATTTGTAATGCTTAATATAAAGCGCCTAGGTGATCTGGATTTACATACCGGAGTTACAACAAATTCAATAACTAAAAATAGCAAGTTATTTGCCCGCATTTTTATTATGAATTTCATTAAAAATATCAGGAAAGCAAACTTTAAAATAAGTTGCATCCTCCTTACTGCACGCAAAATGAAATAAGCATTAAATTCCATAGCATCTTTTTGATAATTGCAATTGAAAGACTTAATATTTCTCCCACGTTATGATTTCAAAAACATTCAGTGACAGAAACAGACACATTTGCAGACATAAATAAGCTTCTCCCGCGCCACTTCAATCAGATGTATTTCATGTATAATTTGCACAGATGAATTCAGTCCAGAATCACAAACTTTCATCAAATCGAAACAAAATACCAAAATATATTCATTCCAGATCAAATGGAACAGTTGTTGCAATGAGCATTCATTCACAATATGACTGCAAATTTAAATTTTAACTAGACATGCCCTTTTCTTTCGAAAGTTATGTCGAGCTCGCGACTAAGTTCAGATTTATCTGGGGGGGAGTTATGTGCGCATTAATAATGATGTCATTGAGTACTGACAAATCTGCGCTTGTGTATTTAGTTTGGAATACGGCATTCATTCATTTACATTATTTCTTGTAGTGTATTTTGTTTATATAATTAAACCTTAGGTGGAATAAAGAATGAGCATATAATAAAAAGGTTACTGCATTTGTGTGGGAAAATATGAACTCATTTTTTCAGAAGGATATACTGCATTCACAAGTTCGTGCAGTATTCCATCCAAAAAAACTCGTTCATATTTTCCCATACAAATGCAGTAACCTATAATTATTTTTACATTTTCCTCATACATACCACAAGAAAATAAATATTGCTCTTGTTTTAATACCAGAATTACTGCATGCGTTTGCAAAAATACTGTTCGCTTTCTTTTTATGAATTTTTTTGTTCGAAATCATCTGCATGTTAGTTCATCTGGTAACTACCTCCATTCTCAGCCCCATTTCATGTTCTTTATAAGGACATTGCAGTCTTATATGGAAAAGTAAACAGATCATATTATTATGGTATACATTGAATAACATATCTTAAATGTGACATAACAAGCCTTATTTTTTTAAAACAAATTGCCACAAGAATCTTGTTTTACCAGTCATCGTGGACAAGGTATGGCAAGCAGAAACATTCAAATATAATTTACCTGATATATGTTTGATAACTTTATCATTAGCCAAACTTACTGAAAAACATAACTCTGCTTAGGTAGTAAACTTTAACTACAATTTTTTTTGTGCCTTTGGCAATAGTTATATTTGCTCTGTTGTAAGATATAAGAGCAGATAACAGCCTCAACATGGCTGAGGCTACGACATCATAGCTAATATTCCACCATGTTTGTCAACTTCTGTAAGACTAATCTGTTTTTGATACAGCAGTGAGCATAACCCTAAACCAACCCCAACCCCCATTCTACTTTAATTTAGCAGGTCTGTGTCAGCAAAAAGAAAAAGACAAATTTGCATGAAATTGAATATAATCTTTTGAATATAAAGAAACAAACAGTAAGCAGTTTTGGATAATACGCTTATACCTTGATAACTTGCAAACTTGTTTATAATGCAGGGTTATTTGTGTATCCCATTTTTACACTAGCAAGTTCCCCCGAAAATTGACACATATTTGTTGAAGTTAAAGAAAATCATGATATAGTTTCTAACCGAAACCTTGATATATTGCTTGTTGTTATGACCTGGAACTTGAATCAACATTATGAAATTATTAACTTTTAATAAGAAGTTATTAATTTTGTTAAAATTTAAAATAAAACATTCTTGGTACACCATGAATAACAGTGCCAAAAAAATTTGATCAATTAAAATGTCAGTAATGCCTACTTGAGGCAGAAATTTAATAATTAAATAAATACCAATTAAATAAGTTTTTTTGCAAAGTGAAATTCGTGTATTAGTTCTGTCTTTTAGTTTTGGTTTAAATGTAATGTCTGATGATCATAAATACAATGTGCTCTTTTGTATTCAAACATGAAATATAGCAGTCTATGGTAACATACATGTCCATGAGTGTTTCTGTGAGAAACTAATTAAGTGCTGATGGAATTTTGATCCTGATTTGCACAGTATTTATTGAATTGTTGCAGTGAATTATAAGCTGACATTTTACCAAGTAAATTACGTGTTGTGCGTCAAATAAAGGGGGTGGAATGAATGAAAAGTTAAAAGGCATGCAAATCCATCCTTCGTAAGAGCTAGTGCCCTTGTCTAAGTGTCAGGTCAACTCTTTTCAGGTGATTAATCAAACAATGTTACAGTTGTTTTGGTGCACATGATATAATTAAACTGTCTTAAATTAGCACAAAATGAATGCGATCAAAGATAGCAAGACAATCAGGTGAAACAAATACTTCATAAAATAAAATTCTGGTTGTCAGATACATTTTATTAATGAGAATCTAGTTTCAGAATTTGTATTTGTAATTCCTGGATTGGCACTGTGATATCCTCATGATTGAGAAAAACTTTCACTATGGCAATGAAATCATGACACCAATATTTTACTAACAAAACAATAAAAGATTGATTTTAGACATTGACAGCTGTGATATAAATTGCCAATTAAATCTTTTAAAATGAGATATCTGGCTGTCAAGTTAATTGAATGTGAAGCTTCTCACAAATTTTTTTTTTAAACGTTTTAATTTGTTTACATGTTTTTATTTCCCTGTGAATAGCCTCATCCCCATGGTAGTTGATAGTTGTCTTGGCAGATCAGGCATGTAAAAAAGGCAAAAAACTATACAGCCATGGGCTAGTGGTGACGATGAATATGACAATGAATTGTTATTAACACGTTTTTATTGTCAATGAGATGCAGTTCAAATTAGGACTACTTTTTATAATTTATGTTTACTAACAGGATGTGACACATGCATTTTCTAACAATGTGGCGCATATTCAGATTCATTAATTTGTCATATACATGTCGAGTACTTAATGCCTTATTAATATGCTACACAAATGCAATGGGTCAATATACAAGTGTATTTCAGACTAGTCTTGTCTTTAATTAACTAGAATTTCCAGTATTTTCTCCTAGTGTAAATCCTACTTACTGACAACTAGTCAACTCTTAAATATTTCACATGTATGCGAAATTTGAATTTTTTACTACCCTCCCTCACCCCAAATAATCATGAAGATGTGTGCGTTGGTGGAAATATCACCGTAGTCCTGGGGATGTTGAGATGAATGGTTGTACTGTAGCGGATAAATGCATGGGGGATGTCCATGTTCTTTGTGTCAAAATGTTGAGAACTAATCAGCATTTTCAATTTAAGGATTATTTCATTACATTTTATGGAATGCTAGTTATCCAAAATTAATACCAAAGCTTCATGCCGGCTATGCAGGAAAGAACTTGATATTTCCAACATGGAGCTTTCAGCTCTTAAGAGCCATATGAAATCATTAAAACAGATCAAATCAGAAGGTGTGCATTAACATTTAATGATTCCAAGCCCCCAGTTAGTATTGCTGACACTCTAGATTCATAGAACAATTCTAGGTTGAATAGCTAACAATTTTGTGAATTATAAATTATCAGTTCAAATAATCTCGTGGAATAAATCTTCAGTTTAAATTTGAACGTAAAGCTTATGTTCATTTTTTTTAGACAATACTGGCCATGTTAACTAAATGCCACTTTACATTTAATTCATCATGTGAAGGTTAATGATCTATGGTGAGAGAGTCTCTGTTTAGTACATTGGCACTGGTACTCATCTGCTGTTGATGTATTTACTTTCCTCCTTCTGTCTTATTCTCCCAACTCATTCCTCCTTATTCATCCAATGTCAATGAGTACACCCATGAATCTATCAGTGCTGTTTCGCATGAGTTTCTTGGGGAGCTCTCATTGCCATTTCTCACAAGCACTATGGCAATCTCTCAGTTTCATTCCTTGCGAGCAGGCTGGGAATATCTCAGTGCCATCTCTCATAGCACCCTGGGAGCTTCCTGAAGAAACAAAGGGACATACAGTCTTTGTCTCCTGCCTACATAATTACTGAATTATACATACAGATACAAATACACATAAATCCAACTCAGTTTAATTATGCATAGTTCTCAATCTACATTCTGACAAATATAAGTACACATCATAATTCAATCGTATAAATTCAATAAGCTATAATTCAGTATTCTAATAAATGAAATATGTAACAAAATCAAAGACAGTTACTCAGCCAAGATATTGTCTTATCTTTTCAAACTTGTTCTACTTAGTTAAACTTCCATTCTTTTATGAGTTAAGTCTCAGAGTGCATTTAGCTAAAACTCCTTGTTGAACAGCTTTCTGCTCTACTGCAGAAAATATGTTTCTCCCCTGCAGGAGCTAACTGTGCACTAATGTCTCTTTGTGTGCTTACAGTTAATAATTAAACATTTTTCCTGCCTAAAGGATAAGCCCATCCCACTGGAATATTTAGCTTCTCTCATCCCCTTTTTTAATTTTTTCCCGCCTGGGTCCAGGTTTCTTCACACCTTCTTGATGCACCACAGGGTATCTGGCTAAAGAATGCCCCATTGGCAATAGCCCTGCTCTACAATGGATGAAGTACCCTTGAAGCCAAATCCAAAATACATTACAATGAATAAGAACCATAAAGAAACCTAGGTAGTTACAGTAATTCTGCCAATGAGGTGGATATATCAGTTGAAGTATTTACATAGCAAACCTGTCATGAGTATATATTACCCCTTTAGAATCACCCCATTCGTTTCATATCTAGGTATCCTGTTACAGAGAAGTTACATTCTGTTTTGAGATTCATAGCCAATTTATTACTGGACGCATTATAATTATAGCTGCATTTATTTACAAAATATTATGTATCAGTTTTGGTATATATCGGTTGTTAGCGTTTTGGTACCAGAAATACATGTATTTGGATTTTGGTGGTTGCTTGCAATGAAAAATTAAAGTATGCATTAATGTTCGCTTTGAAAGACAGTGTTTTTTTAGAAGTTCTGATGATTTTACAACGTTATTTAGTTTATTTCTGGGTGATCCATAATTGCCTTTTTTTGTTGTCCCAGGTTCATTCACCTAACAGTTGGGAAACTGCAGAACTTGGAGATGATGAAAGAAAAAAGAAATTTCTGAGACTAATGGGAGCTGCAAAGGTACATTTGTTGAATATACTTCATCAATTCTCAAAGGCTTACTTGGTTATACAATATGTCTTCTTTCAGTTTATTGTGTACTTTCAGTAAATAGCTCAGACAATACAGGAGCAACCAGTTTGTATGAAGATTTATAGTTTGCAAAGAGCACCTGTCCATGTAGATCTCCACAGAAGGTTCTCTGGGACCCTTAACTACATATAAAAATATATTGTTAATTTCCGATGCAAGAAAATTCCAAAAATAATTGATTATCTGATAGGAAGTTTGCTGTGGCAAACTTGTCTTACATTTGATCTGTTTCATCAAAGCTAGTATGAATAATATATTGTCCATGTTACTAGAAAGAGTTCAAGTTATTTTAAAGTTTCTTTTGTTTGGGTGGGTGGGTCTTATTGGGATTAGGTGAAGATACACAGGACCTTAGTGGGTAAGGAGCTAAACATGGTTGTAAATGCCTGATGATAGCTTTGATCAGTTGACTAATCACATGCATGTGTGTTTTGAAACTTTTCTTAAATAAGCACCATTCTAAACAGTACATTCAAAATTATTCCATGATGTTTGAACAGTTATGTTTAATATCATATTCCATATATTGTCAAGATATTGAAACTTCTAGTTGTCTGTCCCTGCAATGTATTTGATTTATTTTGTTTGACAAATTAAACATGACGATAGAAGAGGCATCAACCCAGCAGTTTATTGATATCATAATTACTTATTTGAACAAATGTGTACTTTTCCTTAGTCAGGAATCTTGAATATTTTTTTCGGGTATAAAGCAGAATATTGTAGATGAGCTTGATTGTAGCAATTCTGGCAGACAGACAGTATGTACTGGATGTAATTCTGGTAAAGAAAATGAAACCAAAAGGTTTACATATCATAGAAATACACTGTAAGTGGGCTGCAAAATCATTTATGTTCAGAATTGGATGGAAATGTGAGTCCAGGATGTTTATAGGTTTCTTATTTAAGTGTGTCAGATTATTCAGCTGTAAAATATCACATTGTGTTGATTAAATTTCAGGTAAAAGAACACATTCAAATAAATGCCTGTATAGAAAGAAAACTTTAATCTCTTTTTTTTCATTCACTTTTGTTTCATGCAGAATTAATAAGTGGCAATGGTAGAATGGTATATCACATTTATTATGATTACAAGGAAACAAAATTCAAATAACTAAAGCCCAAATTTCACTTGACAAACTTATTTCATTGCTGTTTATTTTCAAAAATGTTCCCACCACCTTTCATAAGTGACATTTTTACTAATAAAAATTTGAAAAACTAGATTTTTAAGGAAAAGACTTGGAAATAATGACATGACATTAATATATTATTAGTAGGAAGGGAATGTTAGCTCAAATAAAGATGAAAATAATAATTAAAACAGTGGCAACTAGTGGAAGAAGACTGAAGTTAACTAATTAAAGACTCCAATTAAGTGAGGGTAAGAGCTTAAATTATAAATTATGCCCGTTACTGAAAAAGAAATAATAATCATGAGACCAGATCTGATGACCTGTTGCATAATTCTGGTATTGATCTAGATATTAGCCGGCTAAGAAAGAATGAGAAGTAATATTGCTGAAGCATGAAAACAAATATAGTATAAATCTTAATTTGTTTACATTATAATTTAATAAATGTGATATTACACCACTCTTCCGATAACACGCGAACCCACTTAAAGCGCAGGGTCAGGCATGGATCCCATTTTTTAAACCAGAAAATACCAAAAATATTTTCCTATTTGTTGAACTTGAAGAAAATTGTGATCAAAATGTAATGTAACAGGAACTGATGTCAATTGTTTTATTGTCGAAAACCTTTAAATTTTAATCAACATTATGAAATATCAACTTTAAAAAGAAGTCACTGTAATTAACGAGACTCAACAAATTTTTTAAAATGAAAATGTCACTTACACCTAGTGTGAGGCAATATTTTGATAAATAAATACCAAAATTAAATAATTTTTAGTATCAGTTGAAATTTGTGTTCTAGTTCCATCTTTTAGTTCCTTTTAAGTGTAATCATGATAAATGCAGTGTTGTAATAAACCGTAAAATGTGTCAATCTATTGTAACAGCTCTGTCCGCAGGAGTTTTTCTGGGAACCTAATTAAGTGCCTTGTTTTGATATCAGACTAGCGGAAACATTTATTGTAATGTTGCACTAAATAAAAAGTGGGCTTCCTTTTCTATTATCATGTTAATTTCATCTTTTGAATCTAATGAATGAGGTAGAATAAACAAAAGATATAAAAGGCATACAGATCGTACATGCTTAAGAACCAGCGCCTCAAGTCGTATGGCAGGTAACTCATTTCAGTTGATCATTCGAACACTTATAAATGTTATTGTTTATGTAATCTAATTAAACTACCTTAAATTAACCTACTCAATCATAACTGATTAAAGATAGCAAGGCAACCAAGCAAAATGAATACTTCGTGAAATAAAGTGCTTTTTGTTTCACAGATGCAAGCCTTTGTGGGGAAAACGATTTTCGGAGAATTCCTGAACTCTCACGTAGTGATATTCTCAAGGATGTTAAGAAGTTTCACTGTTACTTGCAAGGAAATTACAGCATTAGTATTTTACTAATTTAACAATTTTAAAAAATTCAGTTTTGACGTAGATGAATGTCTCGCGAAATGTTGCATTTTTTTATATAAAAAGGAATCTTGTTTGATTGTGAATCAATAGTTAGTCTGGTTCCTGGCTTCAAAGACTCCTTGTTTCGAAAAACTTATTATACACCGCTCTGGAAACCAGACTAATCATCAAAACAAAAGATGTGATGTAATATGCGAATGTTTTCACATGCCGTGTTGGTTGTTGAAACCAGTTGGAAACATGTTATCAATTTTTCATTGTTGGAAATCTTGCAAAAAATGTGATTTATACAGAATAATGATCTTCATCAAAAAGTACTTTATTTACAATTATTCTCGACATGATTATAAAACGAGGATTCAATCAGTAAATAGTCATCCACCCCCATCCCTGCGGTTCTCTGGATGTCTTTTGTCTAGCTGATTTTTGGGAGGTCCTTTGGTAACTCGTGCCTTCGCTTATAGTGCGGCCTATGTTTTTGGACCTTAATATGCACAAGTTATTGAGGGAGAGGTGTATAATACAATCAAGATTTACCAGTCTAACACATTGATGTTTTTAAAATCATTTTTATAATCAAATTATTTTATCTTCCAAGTCCAAAGTATTGAATATGATAAATTGATGAAAAAAGAATTTATATTTTTATTTTGTATACTTCACCAGTACTGGTAGTAATATATCATGTTGTATGTGCAGTATAATTTATGGTTAACATAGTCCTTGAATTATTTAAATCAGGACTTGTACAAGACTTTTTGTTGGATAATTATCATAATAAGTTGATGAAAATATAAATTTCAAAATGGTTTTTCATTTTTTTCTAAAATAGACTTGTATTCTCTCTTTGAACGAGAAACAACCTTGCCCCATTTACCTTGGGTGTCAGTGTCAGACTGAGAAATACTGTAATTTTTTTAAATTTGGGGTCAAAGATAAAAAGCAATGGCCTCAATGTGTTGTAGTTTGTATTAATTGGTAAAATTAAATCCCTTCTTGTTGATGACATATTTAATATACAGTTTTACTTATCTTTCAGAAGGAACACCATGGACGATTTGTGATAGGAGATCAAGAACCATCCCACAAAAGGGATTCCAAATGTAAGATATAAAAAATATCAATGTTTAGTATGCATGGTGTAATCTGTTACTGATCTTTAATGCCATTTTATGTTTACATATTTGCTTTATTTGTGTGTTTCCAATTTTCAGTAATTGCATGGTAGTGGTAAATTATGAATTTTACTATGTAACAGACATTCATCCTACTTTAGAAACATAAGGGCCATTCCGCAATCTTTGAAATTCATTTGGTAACAAACAGTCATTCTTCGTGGGAAACTTAAAAGCCCTTTCCACAATTTATTAAAATTCAATATTTTTTCAAAACAATGAAAATGTTTATCTACAGAAGTAAACAGATTCATAGTCTGTAACAACTATGTCACATTTTTATGGAAATTCCATGATCCTACAATGTACTTAATAAATCCTTTCATTTTGTTTCCTTCAAAGACTGTATTTAGTGGTCATCATGGCTTGTAGTGGACAGATTAAGTTTTATTGCACAAATTAGAAAGTAACAGAAATTAAATTATATAATAGTGGACATGCACTACATTGCTTGGAACTTACCTGTTGGCTCAGCTGCAGTACTCAGTACAGAATGCTCTTTTTAAGTTGTACTCAGTGACATTTAATATTCAAAGATTGTCCTGCTCAAATACAATCACTTATTTGTAATGCAAGAGAACGTTAACTTTCTGAGCAAAGAATGCTGAGACTGTTTATGTGCTTCACAAAATATTAAAAGTTTAATTATAGAGTGTGTGTGTGATTTAGATTTTTAACGTAGCTTTAACAATTTTCCAGTCATATTACTACGATGTCTGCAGTGTGGCAGTTTAAAGTGATGTCTAGCACTGGGGGCATGATCATGCAGACATGTAGCATGATGTCCCACCCAGTCACATTATCCTGACACCAGACCGACCAGTCCTAACACTAACCTCTTAACGCTGAGCGCCAAGCGAGGCAGCTGTTAGTACCATTTTAATAAGTCTTTGGTATGACTTGGCCGGGGTTTGAACTCACGACCTCCCACATCGGGGGTGGACGCTCAAACCACCAGGCCACCAGATCGGTTAGATGAGAGAGCTGGGTTGCTTTAAAGAAACAACGGGGAAAAGAAATCAGGCATAAGAATTAGTTTCTTTTCATTCGTAAAATTTAATTAAAAAAATGAAAGAAATGCGGTTACTTTTATTTTATTTTTTTCAATCTCTTTAAATTGTTTACATACTCCTACACAATGAAATTTACACAGCGTTATCCAATACACAACTTTTGCTAGTCCAGCCTGTGTAGTACATGCTGCCCAAATGTGTCCATATGACACATTTTCTCTGGAGCTATGCATGTGTTTACCTTGACTGTAAACCTTATATTTTTATACAGACTTAACAAAGCATGTGACATCACAGTACATAGCCAACAGCTTAACCAATAAATGTAGTATTGCTGGTTTGGTAATTGACAAGTTTACATGTAATATTACCAAATGGCTGGGTGAAAGTAAAGAACAAATGTAATCCCTAAAGTATTTTTGTTATGAAATTAACTTATATGTATTATATTCAGTTAACACAGATGTGACTTATTTGGTACAGTGCACTCTTTCAGTCCACATTGCAAATACTGTAAGCTGTACCCAAGTGTGGGAGGTGTAGAGGGCTAGCAGTTAGCTTGTTGCACTCATGACCGAATGGATGTGGGTTGAGATTCTACCATTGGACCAGCCTGCGTCAACTACCATGATGTGCCCTTGGGCAAGGCACTTTACTTCAGTTAATTGACATTAAATAGCCTACTTTTGTTGATCTGTTGTAAAGCATAACGCCCCCTCCCCAGTACCTGAATGTCAGGCAAATATTGTTTATCATTTTAGTAACTAATTTGTTGCATTGTGACCCAGTTATCCCTTTTATAAAGTTGACCTGAAAATATTTTGTCTCTGGAAGAACATTGGTACAAATGTATATGTATACAGGGTTTATCAATTAGGCCAACAATGTAATTATTGAAATTATGTGCATAATTACCCAAAAGGCACTGAATCTTAAAGAACCAAATCTGAAATCAAAGTCACATGAACAAGTTTTGGACTAGTACAGTTAAGAGCAATAATAATTGAAGTTTAACTTCTGAAGATATACTTTTCCATAGAATAGGTAAAAGGTGGGTGGGGCTTCTTTCCCATGTTGCATTAGCAGTTAATATCTCCTGTACATCCCTCATATCATCTGTTGCATCTCAGCTAAAATGCCAACTATTTTGCAGGCTTAGTTGTCATATAGGCATCTGCAGTAGATACATTTGTACTTACTGTACAGTCAAAATAGCTTCCAGTTTCTTTCGTTGGTTTAGATTTATATAAGTCGTATTTCATCTTGCTTGTAATTCTTTTTTCCCCTGGTCTAACTTGTACTATATTAAGCTATCAATTCCTTGTAGATTTAATGAAATGTCTAAGCCACATGTTTGCCAAGGCTATATATCTAAGTGCACTGATTGATATTAACGTGTGGCTTATTTTTCATGGCTTTAAACAGGTATCCCTATAGAAATTTTTTACTACTCTGAACTGGATGTGGAAGAGGTTTTGGTTTCAGAGGTTATAAATAATATTATTTCCTATTTATCTTGAACATTTTGTATTAATTATATGGTAAACTCAGATATAGTCATTGTGTTTACTTTGATTGTTGCAGTGATGCTCTCTCATTTGACTAAAGTTTGTAAAAAGTATTAAGTGACCAGATTTGAGAATAGAGAAGCTCCCTCCTCCATTGTGCTTCCTGTTACTCTGGTTTTAAAATTAGGGTACGTAGGTTGGGTTTTTTCTTCTTCTGAACATTATATATATTATTATGATTAGTATATATATATACTGTACTAAGCACTTCATGTACTTGGCAGAATCGGCTCAGTTAAATGTACAAATCAGTATATGGGGGGAAAGTGCTTGGGACAGTAATGAAAAACATACACTTGGCTGACCAGAAACACGTATTTTCTCTTTTGGCCTCATAAGAAAATAATAAAAGCATACTAACAGCAGGCTAATCCCAATTAAATTCTTGTTAAATACAAAATGAAATGTTAAAAGCTGTAATGTACCTATTTACTTATTTCAAATAAAGAGATTGATAAAATTTTGTTCTACATTTTGTCAGTTGACAAATTTCTAATTGATGATAAAATTAGCACGTTTAAAAAATGCATGCTCTCTAATTATCAATTTCTGTTTCCATGTTAGTGATAGAAGCTATGGGTAATGTTGATTGAAAGTTTAGTGCATCACACTTTTTTTCTAAATTTAATTTGAACATGAGGTTTCTATATGGGGAAAAAATAGTATGCATTGCCTTTTATTTAATGCTAGGAACAGTTTTACACAATAATGAGAACTTAGCATTCAACATGTATTTCATTCCAAATTTGTTTATCACAAACTTACATGTTTTAGTTTTAAGGCATGTGGTTTTGCAATATTTTCATTCAACAGCTAATGTTCATTTTGAAACATCACATCATGACAATATTTACAGTTGTTGGTACATGCAGGAACTATCCTGACCGATTGTTGTTGACTTGAAGCAGGAAGCTGCTTTAACATGCACAGCTGCAGACTTCAAAATACAATTTTCACTCTTCAATCAGTGCCTGGTGATGCAGGTAGTTTTGTTCCAAACGTCGGGACAGAATGTAGCTTTTTTTCTCATTGAAATCAGTTTCTTCATGACATGAGTGGCCAATGATAAGAGTGACTGTTAATACAGTGTACACAGTTCTGTATATTTTAAATAATTGTTGTAATCTCACATCACCAATATTATTTTAAAAGTTTAAGGATAAAAGTACATTCAAATCCTTTTGTAGTATACAATAGCTCCTGTAACTTTTTTCTAATTTTAATATATGATGCCATGTTATTCTTGAAGAATAGGCTTTGGAAAGAATTATGACTTAACCTTTCCAAGTTGGTGTTGGAAATATTATGGAAATAAAGGGAAACCGTGACATCTTAAGAACCAGTAGGCAGTTTTTTCTTCTGAAATATCTTGTATTGAGAAAGAACATCGAAGTTACCATTTGATGCAGAACAGTGTGTAAATTTCCGTTTCTGTGTGTTGTAGCTAACCAATGTTTTCTGGTATATGTGCCATTAAAGATGGGAGGGAAGATCTCCAAGAAATTCAAAACCACATAATATTTCTATGTTATGCACTTTCATCTTTATGTATATTAAGCTTACCTACTGGTGAATACCACAAGAATTGTTACCACTATATAGTGTAAAGGTAAGGGTATGAAATTGACACCTGCCATAATCATGTTTATAGTGTTGGGGTTAGTTTTTTTAGTGTGTTGACATGCAGAGCAAATACAATAGAATTCAGCAAAGGGTGCCATACAACCCGGTATGGGTGCAATAAAATCTGTGCCAGACTTCCACTAGATCAAGTGGATTTTCACTGCTCACAGAGGGTTTTAATCCCCTGGCCCTCTTTCCACATCCAGTGGATCAATTAGGCAATCCGAAAGATGGGATGCATGTACATTAAGGTCCTAACAGAATAGATGTTGTATCCATTAATAGAATTCCATAAGCTTGAATTGGAGCTGCAGTGGCTCATTGGTTAGCCTGCCAGACTCACAACCTAAAGTGCATGGGTTCAAATCCTACCATTGGACCATATTGGGTCAGTTGTCATGGTGTGCTCATGGACAAGGCACTTTACTCCAATTGCCTTGGTACTAAATAACCTACATGTGCTGCTATGCAATAAAGTATCACACCAAACCAAAGCAGATACTGGAATACCAGCAGTATTATTGACAATAACAAGAACCATAAATGTTATAAATTTTATAATTTGAAGTCTTCACTTAAAATTCATAATAATTTATTATATGCTCATTTTCTTATTCTACCTAAGGCTTAATTATATAACCAAAATTAAACTACAAGAAAAAAAGTTACTGAATTTATGCTGTATTTTAAACTAAATACACAAGCACAGATTCGTCAGTACACAACAACAATATTAAAATGCACATGTAACTCCGCCCAGCTAAATTTGAACTTAGTCATGCGGTTGACATCACTGCCAATATAAATTGTTGTTTTGGTCTACTTTAAATTGAAATTTAGAGTCATATTATGAATGAATGCGCATTGCAACAACTTTTTATTAAATTTGGAATGAATAGAATTTGGTATTTTTGTTGATTCTACTAAATTTCATGATTATGGACTGGATATATCTGAGTCAGTTCTACAAGAAGTAATATCTGAGTTTTGCAGTGAGGGAGCAGCATCTTGAATCATTTGGATGTGTATTTCTGTTCTGTCATTTAATGTTTGGAATCATAATGTGGGAAAAATATGAACTCTGTGACGTTCTGTCGTATTGGGGTGGGGTTCTCCCAATATAATTTAATTAAATTAAATTGAAAGTTCCACCCTGGCTCGTTAGGTTAGAAAGTTAAATTAGTGATGATGTAGATTTACAGCTCTGAGCCCCCAGTCAGCAATGCCGACGGTTAAATTATAGAGAACACGAAGATGAAATTCAATCAATAACAATTTAATAAATGTGATAATTTAAAACGATAACTCCAATTTACTCGTCTTTCCCTCAACCAAGTGACAGCCTAATTCATCCCGTGATTTACAGTGTGAGTTCGATTTTCCCCCTGTCCTTGCATCTACTCATCTATTCCCGCTGATTCTTCCTTCTTCCGTTCCTCTAACTCCTCCTTTGTCTCTGTTTCCTTCTCTACTATCTCCTCCTCCAGCTTCGCTCCAGACTTCAACTTCTCCTTTCTTCTCCTTTCCCTCTCTATTATCTCCTCCTCCAATTCCGCTCCCAGACTTCAACTTCTCCCTCTTCTTCCCTCCTTTCCTCCATCTCTCTATCCGAGACAACGGGACCAAACTTTAACTGGTCTGTCCCTCAAAGCTTCCTGTGAAAAACCACAAGGCGTTAACAAATGTTTTATCGAACCTCACCTCACACTATAACGACAATTAACCATCAGATAGCTGTCACTGTTTCGGCCACGCATGCATACACATCGAAATTCCCACACACTTCTTGCAGGGTAAACAATGGCGTAATAACACAGTATCAGCGAATTGTTATACAGACATCAATACATTGCGTCACATCAGTATATACACATATATATTTAATCTCATCGTACTACAATCTGACAAAATCAGACGCATGTCTGTACATTACAAATATTCAACAATGGCAAAATCTATAATCATATGAACATATGTGTTAGTCTACTATAAAATACCCACATAGTAAATTACAATATTAACTCTTACGACGGCTGGCAAGCTATATAATTCTTTACAAATATCAACTCATTTCTTCAAAATATGCAAACATATTAACAAAACAAAGTAATTCTTCGTACTACGATTCTAGTACTAATAAAGTATACATACGACCTACAATTAAAATGCAGTCGCATTCCACAAAGACCGAACAAATATCTACTGACCTTTTGAAGCTTTCTGTACTTAGACCTTCCTGCTCTAAGATTTTCCCGCCAATAACGAATGGCTATTCGGAGTTACACTAAACTCTTCTCTGGGTAATTTCTCTCAGCGAACTAACTTTTGCCGGAAAACGCAGGGATATCATTCTACCCAAATCAAGGTCTCCCCCCATCTCGATTCTGATTGGGTGGCGCTGTGCCCCTGTCCAATTGTCTTAGCGGCCAGTTCAACCTGTCTGTCTGTTTGCAGGGGAAAGAAGTTAGGACACTCCCACTTCTTCAGGCAATTTCTTTTGATCTTGGAAACATTTCGACACCTAGGTGATAATTGGCTGTCTGTGACTTCGCAACTCCAATGTCCGGTTCTTCTATTCTAGCCACAACAATCTTACGTAACGGATTAGTGCTAGCCTTCGGCAATGTTCGACATCAAACAATGACCCGTCAGAATTACCTTGATTATACATGTTTCAAACTGGGCTACTCTGGGTCGGGGTAAACATGACACACACCCCCCACGCTTGAGAATAAAATCGGGATTTTATTCCCTCAAAATTACTTCAAATGCAATGGCATTAATACACGAAATAAAGAACAAAATTATCGCGACACTACACACTGAGTGCGAACATGAATATATATATATATACGGCGATCTATACCATTCCAGCGCTCCTGCTCATGAAATCGGCGCCTACGTTCTCAGTTCCTTTCACGTATCTGATCTGCATCTGGTATTGTTGTAAGAACAGTGACCATCGCATCAATCGTCCATTCGACAATTTCGCTTGCGCGAGATACGCGAGTGGTTGGTGGTCGGTCTCCAAGATGAACTTCCGCCCGTATAAGTACCGCTCGAACCGTGATATACCGAACACGATTCCGAGGCATTCTCTCTCCGATACGGAGTAGTTCTTCTCGGCAGCTGACAACTTCCGACTGCCGTACGCGACATATAACGATTCCCGTGCGACGATGCGGGTTTTATCGGTCCGATTAAATCCATTGCGACGCATCGAAATGGTTCATCGATAACGGATTTACTCCCCAAGGGGACGGGTCGATGAGCCGTTTCCGGTGCCATTCTCTGGCACTTGTCACAGGAGAGACAGAACCGCTTAACGTCTCCCTGGGCCCCTGGCCAGTAGAATTCTCTGACAAGACGGTCAAGCGTCTTGGCAATTCCCATGTGTCGACTCATGAGACTTTCGTGCGCGAGTTTTAATACTTCGCCTCGCTTCTCTTTTGGTACGACGACTTGCTTAAAGTGTTTGCGGCCTTTCCTGGCGTGGCGATACAAGATCCCCTTCTTGTACTCAAACTTCACCGCGCCATTCGGAGTCTTTTTCTCCGTTCCAGCTGCAGCGTATTTGTGCAACTGCGCCAGAGTTGCGTCGTCCTGTTGCAGCTTCCTCAGCTCGGCCGGAAGAACGTTACTCACCGGTGTCGATGTAACTTCCATCGGCTTCACTTTCATCTGTCGACTCTTGGACCTGGTTTCCACAGCACTCACCGGCATCGGTGTGCAGGTTTCGGGGTTCGGTTGTGGCAACAAATAACGACATCCCAGTATGACGTCATGCGACAAACCATCCAAGCATGCAGCTTCAATTTTCCCCTTCACGTACGGTGAATTGAGGTCAATGACAGCCACTGGCAATGAGTCGCGCACGCTGTTCGTGTACTGAACTTCGATTACCTCCCCTGTGTAATCCTCGGGCTTAACGTACTTCTTGTCGACAAGGGCTGGGACGCTACACCCAGTGTCATACAAGATGGTGGCACCTTCTCCGTTGACAGTAGCAGACGCGAGGTTGGCTGGGTTACAGCTTGCCTCTGGCTCGCGCTCCTTCCTAGCGACGGCATTCACCTGGGTCTGCCTGCCCTTGGGACAGTCCCTGGCAATATGCCCCGGGCGCTTGCAGTTGTAACCCGTCGGCGGCCCTCGCCGACCTGCAAGTCCCGCTTTCGTGGGTGAGGCCTGTCCAGGTCTATGGTTGGCATCCCTACCTGTAGATGCCCCTCCGACCCTCCCGTCGCCCTGACGGTTAAGGACAGCCGGCTCTACCTCAACCACACGGCGCGACTCAGTGGGTCGGGGTCAGTCCGCACCCCCGGAACTTCCACTTTTCGAGTGTGCCTGCTCGTATCGCTCCGCCATGCTAGCGATCTCTTCGAGCGTCCGGTGCTCTCTCTCTGCTAGAAAGACTGTCAACTCGCGACGGTAAGTACTCAGGACATGTTCCTTGAGTATAACCTCATGTAGCCCGTTGTACGATCGTTCGACTTCGGCCATCTTCATCCACTTCTCAAATAACCCTCGAACACGGGTGTGGAATTGAGAGTGGGTCTTCGTTGCCTTCTTCGCCGAGTCCCGAAAAAGTTTGCGATATGTTTCGCCGGTCAGCCGATAATGGCAGAGAAGGGCCTTTTTGAGCGCATTGTAGTCGTCAGCATCGTCTGCAGCTGAGCCGTGGTAGACTTCATGAGCTGCACCTTGCAAAAAAGCTGAGGCATTAATCGCCCAATGTTGTTCAGGAATTTTATGAGCGTGAGCGAGTTTCTCAAACTGAACAAGAAAATCGTCGATAGATTCCTCCTTATCGCTGAACCACGGCATACTTATCTGGACCATTCGGTGGTCGATGAAAGGTCGTCCAGTCCCTCCAGAACTTGTGCTGGTGTCGTCCCGATCGGTGTCCCTAGCCGCTAACCTGACCTTCTCCATTTCGAGAGTGTGAGCCAGTCTGGCCAGCTCCAGCTCTCGGTCCGC
This sequence comes from Sinohyriopsis cumingii, assembly GCA_028554795.2. Taxonomy (NCBI): domain Eukaryota; kingdom Metazoa; phylum Mollusca; class Bivalvia; order Unionida; family Unionidae; genus Sinohyriopsis; species Sinohyriopsis cumingii. The sequence goes on from CM068835.1 coordinate 62,705,593, forward strand.
TGCTATCTTGGCCAGCTCCTTCTCCGCTGCTTTTTCTGCCTTCCATTCCTTGATTCTTTCTTCAATAAATGCTGCCAGGCGATCTCCCTCGTATCCGAGATCTTCCGACCCCATGGCACGGTAATCCTTGATCATTTGCCTTTCTGTAGCCATATTGTTATACTAATAGGAAGTGATACCTTGTCTCGACCTTACTAACAATGGACAGAGATTACAAGTTCCCAGCCAAATACTTACCTGTCGACAACAACTAATTTCGTTCAGGTAAGATATTTGCTCGATATTTGCTTCACAATTACTGCAAGTAATTACAGATCTACCAAACATGCAGATATCAAATATAACAAACACAAGATGAGAAAATCATAAAAATTCAAAATACATAGGATGGAAAATATCTCACACTGTTCACTAATACTTCCTAACAACTAAACTTTTAGGTCGTAAAATAATATTTATGTCTAATTCAAATCCCGGACGGAGCGCCCACTGTGACGTTCTGTCGTATTGGGGTGGGGTTCTCCCAATATAATTTAATTAAATTAAATTGAAAGTTCCACCCTGGCTCGTTAGGTTAGAAAGTTAAATTAGTGATGATGTAGATTTACAGCTCTGAGCCCCCAGTCAGCAATGCCGACGGTTAAATTATAGAGAACACGAAGATGAAATTCAATCAATAACAATTTAATAAATGTGATAATTTAAAACGATAACTTCCAATCACTCGTCTTTCCCTCGACCAAGTGACAGCCTAATTCATCCCGTGGTTTACAGTGTGAGTTCGATTTTCCCCCTGTCCTTGCATCTACTCATCTATTCCCGCTGATTTTTCCTTCTTCCGTTCCTCTAACTCCTCCTTTGTCTCTGTTTCCTTCTCTACTATCTCCTCCTCCAGCTTCGCTCCAGACTTCAACTTCTCCTTTCTTCTCCTTTCCCTCTCTATTATCTCCTCCTCCAATTCCGCTCCCAGACTTCAACTTCTCCCTCTTTTTCCCTCCTTTCCTCCGTCTCTCTATCCGAGACAACGGGACCAAACTTTAACTGGTCTGTTCCTCAAAGCTTCCTGTGAAAAACCACAAGGCGTTAACAAATGTTTTATCGAACCTCACTATAACGACAATTAACCATCAGATAGCTGTCACTGTTTCGGCCACGCATGCATACACATCGAAATTCCCACACACTTCTTGCAGGGTAAACAATGGCGTAATAACACAGTATCAGCGAATTGTTATACAGACATCAATACATTGCATCACATCAGTATATACACATATATATTTAATCTCATCGTACTACAATCTGACAAAATCAGACGCATGTCTGTACATTACAAATATTCAACAATGGCAAAATCTATAATCATATGAACATATGTGTTAGTCTACTATAAAATACCCACATAGTAAATTACAATATTAACTCTTACGACGGCTGGCAAGCTATATAATTCTTTACAAATATCAACTCATTTCTTCAAAATATGCAAACATATTAACAAAACAAAGTAATTCTTCGTACTACGATTCTAGTACTAATAAAGTATACATACGACCTACAATTTTCCCGCCAATAACGAATGGCTATTCAGAGTTACGCTAACCTCTTCTCTGGGTAATTTCTCTCAGCGAACTAACTTTTGCCAGAAAACGCAGGGATATCATTCTACCCAAAATCAAGGTCTCCCCCCTTCTCGATTCTGATTGGGTGGCGCTGTGCCCCTGTCCAATCGTCTTAGCGACCAGTTCAACCTGTCTGTCTGTTTGCAGGGGAAAGAAGTTAGGACACTCCCACTTCTTCAGGCAATTTCTTTTGATCTTGGAAACATTTCGACACCTAGGTGATAATTGGCTGTCTGTGACTTCGCAACTCCAATGTCCGGTTCTTCTATTCTAGCCACAACAATCTTACGTAACGGATTAGTGCTAGCCTTCGCCAATGTTCGACATCAAACAATGACCCGTCAGAATTACCTTGATTATACATGTTTCAAACTGGGCTACTCTGGGTCGGGGTAAACATGACAAACTCTTTCAATTGTGATTATCAAAAAGATGCTATGGAATATAATGTTCATTTATTTTTTAGTGCAGTAAGGGGGCTGTTATTGCACTTGGAATGTATTCAAAATTACTGTACAATTTCAAAATGTGTAATCAAGCTTTGGAACCCATGACATAGCTCATGTAATTTGGAAAGTACATTCTGAGGAAGTTCAGGATGTAAAACTAAGTATATTTTTTGCCATTCTGATTCCCAGCTACAGAAGACACATTTATGCCTTGCCACTTGCATACTGTTTGTAGAGACCTTAGCAATTCTGTGACCTCTCTGGTGTCTATTGCTATAGTAAATCCAAGACATTGCATCAAAAAAGTTAATGCGGAATATTGCAAAGCAGCTGGTATGTGGCAGTCCACAAAACAGCTGCTTTAGTTCATTCAGAAACAAATTTAGTTAAGCATAACATAAAGCATCTACTACATGAGTGCATGATTTCTTTTACAAAGTAGTTCCTAATACACTACTGCTGTTGGGCACATGTGTCATGCACATGAGTGCAATATGAAGGTGTGCATTATCGTACAGTACCGCATGATTCTGTGGGGGCCCCAAGTGGTCTAAAGCGCTCTCCATTACGGATCACTGCCATCTCACCTCTGTCTGCATTGGTTCGAGTCTCAGATTCAGCCAACGTTGGTATGTGAGAAAGCTTGCCAGTAGCTTCTTGTGGGTTGGTGGTTCTTTCTGGGGGTTTTCCTGGGTTCTTCCTCCACCATTAATACTGGCCGCCACGTATAGCCTGTCGTGTGCAGAAAAATGGCGTTAAACCCTACAACAACAACAACAACAACAACAACAACAACAAGCATGATTCTGACAATGTAAAGTTAATGAAGACAAAAATGAGCATCTAATAATTTCACTTAATATTTTAAATTACTGTAATCTCAGTAGTTGTCTAAAGGTGATCGCTATAAAAGTTTTTTGATGAGTATGATAATTGCCTTGTTGGGTGGATAGTCTTAATGGGAAACTGGATTACAAGTGAAATAGTGTAGGGAAGTTTCACTGTAGAGGAAATATGCAAATATGAGTCCTAGGCAGGAATTTTAAACATGTGCATGGCTTGACAATTACCCATTCAAGGTTGTTGGTTTCTGGCACATAATACACAAAAACTGCATTGTTGAGATGAAATATGTTCATACAGTAAGTCACAAAAAGTGTTTGTAGGGTAACCATGAATTTTTACATTTTGCTTACAGGGGATGATATCAAGACTATTGACAGTAAGCTAGAGGAGCAGTACCAACTTAGTCTGGAACACAAGATGTCTGGTGGCAAAAAGGATCACACTGGATTGGGATTTCATGAGGAGAAGAAAGCAGAGGAGATATCCAAAGAAAAAGCAGAGGAAGAAGAGTCACCAAAGGGAAACAATTCTGATAAATCTGAAAAGATTGAAAAGAGATCGCATAGCAAAGACGTTGACCATTCAGAAAAATCAGGCCCATCAGAAGTAAAGAAGATGAAATTTATTAAAGGAGATAGTTAGTAAATTTTGTTACACATGGATATTTGTAAGAGGAATGAATATGTAGAGAATAATGCGTGCATATTTTATTAAAATTACTTTGAGGCATTTTGTGCCTTCATAAAGCCTTATCTTTTGTAGTAGCTGGCACCAGTTGCAAAGTTCAAAGCTGGGTCATTGCAACAGTAAAACAACCAAATCCAAATGCTACAATATTATAATAGTAGAGGGCTACCATGTTACAAGGAGTAAAAACTGAAATGTTTAGACAGGTTGCTACTGAGAACATAGCTTCAAGCCATTTAGGACTTGCTTGCGGTACTGATAAAACACATATACATACATTAATTAGCTACAACTTAATGTAAAGTTAGGGTCAAAATTATTTTGCAGATACTTGTACATTTTTTGGAGACACTGTCATAGTTTTATCTCTTCCACATATGGCTGGGAGGCAGACACAATTGTCACAAGGTCATCATGGTCGGTTGTGGTCATAATAATACCACTTAATGGTTGCATTTTGTTAAAATTAGAATTTGCAAAAATGTGTACTTTTGGAAATAAGAATCCTGAGGTCAAGTAGACATAATGTAATAAATTATGTTAAACAACAAAATTACTTCTTCACATCCGTATCATTTGTTTAAAGTCCCATCTTTTTCATTATTATGGCCAAATGGTTCAATGATGATTTTCTCGTGTAGGTGAAAAATAAACCCTTCCATCTTTCTATCTTATGGTTGTTTGTATTTTTAAGTCAGATTTATTCAAAACTTGTTTAGATATTGCCTTAAAACAATGAAAAAGTATTTTCTTCAAAAAAAGCTTAAGTCAGTCAAATTGTTAAATTCCTTTCATCTGAGATTTTTTAACCATGTCAGTGTAACATTTTGTTAATGCCACAGTTGGCCGTAAGGTTGAGCATATTCGTAGAAATTTTCATTGTTAAACATTTTTAATTGCACCTGATAAAAATAGAAGTATATCTAGGTCCCAAAAATCTTGAGCATCTATGGCCAATATAAATAGCAGTTCTAGAAATTATAAAATTAATAGAAATTTTGATGAATTATAAACTTCATTTGAAATTTGGGTCATAACTATCAGGTTCTTAATTTAATTAAACTATTATGCGTGTAATTATTGTCTTTTATGCATGGTGTTGGCATCAGTGATATTCAATATTCAGATTTCTTAATAAAGCTTTGAATCTTGTCGACTTTGGCATGAAGTTTAGGTTTTATGTGCATATGGTTATAGGGAAAATATGTGATGGCTTATTGCTATTTATGCTCTCAAAGTTAACTCTTAATTTTTTTTAATTTATCTGAACTATAGGAATACCTTTTACTGAAAAATGTTATTTTCATAGCTTTTAATTTTGTTGCAAAATATCATTAACTAATCTTATCTGTTTCTATAATTGATTGATTAATATAACTTTTATCTACCAAAAATTTGAGCTTTTGTGGGAAGATAATGTATCCTCGTCTTCTATTGTATGGAATGCAGAGTAAACCTTCTTGAGTTTTTGTTTTGTGGGATTTAGTTTTGCAGAGACAGAACATAAATCAGGTTGGTCCATTGGCTGCAGCCCAGATGACCTCTTATAAGAAGTTATAATAATTTGATTGTTTTTCTTCCTGCACCAGTTATAATGGCCACCATGTGTAGCTACCTTGCTTTGGGAAATGAAGTTAAATCCATAAAATTAGCATGCAACATTTCCTGAGATAGCTATAGCTAGGTAGTCACAACAGTTTACACCAATATTTTATAGATCTAGTATAGTAGTAAATATACATATTATAGATTTTCAGATACTATTTTTAGCTGGCCAAACCTATCCCATAGCCGCATCTGTACGGCCATGCGCATTTGACATGGGGCAACTTGAGTGACCTATATTTCTTACATGAATAGAACATTTGTCATTATAGATTGCCGCAGATAGTAGTAAACAATATTATGCCAGCCCACAAGTATAAGAGCTGAACTCTACATTTTTTAACAATTAAAGTGTATCTATTGCTTTATGTTACTGCATTGTGACTCTCTTCTAAACTCCACCTGCCCCCCCCACTTATGACCATATAGTAATGAATATTCCAAGAATAAACAAGTTAACTTGTCTAATTAGCAGTAAACAATGAACACCAAAGGCAGCACATCACTTATTAAGCAGGTTCCTCAAGAATTTGTCATTATGTTAATAAATTAAATGGGAATGAATGTAAATCCCAAAACTGCTTATGATTCATTGGATTGGCTCAGAAATTTACTCTCTCCTTAGTTTGCTAGCTCCTTGAACAAATATGGATAATAATGATGAGTTAACTAATCTTGCGATACATTTGCAATGGCTAGTTGCTACAGTACTATCAGCTATGTGTAACTCATGTGACTTCTTGTATTGGGCTTGGGATCTGATTATGCTAGCAATGATAATGCTGTGTTCACCTGTATGAATCTATCCACTAAGAAATTAATTATATGCAACAAAGAGATTTGTAAGTTATCGTGTTTTCAGAAATGGATCATCCAGCTTTGTAAGTCCTGTCTAGGGCCGCGGACAGAGTAGGACAAAGTCCTCGGGACCACATTGGTCAGGGGGGTCTGCTGCTGTTTCAATTTGTGGTTCATTGAGACCTATTGGATAATTTTTCTTAGTACCCACAAATCCTGTCCTGCTGCCCTGGTCTTCTAGTGCTTTTTGTGCTCATATCTACTTTTCTATTTTAGGCAGATCAAACCTTTAAAAATTTGTTTGAAACTTTTTTCACGAACATACACTATGACAATTGCTTAAATGTTACCCTACGTTGATTGCTCATGCGTTAAATATTGGAGTGGAAAACCTGAGATTCGACTTCCAGAAAAAGGTCTATAGCGTCTTAATAGTCGATTAATATGAGCATTTTTTTAAAAACACAGTGTTCAGTAATGGATTAATAATTTCTTTACAGGAATTAAATCATTATTAGCTTTCTTCCAGTTTTTCAGAATAATTCTTTCTGCTTGAAAACATTACTCCCAAATACTTGTATTAAGTTAAAATTTGTATATTCTTATCTAGTTTTCAAACTTCTTAATTCTACTGCAATTTATAAAAAGGATGATATTTGTCTTATCCATGTTTAAAGTAAGATCCAGTTTTGCACAAAAGAGTTCCAGTGTGTCTTTCTTTGTAATTCTAAAGTGGTATCAGCAAGAAATACACAAATTATTAGCATAAAGTAGCAGAATCATATTTTAATAATTCCTTGTCAATAATGATTACATTTCCACCATTTTCGTTCATTATTTGCCATAAATCGTATAAAAACAAGAAAAGGAGAGGACTTATAAACTTTGTCACATTCATAATATTCACTTTGTTGATCATGATATATACCATTTTGTAATAATGCATACCAGTCTCTCTCTATCCTCTTAATCAGCTGTCTTTTTAAATCAACATACTTGTACTTGCAACAGAATCTGTTTTTTTTATAAAGATATTTTAGTATGACAAATTGCAACATTAAAATATTGTATCCATCCTGGAATCCCGCATGTTCTTCAGGTTCCATATCCTAGAGGACCAACATTAAAGCCAACAATTTCTTAGTTTCACAGGATTTGCCAATAAATTTAATCATTTTAACCTGTTATATCATTCGCAAAAGGAATACAATCTTTCTTCATTAGAAGTATGGGTAAAATGCTCAGTATTCCCTAATTGAATTATCAGGGTAGCAGATGGGCAAGAGTTATCACCCTTTGCCTTTTAGATGGGGCTGGATTTGGGTGGCAGCAGGCATATTTTTCTAATGTTACTGTGGTCGGGTAAGTATTCTTGGAGAAAAATAATTTACTAGAAAAATTTCTTCTTCTTTTCATAAGTGGGTTTCCCAGTGAGAAAATCAGGGGAATACTTGCTCTTTTAAACATTCCAAAAGAAGCAAAACTCTAAATCAGATTGTATAAAGCAGAATGCTTATTGAGGAGAATTCTAACAACCCTTGGTAAAGTTGTGCTGTAAAAACAAAGGCAAGGGCCTGTAACTCCCCTAAATGATAATAAATAAGTCTGGAAATAACAATTCTTTTGAGAACTTGTAAACATATAGCTGCATTCCATTTTTGTTTTTAATCCAACAATTACCAGTGAAGTTGTATTGTGGAAATTGTTATGGGACAGATGGATGGTCAGTTTGATTACTATAGAACCCTGCCAACTTCATAATAATCTTAGTATGGTCAGAAATACAGCACTTTTATTGGCAGAAAACTCATCCAGTCAGATGTAAGATCACCTCAGTAATATGTATGGATGTTTGACAGCAAGCTCAGATGTAGGATCACCTCAGTAATATGTATGGGTGTTTGATTGGCAGCATGCTCAGCCAGTCAGATCTAAGATCACATGATTAATATGTATGGGTGTTTGATTGGCAGCAAGCATAACCAGTCAGATGTAAGATCACCTCAGTAATATGTATAGATGTTGCACGTAAATTCATTCAAAATCTTCATGATATAATAGGTAAGTCTGTATACAAATTATTTGCGTGGTGAACAATAAAAATAATTGAAGGTTGGTCAGAATAGACAAATGAAAAAATCAAATGTAACAGACTGCCTTTTGTTTTTAACTGTTAGACTTTTTGGACGAAATCATCCAGGAATGCTAAAGTATATTTCTTAGCAGCTTCCGGTCAAAGAGAGCTTCCCATTATTTAATACAAACCTAGTGCCAACAACATGGTAGATGATGCGTGTGCATGTAAATGGTTCAACTTAATCGATTCCACTCAGCTTACTCATTACTAAGCATACAGAAATAAAATCAACCATGTAAATATATAAAACATTGGTTCAGAATGATCATAATTAGTTGTGATGAACTAATTATCAGTCTTAAATATTCAACCAGTTCCAGACACTAATATCAAATATGATTAGTTAGATGAGTTGTGTACTTTGTTCATCTGCTGTCTTGTTCCCATTTGATTATTTTTCCCCAATGTATGTCTGTCTGTATTCCTGAGCTTAAATCTTTAAACCATTCAAGGTATTTGAACCAGAGTTTGTTTACATATCAAGCATGTGACATTGGTGCCTTTTCATAATTAGAATTTTAAATACCATATTACTGTACCTGTTGCTATTTGCATAACTGATACTTTTCCTGGAGGAAAATTCCCATTATATATAATGAAAATTCATCCTCCATTCAGGAACCAGAAGATTCCACAACACTTTATCACCTCTGTGCTGTCTCTTTGAGGATCAACACTGACCAAGTAAATTTAGTCTTTCTCATGTGTGCATCTTAATAAATGGTAGGATTATAGCCTTGATCAAGTTTTATCTCTTAATTCAATCTCACTTAGAAGTTATTAGCATTTGCCTATAGCTCGGCATCATATTTTTATCTTTTACCCCTTAGACATGGTATTAGTAATTCAAATTTTGTTGTACATTTTTGTTATTAGTAGGTGGGTTTTTTAAAATTTTTTATGTCCAAGCATATATTGTGGTCTACTGATTAGCCTTGATCCATTATGATTGATTTAATTCAAATTGCCAATATTGTTAATTGTGCTATTTTTATGTATTGTTGCTGTTGTAGGGCTTAACACCATTTTTCAGCACCAGATAGGCTATACATGGTGGCCAGTATTAATGGTGGACAAAGAACCACTGACCCACGAGAAGCTACTGGCAAGCTTTCTCACATACCCAGATTGGCCTAACCAGAGACTCAAACCCACAGAGGTGAGATGGCTGTGATCTGTGTTCGTGAGAACTTTAAAACACTAGGACACTCAGGGCCCTTTAAACATTGTAAGCAGGTCACACACAACTTTTTTCCTTCTGATCATATGCCCATTTATTGAAAACAGGTTAGTTTCTGCTAACTTTCCATGAAATTTTCCTTTATTATTAGCAATCATAACCAACTGGCTATTTGCTGATTTTGTATTCCCTAGATTTTGTCAACCCTGGTTGGATTGTATTTCTTTCCTCTATTGAGCTTAGCATTGATTTTTGCTTTTAACTTATGACAGTGCCTGAGTAAGGTGTCTTCTTGCTGAAATTATTATTTTAGCATAGACATAATCCACATGTATTAACTTGTGTATAAATTTAGGTGCATAGAAGTTTTTTTGTAAGATGAAACAAAATCGTTTTTCAGCTTTCTTTTAAAGGAACAGGGCTTAAGCAGGGTGGTGGTAGGTGTAGTCACATGACATCCCTATGGGACACATGCCCCACTTATTTTGCATATATCATGAGAGGACACATGGTTGTCCCTTCTGCAGCTTATCGTCTGACAAGGTCTGGGATCTCACCAACCATAAACATATATATATAAATTGAGGGAGAAGGTTCTTTCCATGTTTTATTCAGAGTTTTCAGGGTTCTTGTTTCTTAATTCTTGGAGAAGAAATACCTAGGTCTCCCAGTTAATGTTACTGGCTCCCAGAGGAGGTTATAAGTAGGTGGAGAGTTGTTCCTCCTATCTAATTGCTCAGCACTAAGATGTCAGTGTTAGCATGAGGTTGGTTTGGTGTCAGGATAACATGACTGGATTGCGCATGATGCTACATGTCTGTGGCATGATGTCCCAGTGCTAGACATCAATATAAAACTGTACACTGCATACATCGTAGTGATCTGGCTGAATAATTCTTAAAGCTGTATTAAAATTTCAAATCACATATGCATACACAGAGATTGGGATTACAAAATCAGTAGCAGTTGTTATATAAGGTGAATCTTGTTTTCTCAGATAGTACATATGCTTACTGTGTGGACATGGAATGGAGTCCATGAAAAAAGTGGGTTGCGTAAAAAGATACCTACTATGACCCAGTGGAAGATTTTAGTGAATATTTGTTTGCTCATTTTTTTTTTAAATTTTAAAAGCTATACATTTATAAAAAAAAATTATCAGTTACTGACAGATTTTTATTTGGGTTGGTACCAAAATTTGCAGCTAATGCCTTTATAAAGAGATAGTGAGTTTAAACAAAAAATTGTGATAAATTGGAAGCAGGTTTTACAAGTGTAACATTAAGTCCCCAGCATGGACTTTAAGGAGGGCACACAGCAGAAAACAGAAACCCAAAAATGAAAGAAATCTTTTTTTTATTTGTAAATTTGATTCATCTGGATAGTACTAACAAACAAATGGCACTTGTTTTTTTAATTTAAATACATATCATTAGTAAGTTTAAAAACTGCAAACAAAGCAACACATCAACGTCAACAAAAATAAATTACTTTAAGAAAAATACATATTTATATCTCTGTGGGAATCAGTAATGTACACAGTATGTAGCATGGATATTTACAAAGATAATAGTGATGAAGTATGTCAAATTGTTCAATCCATTTATGTTATGAAAGCTTGAGCAGCAAGTAGTAAAGGTGACAATGGTTGACATAAACAAGGATTATACTCCTGTGAAAATTTGTTGTTGTAATTTACACATTACAAGTGGGAAACATGTTTCAGTGCACTAGGTTTTGTTCCCATTAAAATGCATTAAATATGAATTTGTATAAGGTGTAGAGAATAGGTTCAAAATGGAGATAACTAAATTTCCTTTTGTTATAGAGCAAATTAAGGGGAGATAACCAGAGCATGGACTAATTTTCACCCTCAATAACACTCTAAAAACCAGATTTTAAAATGATCACTAAATTAACAATGAAATATATTTCAAACATAATCATTCTTCTTGCAAATAAAACCAAAAACAAAAAGAACAGTACAAAATGTAATCAAAATGCTTAGTGGCAAACTGAAATATTCTGAAACTATTTAAATCCACAATTATACATGGATGTAATTCATCTACTTTGAAGGGAAGTTTTTCACATATATCCTTGATCCTCTTATACAAGTGGATATCCTTGATCCTCTTATACAAACAGAAAAGTATTTCTGAGGTAGATCCTCACCCAGCCATTTTAAACTTAAAAGCGTGAAAGTAAGGTGCAAATAATTAGGTTATATATAATATCTGCCTCTGGAGAGTATCCGTAACTATATCAAGGCTATTTCAATAGAGTTTCTAATGCAGCAGATTCACACAAACTTCATTCTAGTGTTTAATGCCCTAATTAATGTCAAAATATTTTATATGCTCCACAAAACAATGCAGATTGTTTGAGACAATGTTAAAAGTGAAAAGGTAAATCAGCTATGCACAGCATGAAAGTAACTGGTCAAAATGGGAAGAGCCTTTCTTAATATGCATTTTAATAATAAATAATAAGTTAGTAAATGATAATTTCTCTAAATATTTCGTATAACATGCTCTGTTCTACATATGGTATGCTTTAGAAACTAATCTTGCGTAATTTTCAATATCTAAGTTGCCATATACTCATGCATTTTTTCTGATAAACACATTATCCAGGTTAGTGAAACTGTTGCAGAATTTACACCTCTGAAATGGTCAGTGTGACTTTCGTAGATTGACAAGCTGTAGTTCTAATTTGGTTTCTAATAACAAATGGAACAATGCTTTGAGCTTTATAAAGTTATATGCACATTTTAATTCAGAGTTTAAAGTTTACCATAAATGTGTCACTCATTATTAGGCTCATCATGGTTTATGTAACAAATAATTTGAAAAAGAATTATTTAACCAATTTTATCTATGAACCAAACAATGTGAAAATAAAGGTGATACACTTTGATTTGTGACAGGTGAACATTTCTGTGCCATTTTGTAAGAGTTGAAGTGTTAAAAATCAGAATGTATACTAGTAGTTAACCACTGGTCTAGATTAAGTTTCTGTTACATCCAATAAGAATGAAGGACCTAAAAATTCTAATCTGTACAAGTTGTTAAAAGTAGAGTATGGAAGACCTGATTTAACTTTTAAAGATAAAAGGTATATAGATGTCCTCTTTTGTAACATTAATGTGTACTTTGCAGCTCGAAATGATGTCATCATTCCATAATGATATAACTACGATGAAATCATGTTTGGACTAGGGTATCATAGGAACATGAACCCAGGGAGATTAGATGTAAAATGATGTAGTTGCAATGTTTCAATCATATTAAATAATGAAAAACATATCCTATACAGTTTTAATAATTGCAGTAACAATCCTCTGAAACATAAACAGAATCTATGTAAGGTATACTATACCTTGGAAAATGTTAGCGATTTAAGACCTGTTGTAAATTAGCAGCACATGTTGTTTCATATGGAAAACCAATGTGATTTTACATCAAACAGCTGAGATGAAATTCCTTTGTACATGAGAAATCAAGATAATGCATGACACCCACAATAGCTGTTCACAAGTAGTATAAAAATTGCATGTGCCGGTTTATGTATGAAAATATTTAAGTTAAAATATATCTAATTTACAGTTTAAACAGGCAAGAAGATATTCAGCAGTTATTTTTCTCCATAAACAAAGGAACCTGTTTAACTTGTCCTACCACACACATAGACTCAGTATTTTTGATCTCTGTCTACTGTAGCTGCAAAATTTAGTTCATCATTTCAACCTACAGTGATCGAAGTCTGCTCTGTATACTACAGTTTACAGTACAGTTCTACCATAATAATTGGTCTGAGTTTACAGGCTCCAATGTACAATGCATGATGGATATTCTTTTTAAAAATTTTACTAGAATGAAATGACATTGACATTTAACAAGCAAAAATACTTGGATGCTTTTGCAGCAGTTAGAGTCTGAGATCAATAACAGCAGAATAGTAAGCAAGGACATTCAAGGTTATTATGATGGATAATAATACACATTATCGATGTTAAAAATAGAAAACAGCTAGACAGGACAAATAAGAGCATGGTAAATGACCAACATATTCCCCATGCATTAATGATCATAGTGCTATGGTTGTGGTTCTGCTTCTCTTGGGTAAACTTGTGTTAACAATAAAAAACAACAACATTCCAATAGCAAAGAAAATGCTAAATTAATGTGTAGAACAGAAATCTCTGCTCTAGTAATTGTTCCATGCATCTTAACTCAGGATCAGTAGTTGACCATTTTGATAAACAACTCTGGGTGTTATCTAACCATGCTGAGAGTCACACTATAACATACAATAAAAAGAATAAATTCACCAGAACTAGAGATTTACAGCAAAAAAAAATACAATTGTTTTTATCACATAAAGTTCAAGAAACCAAACATTGATGGAAATATTTATATATACATATATACATGAATAATTTACATCATTCCTTAATTACATCTTTTCTCTAAATGCATATTTTTATGAGAAAATAAATCTTTATGATAGATAATGAAAAAGTGGGGTGACAGTTGTAGAGAATATGACTTACTCACTAAAAAAGGAAACTGTTGCACAACAAGCACTGCAAAGTGCCTTTGATAAGTTTTGACATACCGACTGCCCTTCATTTACCGTGACTTTATTCTTTTTCAAATATATTTACAAGTGCACATTGAAATGATCTTGTGCTTATTTCAACAACATTACGATTTAGAAGGATTATTTCCCTTTCAGTTATTTCTTAAATCTTACGAAAATGAGTAAATAAATGAATTTAGAGCATTTAAGAACTCACACCTCAGGTCCAGTAAGACTGATTAAAGGAATACTTATATGCTTATTTTGTATAATTGTATCCCTCAATGTGAATATGCAATGTGGCATTTAATATCATTCGTCTTCATCCATCTGTCATATATTGTTGTTTTTGACAGCTTCTGATAAATTATTGGTTGAATGGCCAGGCGGTTTTTAATTTTGACATACCTGTGTGTGGAGAACACTAATCTTCCCCAAGTGTGTTGAGGCATTTGTGTTCGACAATCAAATCTGTACACAATTTAAAAGATACAGCTGCCAAGGCAAATAAGCTGCATGTGAAACTTTGGTAAGATTCCATATTGCCATAATCTGCTGAAAACATACCATGAAGATCCATCATTCAGACTATAGGTCAGATAGTTCAAGGTAGTCCTTTAAAGGTATAGATGGATGTGAAAGTCAAACATTTTAACAGGCAACACATGAACTGTGTCTAAAATGACTTTTTATGAATATGACTCTGGAGGAAGAAGAGGTGACAAGATTTTATATCACTTTTACTAATTTTGCATGTCAAATTAATGATATTCAAACAAAACATAATGAACTTCATAGGACAAACCATGTGATTATCATTGTTTATTTCTAAAGCTGCACTGAATAAATTTTAAGAAGTCTCTGTCTTTTTTTGACACCTACTCTTGTATGAAAAGCTTCAACTAAAAACAAAAAGTGTTAATGACAGCACTTCCAACTGTGGAAAACTTATTAAAACATCTCTTTTCTACTAACATGGACTCCTAAAAAATGTTTACCCTGTAAGCAACTTAGAAATTCCTTAAAATTTCTTTCAGTATCTTTGATCTTAAAACAATAATGACTGATTCATTAAGTGGCTGAAATCACAACTACATGTATTTCAAAATGGGCTTGAAATCAAGGTGTAAATAAATAGATGTTTGTTTTAGAAAGCAATGTATATTAATTATTTGGTATTGAAGCAAATGGAGTAAAGTACCTGTCCGAGGCCACACGATGATAGCTAGCTCTGGCTTGTGATAGTACGATTCAAACCCATTATAAAATTTTCTTATATAGATTACCATCAAGATGTGGATTGCATTGCAAATATATCTGAACATTTCTAATGTCATATTTCAAAATAATGTATAATATAAAAAAGGTTGAAATCCAAAGTCCTACCGGGTAAATGTTTTTGTACCTTTATTTAAGAGTATTAAAGAATTCAAAATTTATAACAAAAGCTTTTACAATTTAGAATCTGACAGGGCAAAATGGCGAGAGATTTTCTAGGTAGAAAATATTCCCCTATCTGGAAGCCCAGGTAAACTAATTTGTGCTGGTTAACGGATGCTGAGAAAAATTCTTTTACAGGTGCTATTTTTTATACATCCACAGTCTGGATATGTTGAAAATGTTTAACCCATAAAGCCCAAATTTTTGTATGTGATGAAATACTTATTCTAACAATAAAGTTGTCATGATGTACAGTCACAAGATTCTTGAACACAAGATCATCTGACATCCATTGATCAAGATGACTCTTGTAGCACTTGATGGCTTCAAGCCCATGCTGCAAATATCCTAGCTAACTTCACTCGATAAAAGTTTTGTCATTTCTTGCCCTGTGTTTTTCCTTTCACTGATGCTTTTGATGATGATGTAGATGTTTGTCTATTTGGTACTTGAGTTGGTGTTGTTTTCCCTACAAGACCTGAACGAGGGTTACTGGAGCTTGCTGGACTTGGACGTGCAGATGATGGCACAGAGGAATAGGCTGAATTGTATGTACTTGTTGCTTTAGGGCTGATTCCTGTAGTCTTTTGATTGGGAGCACTCTTGGAGGGGATACTCCCTGTCCCAGAAGCCTGTAAGTAAATTAAAAACATTTCTTTTTAAATTACATTATGGTTTAGTGGGTTACTAAGTCCAGTTTATCTGTCTCTAGCATTCATACACTCCCTTCCCTGTCACCACTGTTAATAAAGGTATGGAAGTCCTCACTTAGCCAACATGTACACAAGTTCATGAGCAAAGTAAAATAGTCTTGCAGAAACAAATACCTGTATACATACATGTATATTAATAATAAGACTAAACAGACTCAAAATAAGATACATACACAGAAACCAATTTTTGAGTAAATTTTGTTTCTTCCGTAATACTTATGTAATCAAATTACTTTAGCAGCAAATCCTCTTCAAATCCAGCCCCTCTCTCAGGCTTGTAATATCTGCTTTCAAAGATAGAAATCAAACTAGATTGGTATCTCGTAGGATAGTGGAACTGACACCAAATTCCATCAATCATGAGTTACTACTGCATTAGATGTAATGGGGAGGGGCTTATGAGGGTGTATATGTATTTTGATTAGGTAAATATTATCCAGAAAATATTATTTACTCTAGTATAAGTTGGTTTCTTCTTCAAATACATTACTCAATCAGAATATGTCAGAAGAATAGATAAGACAAATGAGTTTGCCCTGTTTCTGGTGTTCAAACATAAGTGAAGCAGCTTTAAGGTGTGTGAGATGTGAGCTAAGGTTATCAAATGTTTTTGTTCAGAAAAAATTGTTCCAGTCCTCCAATTCCAGCACTGGTAAATTCATTTGCATCATAATAAAGCTGCTGAACAATCCATAGGAAGCCTGTTGCACTGTTGATACAGGTCAAACTATACCCTCGTAATGAAAGCTATCAAGGGTATAGTTAGAATGTCGTCTCTAACAGCCATTTTATGGCTCGAATGATGTTGGTTAGGGAGCAGTTCAGCTTGAAAGCATTGCTAGTGTAACTGCCATAACTGCATGAGAGGACACAAGTAAGAAATTAATCTAATTTTTGGTTAGTTCCTGTAAGTGCATGACTGATAATATCCAGGATAAGAGTTTTCTGAGCCGAAATATTGTCCCTTCCTACTCTGAGTAGTAGAAAGGAACAAATGATATTCCTCTCTCTGAGGTATACCTTCAGGGCCCTGAAAAGTCCTGCTGATGCCCCTGTGATGAAAGGGTCCCATGCACACAGTGAAAACTCCCACTTTCCAACCTAGGCTTTCAAAGTGGTGGACCTTCCTTCCTTGTCCACACAACTCTAACACTTGTCTGATAACTATTCTTTTATGAGGGCTTGCTTGAAGAGTCCTGCTAATGCCCCTGTGATAAAGGGTCCCATGCACACAGTGGTTTCAAGGCAAAGGACTTATTACTCATGAGTGGGAGCTTGTTCTTGGAAAAGCAGGAAGCGTCGTGCAAGAAATTGAATCATCATGACAAAACTTCCAATAGTCTGGCTTGAGTGTCAAATAATGCATCTCACTGATTCTGCCTAATAGGGCTAGCGTGACTAGGAAGCAGTTGTTCTGTGAGAGGTATGCCATGGAGAATACAAATAGTGGTTTGAAGGGTGTTTTATTCAACCATGTCCAAATCCATGGTGAATCTCTGTTTGAAAAATTGTGATGGGACCTATCTTCTCCTAGAAAATCCATTAGATGAGGTTAGCTATCTTGGGTACCGAAGTTTTAAAAGGGAGCTGTGATTCTTCTTACATCATTGGGATAAAACTCCCACTTTCCTACCTAGGCTTTCAGAGTGGTATTACTTCCTTCCCTGTCCACACAATTCTGTCTAACACTTCAGGGCTCAAAATTAGCGGCAGTCCGCTAGCCCGAGGCTAGTAGATTTCCAGTTGGACTAGTAACTTTCATAATGTCAATAGCCCGATGGGCTAGTAAGTTTCGGTTATCAACAGCTAGCGCTTGGTTTTTGCCATTCCCTAATAAACATTTGACTTCAGCAGATGTTCTTTAGAATCAAAGCATTGACCATTGTAAACAGAGTCATAAAATATTAGCATGAAAAGATGAAGTCAATTTCTGCCTCGAAAATGTGCATTAGAAGCCATCCTATTTTGTGTATTTCGCTAAACAGAGCCAATTATGGTCCCATCATTAACAACAGGACTTGGGTAATTGATCCTAATTAGTCTGATAACAAATTAAATGAAATATGACGTGGTATCACACTTTATTCAATCAACCACAGTGACAAACTACAAATGGGTAAACCACACAAACGAACACGGCAAAAACTATTCAAAGAAATTAGGTGGGGGGGGCTCGCTTGCCAAACACTCACAATCGGAAAACTGCATATTTTACATCTGCATCAAAATAATTATAAGAATTAGATCGATTTATTATGATTACTTTATTGACACATCCTTTTCATACAACTACTTTTTCTGATGATAAGAATAGTTTTTATATTTTTTTCCCTTACAAGAATGAACAAATAATTGGACACACGTGAAGATATCCAAGCAGAATGCCATATATTTGTTGGGAATTAAAATTTCTGATCATGGGCATCTAAGATTTGGAAATTTTTCGCCTTATTATTAATTTCAGCTATACTGAGGTCCGATTAATTAGGAAAAATTACCAAACTTATGCTATTAAAGATGAGACCGTAAATGGAGCTGTTAAATACAACACGACGAGTCAGATGGATTTGTTTAATGGGAACACACCTTTTCCAAGCTGAAACTAACATTATCTTCTGATGCTAATATTTTATAACTGTTTACAATAGCCACTGCTTTGATCCTGCAGAACATCCGCTGAAGTCGAGTCTTTATTAAGGAAAGGCCATTTAATTTTAGGGGAAGTTAGGGCAAAAGCACGTGTTTTGAAACATGTTTCTTGCTCTGACTTTATGATATAAAGGACACTGCCATACCTTTTCTCACTTTAACTAATTCGCATCAGCTATGCTGCAACATCTTGTATTTCAACATGAGGCACAATTCCCTCTTTATAAAACGGGTAAAATGTGGCATTTTATAGAAAGTGTTTAGCCACCAGAAAAAAAGCAAAAGTTGAATGAAAATGACATGAAAGATAGGAATAATTCTTATGATAGGGAAAAGCATAATCAAACGTTTCAGAAGACATGGACAAAAGAGAGGGAATAGATGAATTATGATGAGGAAAAGAATGTTATGCACTCTAAATGGTCCTTGGAATTTGCAAAAACAAACACGGAGAAAACATCCAGTTTTGTAGCCGGTTGTTCGAACTTTAAAACTGAATCAGTAAACGTACATGAAAGCTGTGCGCAACACAATGAGAGTTCCGAGAGAAAAGCAGCAATGCAGATACCACCAGAAGAATTGACCGCTGGTAAATCTTGGAAAGTTTAAATCGGAATGTGTTTGACCAGCACGTTAATATGCACATGCTATCATAAAGTACAAAAGACCCATCACTGATTTTGTATGAATGTGTCAGCTAGATGAGATGAAAGGAGTTGATGTTTGAGAGACTTACAGGAATGATAAACAGGTTGTTACATTTACTCACTACATGGTTGAAAGTAAAATGTAGAAATTTTTCAAAGGTGTGTAGTGTGCAACAGTTGTAATGAAACTCGAATTCAGGAGGAGGAAATTGTATATATTAGAATTTGCAAAGGAGGAGAGATTAAATAATCATTCCTGGCATTTGATATTGTAGAGAAGGCAGAAGGGATCCTGAAGGTGATCACCACTGCACTGCAATGTTTTACGGAGACGGGTAAGGAGACCAGAACAAACCCCATATGGACCCTGAGTGCAGGTTGGGGACGAGAAAGGAACCTGGATCCCTTTCTGGAATTGGATCCAAGTTATCTTGAGAAACAAGAAATGTGAATTGACTGATTGATGATCTGAGGCGGGATTTACATTTCTGTACTTCTGCATTTCATATGATAATGCTATTTATGAAATAAAATTGTTGTTAATCTCAATACAAGTGTGTGACATTGTTTAGTGGACAGGACTAGTAAAGATTTGGCAGGACTAGTAAATTTCTCAGTGTACTAGTCCTGACTACAAAGAAATTTGTGTTAAATTCGAGCCCTGCACTTGTCTGATAACTATTCTTTTATGAGGGCTTGCATGATATGATCCATGCATGCTGGGTTCAACATGCCTGAGTTTGAATGGAACACATGAATTTGAAGTTCTGAAAAGCAAAATCTTCCAGGGAAACTTGGCTGTTCAGTTCAACAGGTCACTGAGCCATGATTTCTGCCAATTATGGATATCAATCAGCAATTTATCAGCACTCAGATTCTCTTGCTTTTTGAATCAGAGATTCTGGGGAAAAGGCATATGCATCAATACTGTTCCTATTCTGGGATAGGCTGCTCAGGCTTTCAGATCTAGGACAGGAAATATTATGGTTGGAAGCTTTGTGTTTCACCTTGTCATAAATAGGTCATTATGAGGACTTCTCCAATGGATACAAGTTTGAAAGAAGACCAAATGGCAAATGAACCATTTTGTTTTGATCGGCTAATTATGTCGGGACAGTGAGTACAGTGGTCATTAAGCCTTCCTGGGACATAGCTTGACATGGATTTGTCTGTGATGACACCACCTGTGAATATCCCAAAACCACTAAGCAGTGATCCAATGATTATGTTACCCCTTGCATTCTGATGTAATTGATAGTCAAGTAGTTGGAATGGCTAAGAACTCACTTTCCAGACAGTGTCTCCTGAAGAATTATATGTAATGAATGGTCCTGCTATGGTCAAAGCCTGCTTGCTGCTCACTTTTTTGAAGAAGTATACAATGTGGACACCTTAGTCTGTTGTACTAATGTCCATGCAAATCATCATCTTACATGATGCTGCCAAGGTACATGCATAGTTCTGGCAAGAGAAGTCAGAAAACTGCTTCAATCAACGTACAGAAGGATAAGTCTTTTCTAGGCATTGCTGGGTCAAGAAGTAAAGATGGTGTTTGCAAGCATGAATCTTTTAAGAGTTGAGAGTGGGTTGATAAAAAACCTTACTTGAAGTGTGTGATGCCTGAGCTGGCAAAACTAGATGTGTGGACAAGACTGGGAGTGTTGGGACATGATGTTTACAGGGATTCAGTGTTTATCATTGACACTGTAGGACTGGAACTGGGAATGGGGCAATGACATAGCCAGTACTGAGCCACAAGGGAGCTGAGACTGGTGATCTCTCATCTGGTCAATGATACTTCCATCAGTTCACTTATTCTGGTGCTGGTAATTCTATGTGTCCGAGTCAGAGCCTGGGGTGGAACAGCCATGGCTAAGTGCTCTTTATTTTGTGCAGCCAGGACTGTATACTGGGAAGATAGATTACTGAACCTGGTTCCAGAAATCAAAAGTGCAGGTTGAGGCTGTGTTGGAGCTGGTGTGATCCATAACTGATGGTGTCTAGTTTCAACTTCCAGTACTGATTATCCTAACAGTAGACAGTATCAGGGTGTGCCTGAATTGTTGGTATATCCACTTTTGGTCCAGATGGGATACCATACCATGATGATGGTAATGGCCCAATAGACAGTATCATACAAATTGGTTCTGTTTGTGGAAATGGTGGCAGGACTGCTGCTGTAAGAGATGTTTTGATTAAAAAGGTGAGATTCCCATCTTCAAGGACTCATTCAAAAGGAAACTGTAGACAGAGGTTACATTATGGTAATGTTGATGCTATCAGCACTCTTGATGGTGCATGTCTGTCTCAGTTCTCTCATTCACCCTAGTTACTTGCTCAGCTATGATGGTCACCCCATGCAACCTCAGACCAATATGAACACATGACACATGTTTGACCTGAGTTGTACCCCATTCAATTTATGCAGGTGGATTGACTGTTTTCAGCCATCCTGAACTGCTTGCATGACACATTTAATCTGGCTGTTGTGTTGACACCTGTCGGTAAAAAGAGCAGAACAAATGTATATAAGAATCATAATGAATATGCTGTGAAGGGATGCAGTGAATAAATGGCAATGGAAATGAATGACAGTAATGATGCTGCAATACATAATACAAGATCAACTGATAGAATTTATTAATGAGGTTGATTACTGAGTGGAACAGAAAATACCATATACCACCAGGTAGGCAAGCTGGATGGTACTGATATTCTATACATATCATAAACTCGTGCAAGTGAAGTGCAATATATTTATCTAAGAATGAATAGCTTGAGTATACTTATGTACATGCAATCTGCAGTGCTGGTCATGGAATTACATCAGTGAGCACATAATAGGATACATAACTGAGCAGTTACAATGCTGTCATGTGCCACAGGTAAAAACATCAACTACTCATGAGATAAAAGTCGCATCATTAACAGACAAAAAAAAAACCTGGAAATTTATCACAGTTTCAAGAAACTTGATGATACAGAATATATTTGTTTACATGTGGTTCCATAACCACTCAGTCACATATCAAAATTGAACTCTTTAATAAATCCAGGAGCAAAAAGGCAGATTAATTACATGTACAAAGACTGCTTTTTTCAGCAAGCGCTGAATGAGTAGTGTTGCTCTGTATGTTGATATAAGTGGTGTTGAAATCGTTCATGCATGACAGAAATTTGGCAAGCATGCCAACAATCTGGGATGCTTGCATAAAAATTCTCTAAGTTACTAATGCAGATATGATTTGTGATGCTGAACTTAACAATGATAGTATATTTTACATAGGCTGTGCAAGAGCCAACTTTATATGTTTTCAAGTTCTCAATTGTCCAGAGTAATTCATATCACATGATTATAAAGGTCTTATTTAAGTTTGCATAATACATGTGTAATAATACCTCATTATGTCACAAATGATATAAAGTTAGGCCGAGGTTCAAAGAGTCTACTTACAAGTCATTTATTTGTCACTACTATGTGAATTTACAGAATTTAAAAAATATTGTCAAATATAATATCTGTTTCAACTGAAAATTATGAAACCTGTTAAGGGAAGCCTTGACAAAATTATTCTGTGAGTGTCATAAATTAGATTGATAATGAAGACTAATGTAAAATTCCCTATATTCTGATACTACCCTGAAACATACAAATAGTGATCTCTACAGCAATAAATATCAACTTCTCTGCAATATCAGCAAATTTTTTAGATTAGACCTAAGGATGTTGCAAAATCATTTTGGATACTGCAATCAGTAGTTTCCATTTGACTGTTATAAAAATTGGGGTCGGGGAGCAGGCTATTTGCATGGAAAGTTTATTAACAAATTTACAGTGAAAAAATGAACTCCATTTATTAAATTCAAATGGTCTGGATTTCTTAAGAGATAAAGAAAAGATCATGTGAATGATTGTCTATAGTCAAACAGTTGGGCTGAAAATTCTAAATATTTTATTTGTGGTGTCTGTTTTAATGCTATGAACAATGTAACAAGTAAAACACGGGATATGATGGTTGTTGTTTCGTTGCAAAGACCAGTATGCACAGTCATTGTTGTGGTTATGAATTTGCTTGCAAATCAGATATATGCCAGTCTTTGCATAACAAATGCTGCTGTGGTGATAAAATTCCTAACTTAATCAATCAACATTTGTTTGCTAGGAAACTGATCCAAACACGAGTCGATATGCTGTGGTCAACAGAGAGTTGTATATTACAATACCTATAGAGAAAATGACCTCAAAATATTTCATGTGAGAATCTGTTTTCATTATTTATTTAAAAACAGGTGTTAAAAATCAGCTGTACAAAACTACCTGTGACCTTCTGCCTGAACCAGGTTTTCCAGTCACACCACCCGACCCTCTTCTGCCAGAAGAATCATTCTGAAATACATATATAACTTTACTAAAATGTACAAATTAATCATGATGTATTGTATTTCTTTGAATAATTTATTGAAAGACCCAGGGTATAAAAAAATCTGAAATCAAAAGTTTCTTACTGATATATTGGTTTTTAAGTAAAATCTTTTGTTTTATGACAAAATTACAATTCATGAAAATGAGAATACCTGGCAATAATTGGTCAAAATTTTTAATTTAGAAATTCAGAAATCTGTCTGTAAAATGCAGACATCCTTACCAAAACCACTGTGGCAATGGTGAAAATGGGCACAACATACAGAACTAGAGTAACGTGAATGTCACATTTATATACACCTGCCCTATGTTTAACAGCACTATTTGTAGAAACTTGATTGACCTCCTGGTTTTAAAAAAAACTGTCAAAGTCAGTATTGTTTGGTAATTTATTCATTAAATGCAAGAAAATATATACCATATTGCTCAGTTCATAGTAATACCTATCTACTAGTTTTGGGAATCAGTTGAAATTTCATCACAAATCATCAGTTACACCAACTTATCAATTATTAATCATTAAATATGGCTGCCACATGACAGAAATGATCAAAGTAGTGCATCAGTGTCAGCTAGGGTCTAAATGGTATAATTCAATTTTTTGTAATAGGATTTAATTATTTAGGATTGTTGTTTGTTATATTTCTTTAAGTAAAAATAAATTATCAAAACTGTTAATCTGTTTATAACCAAAACAGGTTAATAAAAAACACATTATCAAAATTGTGTTTATTTGTTTATAACAAGAATGTAAGAACAGGTGAACAGGTAAAATCATTTGTATTATAAATAATGTAATGACTAGATAGAAAATTCATGACTAGAACCACTTAATCATGATTATTTTTAATTGTATTTTATAACTATAAATTCTAGAATTTTCAACTCTGAACTGACGAGTCTTCACTATGTTGACTATGGTAATAGGTAGATGTAGGTACAAATGAGTCATTCAGTTGACATGCTCAGAGCAAGACTGTAACTTCATATACACCATCATAGCCACATTTTCTGGTTTGAGATGAGACCACTCTTTATTTGTAAGATCAATCAAACTGGTTGAATGAGTTATACTCTATTCACTCGATTAATCAGAACTACCCTACGTCTACAGTACTTATTTTAAGGTTGATAGCAAAACCACAGGCTTGTTCTACTTTAGGTGATAGAAACTTACTAATTAACTTACAATGACCACTGACTTTTTTCGCATTCCAAAATCAATAGGCCATTTCCATACTTTAAACGAAAGCCCTCAACAAACTTTGGTCATGGTCTATAACTAAAGTTTCTATGCAAAACCATTTAACTTCTTTCAGTCAGAGTGACCTTGATGTTTGACCCTTTGATTCAAAAATTGTACAAACTTCTTCCTAACCCAACATACAAATCAGAAACAAACTCTGGTGATGATACATCATTTTAGAGCTGACACTTTTATTAGGAAACCATTTTTCAGTTGCACTGATTTCAACTTGTGATTCTAAAACTGGAATTATGTGGATAAGGAAAAGTGAATGCACAGCTGGACAGCAGATATGGTCTTAGCATTCTTTGCATTATACACTGTACCAAAAGATAGGCAGATGAAAACCACTTAAATTATAATGATTGAACTATATGCATTACTGTAACATGGTCTTTCAAGACAAGTGACCTCTCAAAACTGTTAAGTCGAGGTCACCTTATACAGGATATATTATATTTATCCAGTACAATGGAATTCATGACTATACCTGTGTTATATCAGTAAGTGCTGTATAGCGTGGGACAAATGTATATGATATCACATAACCGATCTGTTCATTAGGAATTGGTTCTCAGTTTCAAACAATTTCTCAAAACTTTCTCTTCAACTAAGATTTTACACATCATCATGCATATGATTCTTTGAACAAGAATATTTCTGTCGGTGTTAGAGATTGTGGAAAGGATGCATAATTACTGTTTTAGTTTTAAAAGTGAATATGTGGAAACATTTTTATTCTTGACAATTTGTTGAGGAATTCCTTTCATCAAGTGAATCTACGACATTATTACTGTATTTTAATCAGTGATGCCTGTTGAATGTTCTTTGAAAAAATCAATGTTACCAAGCAACAAATACAATATTTTAAAAAGTTAATTTAAGAAGAGATTTTTGTGTGTGTGTGACTTGGATTTTTAGCCTAGCTCTAACAATTTTTCAGTCATATCGCTATGACGTCTGCAGTACGGCATTTTATAGTGATCTCTAGCACTGGGGCATCATGCTGCATACATGTAGCATAATGTCCCACCCAGTCACATTATCCTGACACTAGACTG
This sequence comes from Sinohyriopsis cumingii, assembly GCA_028554795.2. NCBI lineage: Eukaryota > Metazoa > Mollusca > Bivalvia > Unionida > Unionidae > Sinohyriopsis > Sinohyriopsis cumingii. Next base: position 62,731,680 of record CM068835.1, read on the forward strand.
ACCAGTCATAACACTAACCTCATAATGCTGAGTGCCAAGTGACGCAGCTGTTAGTACCATTTTTGTAAGTCTTTGATATGACTCGGCTGGGGATCGATCTCATGACCTCCCACTTCCAAGGCGGACACTCTAACCACTAAACCACCGGAGTGGTAGAGATATTTGAGATGTTTAGTGAGATGTGAGTGTCAAGAGTAACTTTTGTTCTTTACATAATACTTCTTTTCTACAACATTATCATGTGCTTCTCCTACAAATATATTGTAGATTTTAAAAGCATTTTGTAAAAATTAGAATGGAAACTTAGGGATTAATAATATGGAGAATCAATAGTATATAACAATTTGTTAAAAATGAACAAAAATTACACACTATGTGTACTAATGCTTTGCTATTCTGGCCATTCTCATCCCAGTGGCAAGTTATAAGTTTTCCCGGTTGAAAAATTATTTGCTTTCTTTTCCATCCTATAAATAGAGTTTCTACTACTTTGTTTTATTTTACCTTGACTTCTGGACCATTTTGTTTTGAACTAGTATGATGTTCTGAGGGTGTGCTCTCCCTTTCAGATCTGACATCATTTGTTGTCTCCTCTTGAAATGTATCATCTATGTCTCCATTTGTTAAACTAGTTTCCCCTTCATCTTTCTTGATTTTCAGATCTGTCCAAGCTTTCATCATCTCTAACACATTTGTAGAATTTCTACTCACCCCCTAAACAAAGAGGACAAAATATGAGTAGAAATGCAATATATTTCTTTAATAGAAATATATTATAAAATAAAATGCTTTCACATATTGTGAATTCATTGTATTTTTGTTGCTTTGTAGATCTGTGGACAAGGAATGGGGATGATGTCCATCTGTTTCCACACAAGAAGCATTGTTTGTCTGCTCTTTAAATTTATGGTTTGGAGCATCCTTTAAATACACAAACTGGTGCCTCACTGGTAAATCATACTGTCAAGATAGAAGTACATACTTAAGATTGGTTCAATCAATAATTGATCTATGTTTTATTTTAAAACCCATATCTTTGAACTGGCATAATTCAAGATATTCTTCAGATAAATCTACAAACTAGGTTTGATGAAAAAATCCATTTATATACTTTTTTGTATTATCAGGTTCACATACCATCACAGGTAAAAACTTACATCGAGACCTTTGACCATGAAATCAAGATCAAAATGTTATTAATTTGTTTATTAAATACAATAAAATACAAAGTCTGATTGAATAGCATGTGTACACGTCTCTGTAGATCTATAAAGTACAAAAATACATGAAGTAACCTCTGACCTTACTTCAAGGTCAAGTAAGTCAACTTTTCATCAAATATGGACATCAAGATACTGCACTATTCCTAACCTCATAGGCTTTGAATTTCAAAAGAGAGAGAGAGAGAGAGAGAGAGAGAGATAATAATCTCAGTGAGAGACTGATAAGCTCTTTTGTTACGTGTTAGGCTCGAATAAACTGTAACACAAGAAAGAGTGAAAACAACAAGCTTTGAAAAATATAATAATTTATTTCCATGGAAAAATTCTGTTAAAACGAAAAAATATGAACTTAAGGTTTTAAGAATCAAATCCAAAAATTATCCAAGAATAATCCACAAATCAAATTTGTGTAGTCCTAATAATAAAATGTTATAATGATTTCAAGTTAGAATCATGACGAAGAATCCAAGATGGAAGACAATGACGTATGCCATAACCTGTCATGTTGAAGTCCACAGTTCCTTGTAGAAACAAGAAAAATCACTCGAGTTTTGGAAATCTGATTACATTTTTTTATAAGAGCTGTCTTTGTTCAAGAATCTCACATGAGCACACGTATTTTCCAGGGGGGGAAAAAACGAATCCTTTTGAATCCAAATAATCTGGAGAAAACTTAACATAACTCAAAAACTGGTCACAGTTACTTTTCAGTGTAAAGTAAAAGCTCAAAACTGAGAATATCTCTCCAAAAAAAAAAAGGTTACATCATATTCTAAAATGCAAAAGGAGGGTCACATGATCATGTTCCAGAACCTCATCAAAGTTATTTGTTAAAAATCACGTACACCCATTGTGGCCCTGACAAATACCAATCATTTTACTCTAAGAAATAAAATCAAAAATGTTTATATCTTAAACAACGTAGTCCCATCATGACCTCAACAACCAATCATTTTAAAATAAAAATAGAACTTACTTACGTGGCTGCCACTAATTTTAAATCAAGGTCAGGATTAAGTCAACACCTGGTGTTTACTAAATCGAAAAGTCAAGGTCAAACTATTTTCTGAAAATGTATCATCTCCAGTGAATAAATTTACATTACAATAGCATGTAATGAAAAATAAAAAAATGTAAGAGGGACAAACAAACAACTAAGTTAAAATTAATCTATATTAAATCAGATGTATTTAAATCAAATAAACATAACATCTTTTAACAGTCAAAACAATCCACCTCAAGGTGATGGCTGCCAAAATGTCCGAAGTACAGGTGGACACTAAGAAATCTTTAAAGAGAAAATGAAGAAAAGCTGTAACTGCAGTTAAAGAGGGGAGAGGCAGATTGGACTTCCTATTGCACCATTTACAGACACATGGCATTATAAAGCTTTGATGTTGATTGTCTAACCTGGGTGTGTGTGTATCTGTGTGACTTGGATTTTTAACATAGCTTTAAAAAGTTTTCAGTCATATCACCAAGATGTCTGAAGTTTGGCAGTTTATAGTGATGTGGCATCATGTCCCACCGAGTCACATTATCCTGACACCAGGCCAGACAGTCCTAAAACTAACCTCTTAAGGCAACTGTTAGTACCATTTTTATAAGTCTTTAGTATGACTCGGCTGGGTCTGAACCCATGACCTCCTGCATCGGAGGCAGATGCTCTAACCACCCGACTACCAGAGCGGTCTAGCCTGGGCAATGAATTTAAAAACCTTGCTTAAAAACTGATCTTTTCAATAGATTATCTGATATGGGCCTGCCATGAAGATGGAAGATTTGAGGAGTATTGTACATGAGTGATCCTCTGTGCTGCAACAGTTGATCCCTCCTCAGAGGTAGTTCCATGGTATCATCGACCAACAAGTTGAGAAGAATAATGAACCATGATTCCTGGGGTCTCTGGGAGCTATTAAGCAGGGACTTGGAGGTCCTGATTCTGTGAAAGGTGGGAAGGTGCTCCAACCTTAGACAAAAGGTATCTGCTACCCATGCCCTCTGGTCTGGTGCAGAAAAGGTCATAAAGAGGTAACTTGAGGTTCAGCTTCATGTTCATTGGCCTTCCCTTTTTGTGGAAAAACTGTCCAGAAATAAGATTCCTTTTACATGGAATGTGGCAGACTGAGAGTAAACAAAGTTGGTTCCAAACTTCAAGCAGAGATAAGGGGCATGAATTTCCCTTTGGCATCTGATAAATGCTATAATTGACATGTTGTCTGTAGTGATATGATGTAAAAATACCTTGTGTAGTTGATGCACCCTTGTAGTGCAGGGGAAAAAACTGTATTTCTATCTTGCTGATGTGGAGGAAGCTTATTCCCAAAACCAATGACCCTGCAGGACTTCTCTCTTGTGCTCTATCTCCTGTTAACTGAGAAGGAAATGTAAAGATGCAACCTGGAAAGTTATGGAGACTGCCCATGTTTTTGACCTGATGGCATTCATGGGTGAGGCTGCTATCTCATCTTGAAATGCTCTTCTAGAAAGAAGTTGTTAAAAGAGGAGAGACTGATGAATCAAAACTTTGCCCATCTTTTTGAAGCTAAGACTGTCACGGAATGGTGTAAATGTTGTTAATTAAATACATGTACTCGGGGTTTCGTTTCTTTTCTCTGTACAACGATACCCGAGGGTGATTATAATATGGTCTATATATTTCGAAATCGTGAGTACGATTCATCCTGTGCCACACGTGCAAGGTGCCTTTGATAAAGAATAACGAAAATTCTAAAGGTATAAATACATTACTACATGTAAAGGACCTTTACAATACAAATGGTTTTGTCAGCAAGCGGCCTGCTTAAAGGATTCGCACAACTCCAGCTGTAGGGCTGAGAGAGAGAGTTTTTGATGGTAGGAATATCCGGGGTGTCCAGTGTTGTCAGAGGGTAGAAACGTCCGTGTGTCCGGAGCGTTTAAGGTGCCGGAGCGTCTAATGTCTAGCGTCCGGAATGTCAAGAGTGACTAAGGTGACCCAGCTGTAGAGCCGTCAAAGGACCAGGGGGTCCGGAGGGTCTAATATTTCAAGTGTCCGGAGGGTCTAATGTTTTAAGTGATCATAGTATTCCGAGAGTCCGGAGTCTATATTGGTTGTGAAATTGATTCGGAGGAGCTGTGGAGCGGATATGGTGCACGGGTGACGGAGTGCATCTCCACACATGTATTTTAGCTATATGCTAATTTTGGGTTAGTAAGACCCAGTGTATTATTCAGGACTGGAAGGATAGAGTGTATATCCGTTCTTGTTTAGTGACATAATTTCGCTACCTGAGCGAATACATTTTTTACTATGTGTAAAGACTTACATTGTTTACTATTTGAGTGAACTATATTCATCTTTCCATTATTGAATCATTTGTGAAATCATTTATCCTATATTTTAGGGTTACTGAACTAAATTTATTTGTATATTTTTTCCATCTTTGAAACTGTGCGTTTTTTATGTTAAATAGATCCAATATTTGGATTATAAATACGCACACATCTTCATAATCCACTATTCATATAAATCGCCACATTAAATCATATATATGTGTCGTCATTACGTGTTCTGTTGTTAATCCGAAATATCCCACCTGGTTATCTTGTTACAAAGACAATGTGGGAATAAAATCCCAGACTTATTATCTTCTTCTCCATCTACCTTACCTTTCCTTATTTGAGACTGGTGCAAAACAATAGGGGTCCATGAAAATGGTAGAGTACCCTAGAAGCAAAACTTGTAACCCTCTCATATGTTAGAAAGGTCCCATGCATCATCCCAGATGTCCAACCAAGCCTCAGACAAAAAGCCTTAATCTGGCACTGAATGGAGCAATGGAAGAAAGGGACTTTGCAGGAGATGGTGAGACTCTCAAGAGATCACCTTCCACCTCAGGGAAGGAGGAGAGGTCTATAGACTTATCTCCCCTTGCACCTGCTCCTCCCTCATAAGAATGATGCATGGTATGGGGTGTTTCTTCACTGGTCTAGCCAGGCCTGGTACTATGGGCAGAGACTGGTGTTCTTGATCCTTTAAATCCTGAGAAGCCACTCAAGGGATGAGCCCCTGAAATAATGTATCTGCATCTAGAGGAACAAAGGTTTTCGGTGTGATCCAGAAAAAAAACATTGTAGATATCTAAGGCCACAAATCTCCCGTTGTGAAACTCTGCAGAGTGCCACAGACATTGAGAACACGTGTCTCAATGGCTTAGCCATAACCTCTAACAGTCTCTGCAAGGCTGGAGACATGGATGCCTCCTACGTTGATTTGAAGACTGAAGGAGGTTGCCAAAAAAGATCAGCATGTGAAGCTACACAAACCCACCATTCTGAATACTCCAACAGCCTTGGCCGGGGGATACGTCCTAGTCTCTGCAGAAATCCCCAAATGGGAAGCACCCAAATCCAACTGTTGGGGTGGAATGGGATGGGATCTTAAGGGACCAAGTGGGCAAAGGAATCCTGCAACTATAAGCTGAGACCAGAGCTAAAGTGTAAAGTGTATATGAGGGAAACAATCCACTCCCTCACCATCATCATCATAACTGGAGAGGATCATAACATCTGAAGATCATGCTGTCTTGGGAAAATAAATCTAGAAGAAAAATACAGAGTAAACCTCATTTATTGCATGATCAAAATTCCATCATCTGAACTGGTGAGCATGATGAAGGTTGATTAGAAAGACCACATCCAATGATTTCTTCTGAGAACTCATCTGTGTAAAAAAAATAAAAATGAGTCTTTCATTCTGTCTTCACTCTTTAGCAGGAATGAGCTACTTCATCATATCACCCCCTGGGATAAAGCTACTTCCTGAGTTTGAGTTTGTCATTCAATCTGTACTCATGAAAGTAAAAAGGGCTAGCTCTTTCATCATCTCTCTGGAGATAACAAGTTTTAATTCAATCAAAAGCTGTCCAAATAGTTGCAAAAACAAAATTATGATGGACTGATGAATGAATGTATAGATGTGTTCAAGTTAGCATGACAACCATTAAACGTCTTCCAAACATATTCATGGCAAAAGCATACAGATCTTCCATATGCTGCAGACCCTTTTACAATGACAGCTCACATTAAATAAGTTAAATTTGTTCGACTGTTATTTCATTTGATTTCAGTTCCTGACTCATGAGAACCATTTTTAATGTGTATTCACATTATTAAATTCACATTGTTTGCATTCTTTACACTTGTGTGATACTGTGGCAAAACCTGTTTGATACAAATCTCAGTATGTGAGTCACTTTAAGTATGTATTGGTTTAATGGCATGTCAACACAATATGGTATAAATGGCGCTAATTAAAACTTAAATTTTAAAAATATAAAGATTAAAAATTGCACAAAGATGATTATTTAAAAGATCAAGCCTTTGACAAAAAGATTTTATATGTAGTACATGTATATAAAATAACAGATAAAAGTACAAATATAAAATCCTTAAAATAAAGCATAAAAATTGTGTTATATAAACTTCATTCCCTCACATATACCAAGAGTTTCTCTGGTTGTATATCATTATAATTTTTAAAGTTTTTTAACTGAGTTCACATTAAAAAAAACTCTGTCTCACAGGGTAGAAGCTGAAACACTCAATAAAGATGTTTTTAGAAGGGTTGCAGGTGTCAGGTATTCATGTCCTACATGCGACTTGGACAATGTCACTTCATCTCTGTACTTTGTTCTATATGTGGGTTGCCATTCTCCAACAATGGATGATGCTTCATTCCACATATTTTGATAAATATATACAACATGACTATATATATTTTCAAGACAGTATAACCATGATCAGGGCACTACATCTGAAATTTAGGAGCCTGAATGTGAATGTGTTGAATCTGACTTTGCATAATACAATAAAACCTGTTATGAGAGACTGCCCCTTCTGCCAACAAAAATTGATCTCTCAAGACAGGTGGTCTCTCGTAAAAGACCATTTTGCAAGGTCCAGTTATACCGCTATTTTGTGAGTGGTCTGCTCTTTTTCACTTCTTTCAGAAACAATAATTGTTTTCTCCTGCTTTTAATTGGTCTCATTTAAGTTGGAAGTTCTTCCATTGTTACTAAGGTACATGTTAACACTATTAAATGCTCAGTTGTAAAATCAACTGTAAAGATGGTTTTGTCACGGCTTTGGGAAAATATGAAAAATTTATACATGTGCATTGCATATCTAACAATTAATGAAATAAAAAGAAACGTTTATCTCATCCAGAAACAGAATAATTTACTTAGACACAAAAATCAATAGCTTAAATCAAAGAAGACGCACAGGAAATAACTCTATAAACAAAGTATGTAACCCGGTTGCACCAACTTGAATAGATGATGGCTTGGTGACTGGGATGTAATAACTGTAACATCAAGAAAACAAATTTTAAAAAAATCACAATCCTTTACCGCTATCAATCGAATCCCACAAATAATTCTCACTTGCTGGCTTAATAGACAAAGACCTTATTCACCCCAAGGCAATATGGATTAACTTTAAAGACAATATACATGACCACTACCTTAATTCTGTCACTATAAAGGCAATTGGTGACATGTACATTAGCCTGGTTAGCGGACTGGACCATCAGTCACTATATACAAACCGGTAGCCAGAATCCCTTCTTTTTTTTGTTGTTCTTTTCATGCGAGTTTTTTATCAGAACAAGCCTTACTATTCAAGCAGTCATTGTTACAAATGATTACATAAAAGTCATTGGTGTCTATCTCAGTTCTTGCGATACAGTCATTAATAGAGCTGGATACTGGGTCTTACTTGTAGCTACGATAAGGTCAGGAACCAGGCTTTGTGTATTCTACAACAGGTACTTTCGTCTGCTTTACAATAACATATAAAAAAAATCAGTTACTGGTAGCTAGCCTCTTTTTGTTTTCTTCACATAAGTGGTCAATATATTAAATAAAGGTTGTTGGAGTTTATCCCCATTTTTGCAATGTGGTCTTTCATAGCAGAGTCAAAATGCATATTTTACCAAGATATTGTGGCTGTTGGCCACATTCAGCAAGTGGTTGTTATAACAGAGCATTTATATAATAAAATCGATCCATGCATTATGATTGTGGTCAGAAATGACAGGTGGTCGTTCAAAAAAGAGGTTGCTCATAACAGTTTTGACTGTAATAAGGCATGTTAAAGTGCAGTTCCCCTGTTTATGACAATTTACGGCTCTTGCTCAAGCCTGATACAGAGTTTAATTATTGTACTTACTGTTAACCACTGATGACTTAAAACTTCACTGGCTGCATATCTGTGGGCAGGGTCAACTTTCAACATCCCCTCTATGCATTTCTTAGCTACAAAAACAAATTTAAGGAAAAATAAATAACAATTACAATTGATATCCTCTGTTTTTAAATGTTTGATTCCCATTTGGTATCAGTAATAATTACTGACATAACTTGTCTCTATTTTGACCTGTAACAAATTTTGTATGATAACTGAATCATCTGATCCTTACTACAATTCCTAATATTATTCTTACAAATAACATAATTATATCATGTTTTTATTCAGTTTTATTCATTCAAACACAAGTGATGCAAAAGGCCAAAAGAAAATAAAGAATACTGATGCAAATTTAACTTACATGACATAGTTTTGTTAATTCACAGTAAGTTTTTTACTGTCAAAGACACAAATAATAGCTGCAAAATTTTGCAATTTTGGAGTTATTTCCCTTGCAAAAAAAAATCCCAAGATACATCACTCAACAGGTAAAAACCAATATAATTCAGTCCCATCATTCAAAAGCTGACTAAAAGGCATAGACATTAAAATTTTCAAATACTGCAGTAAAAAGATACCATCAGAAGACACATCATTCCATATTTCATCCGAGAAGTCTAGTTGACCTTTCTTTATTAATTCAAACAAAGAATCTTCATCTTTATCTTTGGATCGGAATGGGAAATTTCCACATAATCTGTGAAAGAAAACGAAATGATAATTAGACTTCTGCGATGCAATATTACATAATATGCTACATAATATTAAAAAACTGCTACCGTTACAATAATTAAAAACTTAACGATTCAACATTTCCATTTTAATTCTATCTTTAAAATGTTAATGAGCATTCTGTGAATTTATTGCATTTCAAATACTGGATTCATGCTTGGAGACCTTTATCTGATTAAGCTCATTTTATATCAAAACCTTGGACAAAATTAGATGAAACAAAGTAAATAAAGGCAGCGGAGGAAAAGTAGCTGACTAAAATCTAGGCCGTGCCATCTCTCCTATTTAGTAGTTTTGGCTTAGGAATAAAAGCATATGATCCAAACAGACATAAAGACAAGTATCACCTTTGCCTTCTTGTACAAATGACAAATGGTACAAATACATTGGAACTGGTTTATGGTGACTTTGGATTTCAGTGAATTTTTAGATAAAGGAATTGATAAATTCACTATTTTTCATGGGAAATCAATTTTCTTGTATTTTATGCTTGCAAAAAGCCATAAATATAATGATTTAGCAAACAATGTTTCTAATGTGGAAACAATTGGATCCCAGACCAAATTTACAATATATCCTTGCTTATAAGCGGAGTCCAGCTGAAAACTCCACAGACCTCAATCTACTCATTATCGGACATCAGATAAGGGTCCACATAGTTTGTAGTTAAACTTGAATTGTAAGCAAGTATATGCAATATTTATTGAAATACCCTCAAAATATCACTTTTTTGCGAAAACTACAAATATTAATACACAGGAAGAAAAAAATGGTTTCATAGTATCTTGGAACATAACAATAAACCAAATTTATATTTAAAAAAACATTCATTAACTTATAAAAATATAACAATCAGAAACTAGTTCACCATAAAAGTCATAACATTTTTCAAGTGCTGAAACGTTCTGAGCAAATGTTTATTAAATCTTTGTGACCTAATTTTTTAAAATGGTTAGTGTAATTTTCAATGTCAAACAGGTAGCTGCTGATTTACTGTGGTGAATTAGCCACGCAACTGAGTAAGGTGTTGACCTTTATTTTGTAAAAATTAACATTTATCTGATATATACATAAAACACATGGAACACTGGTATGTCAATCACTTTTGTTCATCATTTAAGTCTATTGTTTGGACAACCTTACCTGTTAAAACAATTACCAATATTTTTTAACAAATAATTTGATAATTAGCCTTAGTCTTAGACCTATTAAAGTCCAAGTCACTATACAATTTTATTATTATAATAATATATTATTGCAATGAACAAATTTTACTGGTCGTCAAAAGCTATCACCCCAAGATTAAGTCTCGGGGGATAGAAATTACCAAAATATCTATATTATATGCACATATTTACTCATCTTGTAATGCCTACATCATGTGTATATACATTTAGAGGATGTGATCAAAAGTTTTAGATCTGTTGTCAATTTCAAAACATCACATTATATCCCATCTCAATCAAGTACTCCTTGGAGTGTAAACATGACATCTGTAATGGACATCTACCTGTATACACTCACTAATGCATATACAAGTGAGGTAAAATATGTTTCCACTTTGTTTTCTAAATTAAATAAATTAAAAATGCCCAGACTCCCAATTAAACAGTGACCAAATGGTTCTACTAGTGAGCGTCTGCCTTTCCAATAAATGGTTCTACTAGTGAGCGTCTGCCTTTCCAATAAATGGTCCTACTAGTGATCATCTACCTTTCCAATAAATGGTTCTACTAGTGATCGTCTACCTTTCCAATAAATGGTTCTACTAGTGAGCTCTGGATCAGATTTAATAATTTCTATGATCTGATAATGAACACAGTTTATGCCATGGTCAGAAAGGTGAAAGTGCTTAGACAATGGGGAATCCTTTAGGTTACGGATTTACCTAAGTGTTCTTTTACTCTCACTTGGAATTCCCTTTTAGTTTCACCATGGCATAGATGGCAGCTGTGTAAGTATATGGCATTTTGTGTGGTACAATGGCCTCTTAACTTTGATTTCTACTTTAGGGCTATGAAGCAATCAACTAATAAAAGCTAAGTTTTTTCAAGTGAGCATCAAGGTCAAATAGGTTAAACATTCGCAAACAAAGTACTAGATTGCGAGACCATTAATTGCAGTTTCTGCATGAAAACGGATAAATCTAAAGTATTTAGAAGTTCATTTACTAACCTAAACTCTATGATACCATAATAATTAAAGCATTAAAATAGGTGTAAAACTCGGGTAAACTTTTATTACATTCCTACTTACAGTGTGAATACAATTACACCCATAGCCCATATATCACACTGTTGACTGTATGTCTTGTTGTCAATTATCTCTGGAGCTGAAACAAAAAGGTCAGAGGTCAGTTGTCAAAGGTGTCGCATTAGTGAGCCATCATAATGAAGTAACATGGAACAATATGTCTTATCACACTACAGTGCAGCCCTCCTATCTGAGCTATTGAGGATGTTTCATAGTTTACTGTTAGAAACTATGATTTAATGACAAAACACCTGCTAGAAAAACTGGTACATGTGTTGCCTTTATTGATTTTATGAAGGTAATGTAGGCCACAAACCAAAATTAAATAATACATGTAATATTAACAAATAATAAGCATGTGAATGAAATAATAAAATGATATGCTTAAATGTATAATGAACGATGTCACCATCATTATTAAAACTGATATTAACAACAACACATGAGGCCTACATGTTAATCAAATGATCAAAGCGCTGCTATAAAATATGTAACAGTGAACCTAAGGTCAAAAAGTTGAGTGAGCATGAAAAAAAATGAAAAATGAAAAAGAAAATTCACCAAGGAGTTTCAGAAACACAAGAATAAGCAGCAAAGAAAAACACCTACCGAAACCTCCATGCACATTTTCAATGAGTGTGATTTTGACTCCAAGGAAATTGGAGTGAGCAAACATGTTTTGGAATGAACTGTCTTGACTTCCTAATGATGTGTCATGTGTTATGAGAATCTATCAGGGGGTTTATGGGAATGATTCAAATGAAAAGCTTTACCCAAAACCTTAACAGGCCCATGTGGGCTTGAGATTACTTACGCAAATGACATCTGCTCAATAACCATGATCAGTTAGCTAATGATCTTGTATCAGTAGGATGCTTCCTGTAGAAATGTCTTTCATCACTGTTGATTGCATATCTCATGAAAACAATTATTTTCAAGTTTATTCCCAGTATTTTTTACCTTCACATCAACATCATTTGTCAAATAATAGAAAGTCTTTTACACTAGTTCTAGTAGTCAGAATTGGTCAAATTGTTAGGCCATGTTTGGAGATAAAGTTGTGCAAAATATTTTTTGGTTTTTAGCAATGATCAATGGTGGCTCGACATCATTTCTATAAATCTGAAAGGCCCCCAAGCAAAGATAATGCTTTGCTGTTGATTTGGTCAAATCCTGTTATGTGACTTTCTTGAAGTCATTACAAGTTTTCTATATTTGACGGCAGATTAGAATTGTTTGCATAAACTTAAATGATCTTTTAAGCCATGATGCTTTCTGTCAAAAATTGGTCACATTCTGTTCAATGGTTTGTATGAAGTCATCCCCAAATTTTGGGGGATATATTAAATAGCAAATAGGAATTATTTGCAAAAAGTTTAAAACTCTTCATACCAGAATGTCTTTTTTGGGGGCAAGTTTGGTCAAATTCTAACAAGCAGATAACATTAAGGTCATTTACAGCATTTTTTAAAGTTTTAATATTGGTGGCTATATTTGATGGTGGATTGGCATTATTTGTATGAACTTAAAAGTTCCTTATGCTTTGGTGCTTTCTGTCAAATTTTGCTTGAGAGTTTTTTAAGAAGTAATTTAAAGATTTTTAAATTTTTGGGGCGTCATGGTGTCCACATTTGATGGAACATCAGCATAACTGGCATAAATCTGGAAGCCATCAAAGCCAGAATGGTTTCTTTCAAATTTAGTCAAATTCTGTTTTGTAATTTTGAAGAAGAATTTGTTTTCAGGTTTTTATATTTTTTGTAATGGTGGCTGTATTTGATGTTGTATAGACAGAATTCGTATAAAACATGAAAGCCATTTATGTCAGGATGATTTCTGTTAAATGTACTCAAATTATGTTGAGTGAATATTGTGAAGCCATTTAAAGGTTATTCTATGTTAGTAATGGTGACCATATCTGTAAGAACTTCACACACAAGTTCTTTCTGTCAAATCTAGTCAAATTAATGAGCAGTTTTTGAGAAAAATTCTTTTAAAGTTTTAAAGTTTTTGTAAAAAAATATTTAAATTTTAGAAATGACTGCCATATTAACAGTGGACTGGTATCATTTAAACAAATTTGAATGGCCTTCATTCCAGTATGCTTTCTTTCAAATTTGGTCGAATTCTCTTTTAGAGAGGATGTTGTTGATATCAAATGTTAACAGACAATGGTTTACAATGAGAGACAAGGAACCGTATCATAAGTTCACCTGGCAAGGTGACCTAAAAAAAATCTGCTGATGTTATTTTCACTACCAAGGGAAAAACAAGAGTTATGTCTTGCTTCCCACTAATGTGGACTCAACCAAAATACTTACACATGTAATTTGGAGTCCCACAGAAATCTTGCATCATATTCTCATACCCTACTCCTTTAACTACTGATAAACCAAAGTCCGTCACCTGAGAAGAAAAATTAAACATTTGTTAACATGTTGTGGATAGCTATTATTCATTTTACAAGCATGAATACCTGCTCGGGGCAGTTATTAACAGGCCCTTTATTTACGATGTCACAATGACTCAGTGAACAGCATGCCAAACTCGTGACCATATGGGTGCCAGTTCTATTCCTGTCCAGACTAATTGCTAGGTTGGATGCTTTACTATGTTTCTGAGCAAGACATACTGCTCACAATTGCCTAAGCATGAAATAACCTTCTATGCGCTGAATTGCCAGTAAACACCAACCAATCAATCGATCAATGAATAAATGAATCAATCCGTCTATCTGCAAAGTGCAAATTCAAACTTTTGAAAACTCATTATAACATGACTGACAGACATGCAGTATAAGAAATCTGATACTTGCTTTAATAATTACTTGATTAATATTGTCAAATAACTATGATAGGAATACTGAACAAATTACATGTATAGTGTAATTGACATAAACAACATTTAAGTTTAATATCTGGGAGAAAAAGACAAAGATAGTGTAAGAAACATGAAATTTCATACCTTTATATGTAACTTATCCTCAGGATCATGTGGGTTCTGACTAAGAAGTATATTTTCTAGTTTTAAATCTCTATGGACTATATCTGGAAAAACAAAACAAAACTGACTAGATTTTAATATGCCATAACAATGTTCAATCGACTAAAGTTAAGTTTTTTCAAATAAAAGCAACCAATACCACTAGTAATAGTATATTTTCTCATGAACAGTGTGTCCTAATTATAAAGTTCCTCAGTATAACACTGTCTCTGATATAACATGGATATAGTTATGGAGCTATTATAGAGCCTTTTTAATTCTATTTTCCCTGTAACATACATGTACTTTAGTTTAAGGCAGTTTTCACATATAAGAAGGAATTCCCCCTTATACAGTAATCATGAACAGTTCTATAACTTCCACCATACTATAATCATCACAGACCAGACTATGTTGCCATATAATGTGCTGGTTGATCAGAATTTCATGCCAGTCAATGTGCAATCGACGGGTTCCAAACAATGTAATGTCAACCTCAAAAAAGGTCAATGATTGCATAATATATAATGACAGAATTTGGGTCTTTTGCTGTTTGCTTGCAAGTGCTTATCAAACATAGGAGCTATTTTCTGTAAACAAACCATTGCATGCAGACAAATAGCATATAATTAAAAAAACATCAAAGGATTGTGGATTGCTGTAAAGTTATATAACCATACTTATTTTATTTCCATTGCTTCTCATGAAAACGTTAGTTCAAATTTTCAAGATTTTTTAATATAAATATGTGATGAGACATTTCCATAATAATCTCTGAGGTGGTTTCTCCAACAGGATGTTTACACTTAAGGGACTGCAGGGAAGTGAAGCTTCAATGAGAAAATGCTCCAGAAAATGCAATTAATCTTAGCATGAGCTACAACCTGCATATAAAACCATGGAAATATGGACAATGATATCTGGTTTCTATGACAACAAAGTATGATACCTGCTTTGGACAGCCCAGATCAGCTGTCTCAGTAAGTCACTTTGTTCCTATTTCCTCAGCATGGCATAGCTAACAATGACTTAAAAATGAAACCAACAAAAAAGTATAAATTTAAATAAAAAAATGGATTAAGTGGCAAAATGTAGGGTAAATTTTTGGAATATCGGTAGTACAAATGAAACCTTGCTTTAAGTATCTACAATCTCACATTCAAAGGTAAATGTTACTAATAAAACTAAACATGTATTAAGTTAAAGATTGCTATATAAGGCTGCAAACAACTGATAATAAACCCCAATTGTGCCAAGTTCTTGATATAGTATATTCACTAAATTGACATTGAATGATTACATTAATATATTTCGTTTTTTTATGGCAAATTGGCAACCAGTGACTAAGTCAATACAATATGCAGTTTATAACAGTAATGGAGAAAAAAAACGTTAGGACAAAGTCATTGAAAGCTTTTTAAAGCAAATACATTTTGTTCATGCTGGCCAGAAAATATTTTCCCATATTAATCCAGAACTACTGAGGTCAAGTACACAAGTATTGAATTAAAGATATGTATGAACATTTATACAGTATCATATCATTTAAAAAAAGAAAAAAACTATTCACCTTTATTTAAATTTCAATAATATTGTGAGAAGTTTGTATGAAAAAATTTTCATGAATATTTTATGAATATAATGATATAGATATTTCGTATACATTTTTAAGAAATATCTTGGTATTGCATCAAAGTACTTGAATTGTTCATGAACCAAGTTCATGACATTTCAGGAACTTCAAAGATATTATAATAGTTCATAAAAGTTCATCAGTGTGTTCATGAACTTCAAGTACATGATTCATCAAAATTCTTGAAATGTTCATGAACTTAGTTGAGGAACTTTCATGAACAGTTCATGGTTGTTCATGAAGTCATGAATTTGTTTTCGTAGGGGTGTGACGGTGCATGCTAGTTGAATAAATGGTCTCAAACTTTCAAAAGCAATGGATATATATATATATATATATATATATATATATATATATATATATATATATATATATATATATGACAAAACTTGTTGCAAGCTAGTTTAAAGATACTTTCTGAAACATACAAGAAAACTTGCGCAAGCTAGTTTTAATTTCTGAAGAAAACAAGTAAGTTCGCGCAAGCTAGTTTTAATTTCTGAAGCAAACAAGTAAGTTCGCGCAAGCTAGTTTTACTTTCTGAAGAAAACAAGTAAGTTCGCGCAAGCTAGTTTTAATTTCTGAAGCAAACAAGAAAGCTTGTGCAAGCTTGCACAAGCTTGCGGTTATATCCAGCTATCTTGCCTAAGCCTGCACTTGCTTGTACAAACTTGCGCAAGCATCCATGTTAGCTTATAAACATCAAGCTAGCTTATTGTAAGCTTACCGCAAAATTGCCACAAGCTTTCAGCAAGGATGCATTTTGGTTTGGGCATACCCTGAACAACCTGGACCCAACTTTACCAACTTGAGCCTTGAAATGCTGAGCACCAAGCGAGGCAGCTGTTGGTACTGTTTTTAAAAGTCTTTGGTATGACTTGGCCAGGGATCAAACCCACGACCTCCCATCTGAGGCAGATCCTCTAACCACTAGGCCACCGGAGCGGTTGCACCCAAATAAGGATCATTACATAATAAAATAACTTGCAAATTCGCTTATAATGCTGGGTCAAGTTTGGATCCTAATTTGGTGGCTATAGAATACACAAAATAAATTGGCCCCTATTTATTGAATGTGAAGAAAATCAGAATAACATTGTTAATTGAAATGATAAATTTCTCGTTTATCGTTGAAAACAGTGGTTAGTACTCAGAAATTTGAATCAGATTCATTAAATACTCAACTTTTAACAAGAAGTCATACATTGTCAAATTCTCTTTCCAAACAACATTCTCTTAACACTGCAAATAACAATACTGGGAAAAATTTGGATCAATGAAAATCTCACTAATGCTGACAGGTGACAACTCTTTAATAAATAAGTATATGTTTCTTCAAGTAAAACTTGTATTTGGTTCTATCTTTACAATTTGTTTTCTTGTGTAATAATCATAAATACAATATGACCTCTCATATTCAAATGTGAAAAATGTAAATCTTCCCTTACAGCTATGCCGTGACAAGCATATCTGTGAGAACTACATGTAATTAAGTGCTGATCGTGTTTTGATCTGGCCCGGGCCTTGTGGAAATATTTGTTTTTTATTCTTACACTCAACTGAAAGCAGTCCTGCATTGTATCACCATGCTAATTCATTTAATATCAAATCATGGGGTGGTGGGCAGTGGAATAAAAGAAAATGTAAAATGCATGCAAATTCTGCCTGTGTAAGAGCTCATGGTTTCAGTCAAGTGTCTGGTCAACTCATTTTAATTGATCAATCGAACACTTATACATATTATTATATAAGTAATATAATTAAACTACCATAAATTAGCTGACTCATTCACAAATGTGATCAAAAATAGTGAGGCAACCAAGCAAAATGAATACCTGGTAAATGAAAAAGGAAGTGAGTTCCATATTTTGTAGTGAACTTAAAATTAATGAATTGGTATTCAGAAATTTCCTCAAGAAGAAGAAGAGGTCTCAGTATTACATGTACTTGCAACAAAATTGCTTTCTCAACATTTTAAAATTG